>CM051273.1:43598202-44005702 GCA_027921565.1 Artemia sinica | reverse complement strand
TTAGAATAGCTTGGTTAGTCAACGAATAAAATTCTTTACGTTTGAAAAATTTATTTTAGTTATTTGCCCCAATCTACTTATTACTGAAACACAGAAAAAAATAATGCTGAAACAAAATAACATGAATAGCAACTGAGTTGGAAAGAAAGAAACAAAAACAACTCAAAGACGCTATTAATCTAAGAGTTAAGCAAATAATAACTAACGAGAAGGATATGACAATTGGACTCCAGAGCACACCAAAAATACCCAGGCTCAGTGGCGGATCCAGTATTTTTTAGGGGGGAGGGGGGGGGGGGGGGGGGGGGAATAGGTTGATCCGATAAACTTGCATTAGGAGCAGGTTTAATTAACGCAAAGTTGCGTTAATTAAGTAAATTACACTACTTTAGTACAACGACGTTTGGATGGAGGGCCCCCTCCCTCGCGCCCCTCCCCGGATCCGCCACTTGCCCAGGCTTTTACATAAACGTAGATACCGGTAATAAGACAGTGGAAACCAACAGAACTTCACAGTATTATAGCCTTGTTGTTGAGCCACACCCCCCAGGAAAGAAGAAGAAGAAGAAAGAAGAAAGAAGAAGAAAGAAGAAAGAGAAGAAAAGAAAAGAAGAAAGAAGAAGAGAAAGAAGAAGAAAGAAAGAAAGAAGAAGAAAGAGAAGAAGAGAAGAAAGAAGAAAGAAGAAGAAAGAAGAAGAAAGAAAGAGAAAGAAAGAAGAAAGAAGAGAAAGAAGAAGAAGAAGAAAGAAGAAGAAAGAAAGAGAAGAAGAGAAAAGAAGAAGAAGAGAAGAAGAAGAAAGAAAGAGAAGAAGAAGAGAAAGAAGAAGAAAGAAAGAAAAGAAGAAAGAAGAAAGAAAGAAGAAGAAAGAAGAAAGAAAGAAAGAAGAAAGAAAAGAAGAAGAAAGAAGAAGAAAGAAGAAAGAAGAAAGAAAGAAGAAGAAGAAGAAAGAAGAAAGAAAGAAAAGAAGAAGAGAAGAAGAAAGAAAGAAAGAAAGAAGAAAAGAAGAAGAAAGAAGAAGAAAGAAGAAAGAAGAGAAAAGAAAAGAAGAAAGAGAAGAAAGAAGAAAAGAAGAAGAAAGAAGAAAGAAGAAGAAGAAAAGAAAGAAGAAGAAAGAAAGAAAGAAGAGAAGAAAGAAGAAAGAGAAGAAAGAAGAAGAAAAAGAAAGAAAGAAAAGAAAGAAGAAGAAGAAAGAAAGAAGAAAGAAGAAAAGAAGAAAGAAAGAAGAGAAAAGAGAAGAAAGAAGAAAGAAAGAAGAAGAGAAAGAAGAAGAAGAAAAGAAGAAGAAAGAGAAAGAAGAAGAAGAAGAAGAAGAAGAAAGAGAAGAAGAAAGAAGAAGAAGAAAGAAGAAAGAAAGAAGAAAAGAAAGAAAAGAGAAAGAAAGAGAAGAAAAGAAGAAGAAAGAAAGAAGAAGAGAAAAAGAAGAAAGAAGAAGAAAGAAGAAGAAGAAAAGAAAGAAGAGAAGAAAAGAAAGAAAGAAGAAGAAGAAAGAAAAGAAAGAAGAAAGAAGAAGAAAAGAAAAGAAAGAGAAGAGAAGAGAAGAAAGAAGAAGAGAAGAAAGAAAGAAAGAGAAAAGAAAGAAAAGAAGAAAAGAAGAAGAAAGAAGAAAGAAAAAGAAAGAAGAAAAAGAAGAAGAGAAGAAAGAAAGAAGAAGAAGAAAGAAAAGAAGAAAGAAGAGAAGAAGAAGAAGAAAGAAGAAGAGAAAGAAAGAGAAGAAAGAAGAAGAAAGAAAGGAGAAAGAAGAAGAAGAAGAAGAAAGAAGAAAGAAAGAAGAAAGAAGAGAGAAGAAAGAAAGAAGAAAAGAAAAGAAAGAAGAAGAAGAAGAAAGAAGAAGAGAAGAAGAAAGAAAGAAGAAAGAAGAAGAGAAAGAAGAAAGAAGAAAGAAGAGAGAAAGAAGAAGAAAGAAGAAGAAAGAGAAAGAAAAGAAGAAGAAGAAGAAAGAAGAAGAAGAGAAAGAAGAAAGAAGAAGAAGAAAGAGAAAAGAAAGAAGAAAGAAGAAGAAAGAGAAAGAAGAAAAGAAGAAAGAAGAAAGAAGAGAAAGAAGAAAGAGAAGAAGAAGAAGAAGAAGAAGAAAAGAAGAAGAAGAAGAAAGAGAAAGAAGAGAAGAAAAGAGAAGAAGAAGAAGAAAGAAGAAGAAGAAGAGAAGAGAAGAAGAAAAGAGAAAGAAGAGAAGAAGAAGAAGAAGAGAGAAAGAAGAAGAAAGAAGAAGAAAGAAGAAGAAAAGAGAAAGAAGAAAGAAGAAAGAGAGAAAAGAAGAAGAGAAGAAGAAGAAGAAGAAGAAGAGAAGAGAAAGAAGAGAAAGAAGAAAAGAAGAAGAGAGAGAAAGAGAAGAAGAAGAAGAGAGAAAGAAGAGAAGAAGAAGAGAAAGAAGAGAAAGAAAGAAAGAAGAAGAAGAAAAGAAAAGAAGAAGAGAAGAAGAAGAAGAGAGAAAGAGAAGAAAGAAAGAGAGAAGAAAGAAGAAAAGAAGAAGAAGAAGAAAGAGAGAAAAGAAGAAAGAAGAGAAAGAGAAGAAAGAGAGAAGAAAGAAAAGAGAAAGAAGAGAGAAAGAAGAGAGAAGAAGAGAGAATGAAGAAGAGAAAGAGAGAGAGGAGAAAAAAGAGAAAGAAGGAAAGAAAGAAAGAAGAAGAGAAGGAAGAAGAAGAAGAGAGAGAGAAAGAAAGGAAAGAGAGAGAAGAAGAGAAGAGAAAAGAAGAAGAAAAAAGGAAGACAGAGAGGAAAAGAGAGAAAGAAGAGAAGATAGAAAGAAGAAAAGGAGAGAGAGAAAAGAAGAAAGAAGAGAGAGAAGAAAAGAAAGAAAAGAAGAAGAAGAAAGAAGGAGAAGACAGAAAGAAGAAGAAGAGAGAGAAAGAAAGAAAGAAGAGAAAGAAGAAGAAGAAGAAGAGAAAGAAAGAGAGAAGGAGAAGAGAAAGAAAAGAAGAGAGAAAGAGAAAAGAAGAGAGAGAGAAAGGAGAAGAGAAAGAAAGAAGAGAAAAGAAAGAAAGAAGAAAGAGGACGAGAGAAAGAGAAAGAGAAGAAAGAGGAGAGAAGACAGGAAAGAAAGAAGAAAGAAGATAATTATAAGGACAAAATTTAGCTGGAAAGCATATATAAGTTTACCTATTTAGTAATTAAGTCATTACACTTACATACAAAGAGAAAATTTGTTAAATGCAACGCAACAATATAATCATAAAAACAATACTTTTCTGGAACACAACATTAGAGATTGACGAACCAAAAAATTTCTTGTATAATATTACACACATTCTATTATATATATATTTATTCTATTGTATTACATATTTTTTCCTCAGTTGCAGGGGAACTATATTGTCTTCCTCGGTTGGGGGTGGGAATGTGAATGTCATAAGGAACGATTTAAGGAGAAAAGGGAACTTCATGGGAGGGTGGTTAAGAGGGAAAGGCTTGATAAAGTTGGGAATGGAGGAAGGGGCATCCGATCCGTACTGAATCGGGCCTCAGGCGGCTTTGTTGTTGCGGTGAAGTTTTAGTAGCAGTAGTCGTAATTCTATAATACGTACCACAATATTTTCTACGTCGGACAGCTCCTCCGAATTTTCATGGGATATAAATACTCTGGCTTCTCAGTGTGCATAGGCTGCTCCAACTTGGGGGGATAGCAGAAGGGTGAGTTACCCTGCTCAGCTAAAATTTTCTTTTGGTGCAACTGTGCAGCAATGGCGGACAATGACTTTTCCTTCAGTGACGGACTAGACTCTTCAGAAGTTGAACATGGAGACTATACGGTAAAAATCAGTTATTTCCAACAGAAATTAAATATTAGTTTAATACACAATTTAATTTAGCTGGGTTTCCATCTGGACATCCTTCAATAAAACGGATACCCAATTTACAGGCATAATCGTGTGCACATTACGTGATTATTGAGTTAAAACTGAAACTGGATAGTGTTGGAACAAAACATCTGTTTTTAAGTAAATAACCTATTCCCAAGCAAAGGTATTCTAATGAAGCACACACATGAGGGTCAGTCGGAGTTGAAACGAGGCACTCATTAAACAAGGCCGTATCCAGGAGGGAGGGTATGGGGTTTGAACCCCCCCCCCGCGAAATGTTTGTTTGACTCGTAAAAACCAAAAATGGATATAAACAAATTTTGTGTGCTTTTTTGAGGTTTTTTTTTGTGTAAACCCCCCCCCCTGCCGAAAAAAAAAAACTTTGATTACCCCCCCCCCCCAAAAAAAAAAAAAAATCCTAGGTACGGCCTTGTTTATTAGTTTAAATTTGATATAAAAAAAAATTTCGTGAGGAAGGACTACTATGTAGGTTTTTTTTATGATGCTCAAGTACAAGTTCAGAGTTACTTGCTGCTCTACTGGGTCTAGTGCAAATATTATTTACGAAAAAAAAAGAGTAAATGATTTTCTTGAAATAAAACGGTTTCTAAACGGGCATCAATTGAAGGGAGGAAGGAGAGGCATATAAATCGGTAGCAAAACTTGAAATAAATTCGTAAATAAAATCATAAACAAACAGGAAATATTACGGTTTCTATCATTGCATATGGGAGGGTCAGCGAGGGGGCCTTATATTTAGAAAATCTCCCTATAAAGTGTTTTTTTTTATCTTCACTAAAAAATTGAAAAAAACTTCATTACATTTTTCCTGAATTAGCACCACTGGTTTATTTGCAAAAACCTTGTAAATCAAACAGACTTGTTGTTTTTACAGGCTAAACATTTCTCACAGGCGAACCAATCATTTTAGTATCTGCCATTTTAATAACTTTACATTTCTCGCAGGTTTGGAAACCAATAAGGTTCTAAAAGGTGGGTTTGGTGCCTCTTAAAGAATAAGAAATGATGTAATAGGTTACAAAAATACGTCGCACACGCCGACCAATAGAATCACAACACAATTGTACCACAGAACTATAGGAAATTAGGGAAATCTCTCTTTTACTCTCTGGAAAAGGAATAAAGGAGTGAAGTAAACTGGTTAGCTACTATCAAGTTCCGAAGACATTTTAAGCATTTTAATATAGTTTAGTGAATACACAACAGATAAATGAACACATCAAAGCCAAATTACTCCGTATATAAGGGGGGCTGACCTCTCCTAAATACCCCTCTCTTCAAGCTAAAGTTTTTTTTAAGATCTTAAAAAAAATGGTTCTGATTCTAATGAGGCTACATGACCCTTGTGTTTCAGGAATCGTTCTAAAGGAATCGGGACAAAGGATAGAACTCTAGGGCAAATAGCTGGGTATTGAAGAGAAGGCAGCTCCCACCTATACGGAATAATTTCTGTTCATTTTAAGTTTTAATTTTACTCCTTACTTTCAGTAGGAAAAACTTATTTTTTTAATTTAATTTCTGAATGTAATTTCAAATCGTGAAAAACGCTCAGAAATTCAAAAATGAACGGAACTTTTAATTTCCGTACAAATGAACTCTCTCCCAATCATCTAGGATAATTGGTTCGATACGATCATCCCTGGTAATAGCATAGAAAAAAAAATATAAATGAACACACATCCATGATCTTTCTTCTGGCAAAAAATACAAAATTCCACATTTTTAAAAATGTAAGCTTGAAAAATATATAGTGGGGTGTTCTGATACACTGAATCTGATGGTGCAATTTTCAATAAGATTCCTTGACCTTTGGTAAATGATTCCCCTTTTTCGAAAATCAGGCAAATTTTCTCAGGGTCCTAACTTTTGACGGGCAGCAATAAAATTATGAATTTTGTATATTTGGAATCATCACAAAAAGCAAATGTTTTGACGAATCTATAATTATCAAAACTCTATTTTTTTAGAATTTCGATTACTATTGGGCAGGGCTGCCCCTTACTTACAGTTCGTTACCACATTTTACTCAAGAGTATGAATAATGATCAAATCCCAATTACTTCCAAGCGCTTAAGAATGTGTTTGATAAAACTTCATTATTTGGCAATCTTAGATTGAGTGTAATTTTTCGCAAATTTCTTGTTATCCTAGCAATATTCAGAAAAAACGGAGGGAGCGGCACAATTTCCACAGATTAATATTTTACCTCCCAAAGGAATCTGCAGGCTCAAACAAGCAAGAAAAAATACCTGGAAAACTAGAATAAAATTAATTGGAAAAAGATTTCAAATATGCCTGTAGCATACCGACAAACAGCCCTAATTTGCTGGCTATTTGTAACTTTGCGGTAAACAACCCTTTTTTTGTCACCCTTCAAAGTTTATTCGCCGCAATTGGAGGCATGCGTATCGAAATTGAGAATTTCTACTAGAAAGAGACTTCAACAGTTGAGCAATTGGAAAGACTGCTTCCGGAATAATAAGTCAGGTTAACATGCCCTCCTTAAAGTCTCGAAGACATTAAAATTAAAGCATTTTCCCCCAGACTCTTTAAGGCCTATTAATACTTGAAAACCGAGATTCTCTACGAGTGTTCTTTTGGGTGTTAAAAATTTTTGAGGGTTACAAGCTTTGGACAAAGCTTCACCACTGTTGCCACACTGAACCGTGAAAAAAAGCGGAAACTAAATCGGTAATTTGACAATGCCTTTCGTGTTTAGATAATATAGACTAGTTTAACACCCAACAGGATGGTACCCCCATAAACCAATCAGGTAATTTTTCGATAGACAATAAGTGATTTTATGACATTCAAATGCAACGTCTGCCTGTTTTTTTGTTGTTTTTTTTTGTCTTTTTTCGTTTTCTCCTGGTGTCTGAAGCAAAAAATGAATTTAATATTTATGCTTTACATGATAAAAATTATTTTCGGAATCAGAAAAAGATAAGGATTCAACTGATGTGTGAATAAAGTCAACAGACTATAGGAATGAATACAACAAATTAGGATAATTGGTATTTCTAGAAAGATGTTCCTGTAGGTAACTTGAATAGTTTTAATAATAAGCAATTCAAAATCAAAAAGCTTTAATTTTTAACTATCAAATGATATATACATTTCTTGTAAGTTTATTTGGTAACAATGTATTAGGGTCACATTTTTTCATATTTTTAATTGTTCAATAAATGTTTTTAACCCAGCCTACTGCCAATTCATAGCAGTGTTTGTCTTTGCTACAGCATTCAGGAAATTTACAATTTCTAGAGCTCAATGACGGTATTTCTTCTTTGCTCACTTTCGCACACATCCCGTTTTTCAAACTTGGCGCCCCTTAAGTGTTAAAACTGCATAACTACATATGGAAGAATTTTTTTCACAAAAATTCAAATTTTTTAATTTTTTTTAATTTTTTCAAAAATTTTTTCACAAAAACCGTGGAGATCTTTGTCAAAAAAAAACTGAGTTCCAGGGTTTTTTATAATTTTTTAAGACGTATATGGTCGTTTAAGTTTCCACTTAACCAAATTAAACAAGCAAATTTTATTTGCACTGTCCATGGTGCTTTAAGTAAAAAATGCTTCACAAGTGACAGGAAAGAATTCCTTAGAATCTACAAAAAATATAGTTTATCCACAAGAATTCCCAGGTTTATATTATATAATAAATAGTACAAAAAATATTGAGATAAGTTTACTATTATATATGTACCCAAGGAGAACTCCTTCCACCAACCTGTCCAAAATTTGAGCCATAAAACGTGACTTTTTGGTTTTCTTTCCTAAACCCTCAGACAAACCCTCAACCTAAAACCTAAACCCTAAACCCTCAGATCCTAATACTATGCTAACACCTCATCATTACAATTTAGAATACTGGACTTCTATCTTATTTGATAGACTGAAGATTGCCTCCACATGGAGTCATTTGACGTGGCTCCATGGACGTAGGGTATATTTTTTCAAGACCCCAGTGCCTTTTTCTTGTACGTTTTCGCTGTCTAATAAAATGACGTACCCCCATTTGGACTTTTATTTGTTGGTTCCGTGGACAGTCCATTGGAAAAAAAAATATGGGTCCTAATGCTAAGAGATGGGTTTTTATAGAACGTATAAAATAAGCCAAAATTTTGGTCCAAGCCACCCTCCTACAAGTGATATATCTACAGGTAGAGCCCAATAATTTACTTTCTAATGTATATTATCCAAACTGCCACTTAATGTACCTCCCCCCCCCCTAGCCAAAGAACAAATTCCATTGCTATTATGTGTGAGAGACAATCTTATTGCTTCTTATGGCATTCATTAATATCAAATTTAGAAAGTCTAAATAAAGTGGGAACATAATATATATCAAAATAGCTTTTTTAAAACCTTGATTAATATTCACCAAGAACATTTAAAAGTATACCTAAAAGTAAAAAAGTTACTTTTTTTATTTCATGCAAAAAATTCACTCATTTGAGAAGTTAAAATTACCATGAATTCCAGTTTCTTACAAGGCTATCAATCTCTGCCTGGATCCTTTAGAATAGAAATATGGCTATACATATGTGACCAACAAATGGATTCATCCCCAATAAGTATGTCAATTGGTGTAGGGGATGGCAAATACCCTTCCCTCCCAGCCCACCTTAATTTTCAAAATATATTTTGCTAATACTATAGATAAAAAATATGGTCCTTTATTTGCTATTTTATTTTTGGAACATTGATAGAACAACAAAGTTACCCCCCTAGATTTTGAAAATTAAATTTTGCCCTTCTCCAAGTGTTTTTGGGAATTGGTGTTCCTAATCCCAAACTTTGAAAAAAACATACTTACACCTTCATTGTTGTTTATTCCACTGGCTGGTTCAGGATCTAAACGCTTTCGTTTCCGCATTGCTTCTTCTACAAATGAATTTGCAACATATCGTTCTTGCACAGGCTTGTCACTTACTAATGACAAGTTTGGGAAAAACATGGGCATATGTGACAATCCTGGCATTCCTGTAAAACTAGAAGTTGTTTTTTTCTCTATTTCTTTTAATGGTGGAGGGGGGTTGACCACCTCCTCTTTTTCTGTTTTAGATAGTCCTCTTACAGACAATGCTTCTGCTAGTTTAATGAAAGCATTCAGTCTATTTTGTTTAACATTTGCTTCACCTTTATACATAAAACTCAGTAAGGCTTGTAGATCTTCATTTTTTACATCTTTCATAAAGACAACAGGATGTGGATGAGATAAGTCATTGAAAAGAGTCTCAAAGTAGGGACTGCATGCAGATAGTACAGTTCTATGGGCCTTCACAGGATTTCCTTCACTGCATGACAAGGTTACATCAACTAATATTTGCTTTTTAAACATAGACTCCATCACAGAAGACATGTTCTTTTCGTGATTGCTCCATCTTAAACAGAATTCTTGTTCCTCCATCTTTGTGTCCTTTAAATGAAAGATAGGATGTCTTATACTGAACAAGGAAGCAATAGATATAACAACGCAATTAAGGAATTTCCCCAGAGAATAAATCTAAACACACTCTCCCCCACCTCCTGTCAAACAACTATGGCATAAAAAGTCACCTTTTCATGTTTTTCCCCTCCATCTCCCATGAGAAATATGGTGACAGTCCAAGAATTCAAAACTGAACACACTAAGGCTTATATGCACCCCTTCCACAAATCACCCAAAGAATCACAAGGAAATTATAGAAACCCCAAGACAATACACAAAAGGGGAAATATTTGAGATTAGACATAATGTTTGATGTCTTTAAATAAGTTTTTAATATTTTTTTTTTTTACAACAATGGTGCAAGGACCAGTTTCTTCTTGTAAGGATTTTCCAAGTTCTGCAAGGTCTGATATTGAGTGTTGATGAAGCAATTCCATAAATTCTTTGTCTTCAAGCATATTTAGTCAGGATGTTCATGGAGCACACTTTTGATGTTGTGTAATAGATTTTATATTAACATTCATGTGTCTACAAACATTAATTTCCTGGGATGTTTTGTAGAAACCAATTTCTTTTTGTGAAAATTTGGGGAAATCTAAAAAAACTTGGGTAGTGGAGGCACCACATATGAAATACAATCTAATAATTTTTTTTTTTACTGTTTGCAGACAATATGACTTTTACAATAGATTAAATTCTTTACCTGCAAATTTACAACCCCTTTAAGGCATTTTATGGGGTTAAAGATGTTTATGTTTAGTTTTATGCTATTTTTTACCACTAAACTTGCTGATGGGATCACAGTAGGAAACTTAATCTTCTCCAAACGTTTCATAGGTTTTTTAAACTGATTATTAACAAACAGAACCCACTCAGAATGCGGGATCAAAAGGTATTTAAAACTGTGTTTAAAGTGCAAAAAAGATGTCTTGAATTGAGATTATCTGATTTCGTAAGTACGTTAGGTCAATGGAACTGACTGTTAACAGTACTAGAATGTTCTTCATCCTTAATTTCAAAAGTATTATTTTTAAAGCATTATAACCAGCCTTTGTATGTCATATCCAACAACACTGCCACTGTAGTCTCAACAAATGTGCTTTTGCTGCAGATTTCTTCTGAATAAAACAGTTCATCAAAATTCACTACAAACATACTTTATTTGGCACAAAACAAGACATTTTAATACCAATAACAGCAACTTGTTTAAACTATAGTGAACAACCATTCGAAGTTACATACCATACTTCCTTGCCAATGTATCACCCCCTGAAACATACATAGAGCAAGAACTTATTTGAGATCCTTTAAATTCTTGTCAACTAAAGATATTCTAAGAAAGATCTCATAATTCTTAAAAAATGTTGGCTGTGAATGTCAGTTAATGTAACCATCAGTAAGGACTAGATTATCCAGTGGTAGGTGCACCTACAGCCATTAGCTCCTAGGCTATACATTCTGATGTTTGACAAAAATATTATAAATATTTTAGTATTTTGCATTTCTAAATAATTTTAGCAGTAACAACAAAAATTCTGGAATGTGAAACTGATGGAATGTGAAAACTAAACAAAAGTACCCCAGATCTAGATTCTTTAATCAGGGTAGAGCAAAATTTATTACATTTGGTTAAGACAAAAAGGCTAAATTAGTGAAATAAATTTTTCATTTTAAATGATAAGTTTAAGGACAAGGGACCTCAATTTGAGTGCCTCATCACACTAGCTAAGGCATGTAAATGCAACAAAAACAAATATAGCAAGTACTGTATTCAAATAACACTGAAAGAGTAAAAATACATCTAGGGTGTTGTAGTTTCCCTAGGCTAGTAACACCAAGAAATCTTGATATAGCCCAATATTGGTACATTGTCTAGAAGAGAACTGTAACTATACTGTTAGTATAAATCATGAGCCTACATAATACAAATGACAAATATTCTTTGTCTTGTAGACAAAACATGATAGTTCAACTTTTTGTTAAGATACTGTCAAAAAGACTGAGGATAGATCAGGCATAGAAGCTAAGACTTGGACAAATAATGTGATATAAATAGTTTAGTCAGGAAAACCCACAACTATATTTAATTTAGATGAGGTCCATGCTTAAATTTACCAAAAATATTGTTAGCTTATACTAATAGATTTATAAGGAAGCATCCTCTATCTGTAAATGTACAAATTATAGCTTCAGAACTTTTCTGGTGATGCTGATGAATATTACTGATCAATAATCTGTTCTGTCAAGCTGTTAGTCTTGGGATATAAATTTAACCCCCCACCCACCCACCCTAAAAAAAAAAATCAGAACCACATTTAACAAACAACCATTGCAATAGGCTAAATGTTTTTTCCTTTATTCTCTAATTTTCAGTTGATTTGTCACACATGTTCCTGAGTTTCAAAACTTGACATCCACTAACTTTTAAAGCACTATAACTTCATATGGAGGTTTTATTCATTAAAAATTGAGTTCCTGGGTTTTCTAAACATTTTCAAGATATATAAGTCTGCCCTAAACAAATCTAGAGAATCAGATACAATTTTTACTGTCTTTAGTACTTTAAGTGGTAGAATGCTAGTTGAGGGGCTTTTGCATGCAGGGCCATTCCTAGGGTTGGTGATACCTCTGAGAAAAATTAATTACAGCACTCCCTCCCAACTAAGCAAAAAAGCTGAATCAAAGTAAAAGATTTCATTAAAGTGGACAATCCTCCACCTGCAAACCCCCCCCCCCCCCGCCTGCTGCAGTTCCCACAGAGCAGACCTGGTCACCCCTCCAAGGAAGGGCTCTATTTGGATGTTTTAGAAAGCGTCTGAGTTAGGTGAACAAGATTTACAGGAATTGATCCAGAGCCTCAATGATTCCCATGAGAAGTTATTTTAAGGTAGTTGGGAGCCTCTAGTCCTTCCCTTCCAAGGGCTCTGATCTTTGGAAATCTCTATGTTATAGGAGTGAAACTATGATAACAAGATCTACTGGTTAAATGAGGCGTAAGGAATTTTTTTCAAGGCTCATACCTTTGCTCAATCCTGATGTACACAGTGATGAAGATTTGTAAATCTATCTATAATATTTAGAGAAAGAGCCTTGATATTTCTAAGGATACTGCTAATGCCTTGATAATGCTAAGGATCCTACTAAAAAAAATTAGGAAATGGATTTTCCAAACAATTCTCAGAAGGAGGAGACTGAAAACACAAAATAAAGGTAAAATATTTTTGTCACAAATTAGATGGGTCATCAATACAAATTCCTCAGATCTAAAAATAAGGAGACTTAACAATCACTTCCAAGGTTAATTTCAGGCCCTGGATTCATTCCTGAAAACCCAACAACTATTTTCCACAATAGCCCCAGAATAGTCCAGAAAAAGCCCCTTAACCAGATCTTTACCTAATTAAGGCAATAGTAGGCCTACAGCTGTTGATACTTGTCTATTATATGGTAAACACTCAAGAAGTGAAGTTAGGTTAATCCTAACAAAATATACAAAAATTCAATGAAAATACAATACTTTAGTAACACCAAATGCACTATATTGAACACCTAGCTTAACCTCACCAAAATCCATATATTGGATATTTAATAAAAAATATATGGTACTAGTGCATTAAATGTACTCTTTTATATACTGTATATGGAATGTCAAACTGGAGATGCTACAGATACCTGCCAGACTGGTTATTTCAAAACACTGCTATTAAGATTTGGAATGCAAAGAGTAATTTTCATTGTGTTATGATATTTAAACTGTTGTTTTTTGGGGTTTAGGGGGGGGGGAGGTAGTTAGGTTAGGTTATGCATTTAATTTATGGTATGCTTTACCCCCACCCCCCTAATGTGCAAATACATAGCCCAAATTTTTTTCTAAACTATTATATATTCATCCTATTTCATTAGCATTAACCAAACTTGACTTCTTTAGCAGTATATAAAAGAGTACGTTTAATGCACAAGTACCAAATATACCTACAACATAGATTTCATCTGAGCCTAAGCTAATTTTCTTCAAATACTGACAGGTATAAACCAGTTTTGGTCTGATCTGTAGATCCAAATTCTTGAAAATAGACCATATAATATAATACCATATAATAAACAAGTACCCAGTTGTTTTTCAAGATAACAAAAGTGCATCTAGTTTTACAATTTACTCAAAATTGAGCATCCTAGCATAGCATAATATCATAAAACCACACTTAGTCAAATAGTCTCAGTTAAAAATAAAGCTAGGCTAACTTTCTATATTAACAGTTTAACAGAAAGAAACATGTTAATAAAAAGAAGTCATGGCACTAGATCTATATTTTTAATCTTTCAAAGGTTAGGACCATCAGAGGGGATGGGGTGCATTGTTACAAAAGCAAATATGATGTTTATAAAGAGCACAAAATAAGAAATCTAATATTACTACTTTTGCTTTATGAAGTTATTTGGTGCTAGTGCAGTGGTTGTCCTCCTCAGGAAAAATCTGTAAAATTTATAAGCTACAATAAAAAGTCTAAAATACTTGCTAAAATTAAGCCATCCCTAAAAGCATTTTACTTTACTAGTAATTTACTAAGCAAGTTTAAAATGTGTTTCTAAATAAAACTGACTAATGAGAATAAATTGCAATTTCTAGCTGATTAAAGAATGGTAATTATTATTGTCATTAGTCTAAGCAGTAAAATGTCATTTTTGCAAAACAATATAGCCTGAATTTTTAAAGAGCCAGAAACCCCTGAATAAAGGTGTCATAGCAAAACAATAGTGAGAAAAGTGAATATATCACTCAATGCCTGTTTTTATGCTATTTTTAAGTATAATAATCAATTTTAATGCAAATGAATTTTACTCCCACCCCTATATATACCAATTACAGTGGTGGATCCTGGGGGGGGGGGCTATGTTAGTGGTTTAGACCCTAATGTAGTCTAAAGTAGTGTAATTTACTTAATTAATACAATTTTGCATTAAATAAACTTGCTAATAATGCAAGTTCATCAGATCAACCTATTCTGCACCCCCCCCCCAAAAAAAAATCCTGTATCCACTCCTAACCAATTCATGTAAAATATATTTGCTCGGGATGCCACCAGATGGCTAACTTGACAGTGTATATATATACAAATGTTTAAATTAGCCAACCAGTATTTTAAGCCTAGGAGTCCAGCTGGACAAAAGGAAACATACTAAGAAAACAATTCTTACTCCATAATATGCAGAATAAACCAAGTTAACACATTTTGCAGGGGGAGAGCCTTTATCTTCACTTCTTTCCTTGTTTTTCCAGTTTTTCTAAGAAATTCATAAATTTCTTAGAGCCTATATATTCAAAGAATATATACCCCCACCCCCCTAATATGTAAATATATAGGCTACCTAGAATTGCATCCTCAATCTAAATATAAGATCCATTTGCATCACAAATGAACTTTACTCCCATATTAGCCATATGGTGGATGTCCTATTTGCACATTAGGGAGGGGGGGGGGTAAAGTTTAATTTTGATTCAAATGAGAGGTAAGTTTAAACTTTTACCTCACCCCCTAATGTGCAAATATATACCCTGAATTGGTATATATAGGGATGGGGTAAAATTCATTTGTAGCATAAATTTAGATTCAGGATGCAATTCTGACCATTGAGGTAAGTTTGAACTTTATCCCCCCCCCCCTAATAAGCAAATATATATCCTAAATAGGTATATATAGAGGTGAATGTAAAGTTCCTTTCCAACAATAATGCATGTTCAATTTGGATTCATGATGCAATTCTGACTAGGCCCATACAGGTATGTTTATTTCTTATCTACCTGAATAGTCTATTAATAGCCTATAAAGCTTAGGCCTACCCAAAATATTCACCAATTTGCCGCCCATATCATATAGGCTATTCTTAATGGATTTTCATGTTGCTTGATGTAGACCAAGCTAATGATGCTTGTTGACCATGACCATTAAATAGACCTACACTTTGGAGAACATCATACAGCATGAGAAGCCATGGAGAATTATTAGATTCTTAGAACCCCATATTAGATGGGAAGGGGGCCAAGTACAGAAAGTGCTATAAAGAATAACATAAGTATTATACAATTTTTTTAAGTAGGCTAGTCAAGACTAAGCTAGCTTTCAGAATTTTTTAGTCTTTCCTTCTGAGGAGGGTAACCCCAGCACTAGTAGGCTACTAAATTCTTATTTCTGTTGAGCTGTTAATATAGAATGTTATCAAAATAAGCAATCTCCCCAAATAGGGTATAGCCTAGCATAAACAACATTTGGAAGCAAACTGAGGGCTAATCTAGGTGGGCTAGTCGCCAACTGAAGACTTTTTCTAGCCCCATAAAATTACGCACAATTATACGATCCATTCTAAAGTAAGATGTACCACAAAAACCTTTTCACCATCACTAACCTCTAGAATTAATTTGTAAAATTCACCTCTGAATACCTTCCAACGAGAATCCTTGATAGCTTATTTACCTTCTTCCTTGAAGGAACGGTTACAAAGGAATTAGTTACTGTTCCAATAAGAACATAAACAAAACTGGAAGATGGGAGAGTCTCCCAAAGAGGTTCTTCTCAGGTTCCTCCCACTAGTACCGATGTGTGTTTTCCAGTAATTCCAGGACCTGTTCTATACAGCAGTCTTGTAGAATAATGCAATATTTGAGATTTTATTATATATGAGTCACAAAAGACATTCACAATTTTAGCAAAATAAAGCTGCTAGATAACTCAGTGTCATAAGCAAGGCCGTATCCACGGAGTGGGGTTAAAGGAGTTTGAATCCTCCCTGAAATGCTTGTCCGACTCGTAAGAAGCTAAAAAAATGAATATAAATAAATTTCTATACGTTTTCAATCTTTTTATACCCCCTCCCCTCCCAGAGCGCTTTTTTTAATCACGGGAATCTAATCAAATATAATTAATTTGTATTATACATTAAAGCTCTGGAACAATCTCTTAACCGGACTGGACTCAAACCATTTCAAACGAATTTAAACCGTATAAAGTATGATCTACAAGGTCAAAATAAGTTTTTTCTTTATTACTAATTTTTGATTACAATTACTTACTCAATAAACGGAATTAATATGCTCTAATGATGCTGTTTGGACAGCAAAAATAATTTTATATGACATATTTAAGAACTAGAAGAAATGGTCAAAGTTCAGTAGCCCAACTGTCCTTTAGTATACGCTTATGGTGTTTCAATTTTATTAAAAATTACAGTTTTATCAAAAAAACTAAATGCCAATTAAAAATCTTGTTGCTCTACATTGTCTTTTAGGAAAGATCCAAAGAGGATTAATAAGTTTAATCAGTCAAACAATTGGTTTTATTAACGAATTTAATTGATGAATTAATTACCTTCATTAATGATTTTAATAGGCTCAATTAGTGCTATCGAATACAAATCAACCTATGCATATTGAACACCATAAAATAATTATAATCAGTTTATCAAACAGTTCGTGGCAATGAACTGTAAGTATAAAGCGACGCGGCTCAACAGTAATTGAAACTCTGAGAAACTAAATGTTGATACCATAGATATAGCAGGAGAATGGTGATTCTAAATATATAAGTTTAATTGTGTTACCGATCAAACGCAACGAGCATGAGAAAAATTGCCTTATTTTCAAAAAAGGAGGGAAACACCCCTTAAAAGTAAAAAATATGAGAAAAAACACACCATCAGATTCAGCGTATCAGAGAACCTCATTGCAGAGGTTTGAAGCTCCTATGTGCAAAAATGTAGAATTTTCTGTTTTTTGCCAAAGAAAGATTATGGATTCGTGTATATATATTATTTTTTTTCCCCAGGGGTGATCGTGTCAACCCAGTAATCCTAGAATATTGGGAGAGGACTTATTCAAACGGAACTTAAAAGTTCTACTGCCTTTTTTGAGTGGCCAAAAAGATTGGAGGGTAACTAAGCCCCCTCCCCTGCCCCCTCTCTCTCTTTTTTCCCAAAATTGACCAATCCAAATTTTGAGATAACCATTTTGTTCATCATAGTTGAAATGCTCAATAGCTATGTCTTTGGATATAACTTAACCCCCCCCCCCCCCCCCCACAGCCCCAGAGGAGAGGTCATTAAGTTATAAAAAATTCCCATTGTTTACGCATTAGATTTTTTGTTGGGAAGCATGCATACATGTTCGGGTGGGCAGGGGGACAAATTTCTGCTGGTTTTTTTTTCACGTGGGAATTATCCATGAAGAGGAAAGTTTCAAGGGGGTGAACTTGCCAGGGGAGATTTTACACTGCGGGAACCGGGATTCCCTTTTCAATGGTAACCCCTGTACCCACCGAACGAACAGGATTTGCGAATGCGAAAATACCACTGAAAATTGGATTTTGGAACGTTCGAACGCTAGCAAGGCAGTCAAAGATAGAACAGCTAGAGAAGGAGATGACCCACTATTGGCTAGACATCATGGCCCTCTCGGAAGTGCGATGGCCGGTAAGCTGTGGAAACACCTTAATCTTCAGCGGCCATGAAACAAGACAAAAAACTGGAGTGGCTGTAGTCATTTCAAAATCTGTGGCAGAACCACTAATTAACTGGAAACTCATGAGCAACCGCATTCTGACTTTTTAGCAACCGCATTATGACTGCTCGATTTCATGGGAAACATGTCGAAATGACCCTGGTAGCGTGCTATGCACCCACTAACGAAGCCACAGACGATCAGAAAGAAACATTCTACAATAAACAGACATCTGTCCTTAAAGATGTACCCAGACATAACATTCTATGTGGCTCAGTCCTTCAGATTGGTTGTCGGCGGCACTCTCTTCTCCCATAAAGATATACACTAGTACTCCTAGAATTCACATGATGGACACAAAGAAAAACAGATCTACCACTTTCTAATTAGTAAGAAGTGTCAGATGTCACTATGTGATGTGCGCATATTTAAAGGTGGTGATATTATATCAGAACATAGTCTGATCATTTCAAAATAAGAGTAAAGTTTTCAGCTCCAAGAAAGGTAAAGATAACTAGGCAGCACCTATGACAGCGAAAAACTGAGTGACCAAGAAATCCGGTCAATGTTTGTTCTAAAACTAATCAACAGGTTTGAAATCCTTGGTCTACTGCGAGATGAAACTCCAGAGGCAGCTTGGACAGCTATCAGACAAACCTATAACGATGCAGCCTACGAGACGCTTGGTATGAAAAGTCAAGAAAAAAAGGGACTCTTATTAGGTTTTATTCATTTGGTGGTTGGTATTTCAGTTAATATATTTCACTTCGCAAAGGCTTGAGGTATTTGGACAAAAACAGCATTTTAAGGTTAGAATAAGCTAAATTAGATTTCTTCCCAGAAATTTAAGCTTCGAATAACTGAGGGTTCAAAGAGGAAAGGAACCTTAGCCCAGAAGTCAACGTTAGGAGAGCCCTTTGTGCTCCCGTTTTTCAGCCTAGAGTTCCTTGGAACTTAGCTTGACTTTATAAAGACCCTATATCCGGAAATTGGAATTATCGGACAACAACATTACTTCCCCCCCTTGTGCAATCTTGAGACGTTTATACGAAGGAGAACACTGTTCCCTTTTTAATCATTCTTTCATTTCGTTAAACCCGTACTGCATGTTTATACAAAGGTGGACTCGATGTTTATACAGATAGGTTAGGGAAAAAGGGAATAATATTGTCAATTTAAAAATTTCCAGACCTTTATGTCCAGATATATCCAATTGAGAGTTCCCTGCTAAAGTTAAAACTTACTAAACGTCCAAGGAACACAAAGCCCTTTTAAAGAAATAATAAGAAGATCTCTTGGTTTGGGTTAATGTAAATTAGAATAAAATCAAGTACAGTTATTCCGAGCGTGGCTGAGCAATAGTTTGAACTAAAGGATTTTAATACCCCAGAACTCAAGCCTTGACTAGCTATTCAAGTGTAACTCTTTTAAGTAGAAACATTCGATAGCCTAGAATTAACTTAATCTTTTTCTTTTCGGTAAACATTGTTGGATTGAACAAGTAGACCATAGACATTAGAACTAGAAGAGGTTTAGAAATATTCAACATAATCAGAATTAGAAAATTTTTCTTTTATCTTCTTTTGTAATAAAAATGAGTTTTCACTGAATTCTGAGTACCGATTTCTTACCCAAAGCCTCAGTTTATAACACGCTACCAAATTCATTAGCCCTGATAGTAGGGGCAACCTTACAGCCCCTTCTTCAAAATAGCACATGCGCAATTTTGCATCACTTAACATAACTTCATGAAAAATCAAGTCATTCACCTTTGTCAAAATCAACCATTAAGGTAGGTTCCCATATTAAAAATCTATCTTGTGTAGACTACGTGACCTTTCAGAAACAAAAACACAACAATGCAGCAGTACTTCCTCCGAAGCTGGAAACCGTAGTATTGTGCTCTTGATAATCTTGACCGTAGTATTGTGCTCTTGATAATGTCTCAGAATTTTCAACGGACAATAAAATGGTGCCACTTTGAGTAAATCGTAGTTTGGTGCCACTAAACGCCAGAAAACACCACTTTCTGGTAGAACAATCTTTTGGTCACTTGAAAAAGGCACTAGAACTTTTGATTCGTTCGAGTGAGTCTTTTCCCGATCTTCTGGATCCAGCGGTTCGATAAGATCACCCAACAGAAACAAAAACAAAACCCAAGAAAAACGCATGGCGAACTCTCTTCTAACAAAATCATACTTTTTTGTAGATAGGAGCTTGAAACTTCTACTGTAGGGTTCTCTTATTTGCTGAATCTAGTTATGGGGTATTCATCAAGATAGCTTGCAGTTTTGGGGGCGTTTCTTCCCTTTTTTGAAAGTCCGACAATTTTCCCCTAGCTCGTAGGTTTTTATGGGTGACATTAAACTTAATGAATTTTATATACTAGGAATCAGCATAAAAAACGAATTCTTTTAATACATTATTTGCTATCAAAACCCCGTTATTTAGAAATTCGGTTACTATATGTTCTAGTGACTCCTTATTTACACGTTCGTTCGCTACCACAAACAGTTTGACCCTAAGACTAGAAGACTTATAGACTAGAAAACTTCTAGTCTTCTAGTTTGATCTTCTAGTCTAGTCTTCTAGACTAGAAAAAGACTACACACGACGTATATAGGGTATAGCCTAGCATAAACAACATTTGGAAGCAAACTGAGGGCTAATCTAGGTGGGCTAGTCGCCAACTGAAGACTTTTTCTAGCCCCATAAAATTACGCACAATTATACGATCCATTCTAAAGTAAGATGCACCACAAAAACCTTTTCACCATCACTAACCTCTAGAATTAATTTGTAAAATTCACCTCTGAATACCTTCCAACGAGAATCCTTGATAGCTTATTTACCTTCTTCCTTGACGGAACGGTTACAAAGGAATTAGTTACTGTTCCAATAAGAACATAAACAAAACTGGAAGATGGGAGAGTCTCCCAAAGAGGTTCTTCTCAGGTTCCTCCCACTAGTACCGATGTGTGTTTTCCAGTAATTCCAGGACCTGTTCTATACAGCAGTCTTGTAGAATAATGCAATATTTGAGATTTTATTATATATGAGTCACAAAAGACATTCACAATTTTAGCAAAATAAAGCTGCTAGATAACTCAGTGTCATAAGCAAGGCCGTATCCACGGAGTGGGGTTAAAGGAGTTTGAATCCTCCCTGAAATGCTTGTCCGACTCGTAAGAAGCTAAAAAAATGAATATAAATAAATTTCTATACGTTTTCAATTTTTTTATACCCCCTCCCCTCCCAGAGCGCTTTTTTTAATCACGGGAATCTAATCAAATATAATTAATTTGTATTATACATTAAAGCTCTGGAACAATCTCTTAACCGGAATGGACTCAAACCATTTCAAACGAATTTAAACCGTATAAAGTATGATCTACAAGGTCAAAATAAGTTTTTTCTTTATTACTAATTTTTGATTACAATTACTTACTCAATAAACGGAATTAATATGCTCTAATGATGCTGTTTGGACAGCAAAAATAATTTTATATGACATATTTAAGAACTAGAAGAAATGGTCAAAGTTCAGTAGCCCAACTGTCCTTTAGTATACGCTTATGGTGTTTCAATTTTATTAAAAATTACAGTTTTATCAAAAAAACTAAATGCCAATTAAAAATCTTGTTGCTCTACATTGCCTTTTAGGAAAGATCCAAAGAGGATTAATAAGTTTAATCAGTCAAACAATTGGTTTTATTAACGAATTTAATTGATTAATTAATTACCTTCATTAATGATTTTAATAGGCTCAATTAGTGCTATCGAATACAAATCAACCTATGCATATTGAACACCATAAAATAATTATAATCAGTTTTATCAAACAGTTCGTGGCAATGAACTGTAAGTATAAAGCGACGCGGCTCAACAGTAATTGAAACTCTGAGAAACTAAATGTTAATACCATAGATATAGCAGGAGAATGGTGATTCTAAATATATAAGTTTAATTGTGTTAACGATCAAACGCAACGAGCATGAGAAAAATTGCCTTATTTTCAAAAAAGGAGGGAAACACCCCTTAAAAGTAAAAAATATGAGAAAAAACACACCATCAGATTCAGCGTATCAGAGAACCTCATTGCAGAGGTTTGAAGCTCCTATGTGCAAAAATGTAGAATTTTCTGTTTTTTTGCCAAAAGAAAGATTATGGATTCGTGTATATATATTATTTTTTTTTCCCCAGGGGTGATCGTGTCAACCCAGTAATCCTAGAATATTGGGAGAGGACTTATTCAAACGGAACTTAAAAGTTCTACTGCCTTTTTTGAGTGGCCAAAAGATTGGAGGGTAACTAAGCCCCCTCCCCTGCCCCCTCTCTCTCTTTTTTCCCAAAATTGACCAATCCAAATTTGAGATAACCATTTTGTTCATCATAGTTGAAAGGCTCAATAGCTATGTCTTTGGATATAACTTAACCCCCCCCCCCCACAGCCCCAGAGGAGAGGTCATTAAGTTATAAAAAATTCCCATTGTTTTACGCATAGTATTTTTATAACGATTTTATAACGAAAAGTCAAGAAAAAAAGGATCTCCGTCGAATCGTGGGATCTGATCGTGAAGATGCCTGACCAGAAGACATCACTTCTGAAAACTCTTTCCCATGATGCGAGCCATTCTCTTGAACTAGAGTATGCTTTGCTTGATAAGGCTATAAAGAAGAGCGTCCGCGCTGTTTAAACGTCGTAGGTTTGAACAGAAAGCTTAGAAGGCTGAAGAAGCTGCTAGACAGGAAGACAGTTGGAAAACGTCCGAAGGCAGATGGACCCGTCAAAAACGAGTTTGAACGACTTCTTACTAACCCTGATAAAGTGAACGAAGCCTGGGCGACGCATTTCAAAAATTTGTCAAATAGACCACCACCTGTTGATACTCAAGATATACCAGATACGCCATTACTAGTCGTCCATATAGAGGCATCCTCTGGTGGAGAGATAGTAAGACGGCTAAGAAGCTGGAGTCTGGAAAGTCCCCCTTGATAAGACCAGGTAGCGAATGAAATGATTAAACGCTCAGTAGCTGCATTCATAACTGTGTGGACCCCATTTTTCTCTATAATCTGGAGAACAGAATAAATTCCCAGGATTGGACAAAAAGCACTCTCGTCAAAATATTCAAAAAAGCCGACGCTGCAAAGTACGAAAACTGGAGAGGTATCAGCCTCGTATCAATACCTTGCAAACTATTGGCAACTATACTTTTTAACAGAATTCAACCAGTGTTGATCATATCCGGGAAGAGCAGTATGGATTCTGGCCAAACCGACTGTTTGTCAATTTTGTATTTACTCTTAGAATACTACTAGAAGAAGCAATTCAATGACGCAATAAGCTGTAATTTGTCTTCATAGACTTTGAGAAAACTTTCGACTCGGTAGACCGTAAAACGCTTTGGAAGGTTCTTCAATACTACGGTTTTCCTGATAAGCTCATCCAAAACATTGAAGCCTTCTACAAAGACACACAATGCTGCATGAAGACAAGTGCCGGGAGTACCCGTTAATTTTGCATCATTACAGAGATGAAACAAAGTTGTGTGCTACCACCACTTCTATTAATCCTCATCATAGATTAGGACCTCCGGACCTGCGACGCTCCAGCATTATTTTAACCAAGTCAGAGATACTGCCGAATCATTTGGCCTTAAGATAAATGTCAACAAACAAAAATTATGGCAAATATTGGATCTTCACTCGACCTATGATGCAATAACCAGACGATAGAGCCACTCGTGGGGTTCAAGTACTTAGGAAGTACCATCCACAATTCAGGATCATGTCAGCGAGAAGTCAAGCATCGGTCAGGCAAATGCATCTTTCAGGAAACTGTCTGAAATTTGAGGCAGCCAGAAGTACTCTCTCCAGCTCGGCTGAGGCTGCTCAACAGCAACGGCCTCTCAGAGCTTTGCTACGGTTCTGAAACTTGGCACATAAATCAATAACTTGAAAAGAAACTCCTCGTGTTTGAAACATGTGGTTAAGGCGCATTCTAAATATCCAATGATCCCAAAAAGTAACGAGCGATACTGTACGACAGAAGACATCTCATCTACTGATAACCAAAGTGATCAAATATAGGGAGCAGAGAAACCTCGGTCATGTGATCTGAATGCCCTAAACTCGACAACCGAACGTCGTCCTTCAGTGGCTTCCACGTGGTACCAGAAGAAGACGACGCCCCAAAAACACCCTAAGACGAAGCAACCGGCTGACCTCACAAATCTCGATGCCTGAATCAAGCCAGAATGGGAAGATGTGTCGGTGGCCGCAGCAATGAGAGGAAGGTGAGGTGTTTTTCCTCCCCCTTGACGAACCAAACGCATAAAGTGCAAATACTGGGTATTAGTGACAGCTGGGGCTGTAGTGAAAGAAATACTATACAATTCTGACAATGACTTTTTTTAAAATCCAAAAACACTTGCTTACATCATTCCTGTAAGTGGTTATTTTTATTTTACCCCGACCCCTCTCCTAATATGCAAATAAATAGCCGAAATTATATATTTTTCATGCTTTTTTTTTTATTTCTTCGACGTAGATTTTTCGCTGTTACGTGTAAATAAATGTAAAAAAAAGAATAACGAAAACGGAAAACGGAAAAATACATGGGAAATAATAATTTTGACTCAATATTTGTACGTTAGGGACAAAGAAGGGGGAGGAGGAGGAGGTAAATTAAAGTGTAGCGATTTCAGGAATAATAAAACTCAGTGGTTCAAGATTTTTCAAAATCGTTTTCAGAATTTTATAGTGTTTGTTTTTTTCAACAACCCCAACTGTATATTGATACCAAAACTGCCCACACGTTTTATAGGATAGTTTTCTTGCAAAAATGCAGTTTCTTGAATCCCTACACCAATGGAGAAACTTACACAGGCGCAATTGTACGGGAAATCATCTTGGAAGTCAAGTTCAGTGAAAAATAAGTTGCTTTATACAGAGCCTACATAATGCAGGAAACTCATTACCGAATTCAATTCTAGGGAGTCCCTATAACTAGTGCTCTATATTTGCTCACTAGGGACAGATAAGGGGGAGAGTAAGTAAAGTGAAGCGATTTTGGAAATGACATAATTCAGTACTTTAGGTTTTTCAAGCTGTTTTCAAAATTTAAGTTTTTTTTCAACAACCCTAACCATACATTGGTACCAAAAACTATCCCATGAATTTAATAAGGCTTTTTTCTTGAAAAATTACTTTTATGTATAGGTCTAATGCAAAAAATTCAATTTTTTGAGTCCCTAGATCAATGCACAAATTTATGTTGGCGCATTTGTAGGAGAAATGGTTTTCGCAATCGAATTCAATGAGAAGAATGTTTCTTTATATGAAGCCTACATGATGCACACATGGGCGTAGGGAGGGGGGCAGCTGCCCCCCCCCTTAGACCTTCAAATTTACATTAGATATGGCTGAAAAAGCAGATGGTTTGGAAAAAGCAGTTGATAAAACTCCATCACACTATCGACTGCCCCCCTCCCCTAGACAATATGCTGCCTACGCCCATGGATGCACATAACTCCTTACCAAATTTGATTTAAGAGAGTCCCATGAAGGTTTATTTTACGAAAATGAAGACGAAACGTTTTCTGGGCAAAAGATCTTAACATCATAAACCTAGAATCTTCAATTAGTTACCCACTGAAATATATGTTTATAGAGAAAAGCAGTAATAAACTGTAACCTGTCATGACCGATTAGTCTTTGGTTTACCTAAGTTTCATATATTAAATAAATAAATATAATCTAGATAAAAGCAGCTCACTAATTTTAATAATACTATATTTGCTGTCCCCCATTGGTAAGTCCAGACAAAAGGAATATGGGTTGTAGGGTATTTTCACGCGATTTTCTTTTACATTCAAACAAATTTTCTAAGAAAAAAGTTTTCAAAGCTTTGTCCTTCAAATTTATAAAGAAATTGAAAAAAATCAGACGACATAAAAATATGAAATTAAAAATCTTATTGAGTTCTTTGATAGCCCCGCCCCTCTCCTCCAAAAAAAGTTCTTAAAGTCCAGAAGCGCCAGATTAAAAAAAAGGAAGGAATGTTTGACCCTGGACATTAAAAGTTTATACTTTGGGGACATGAATGGTTCTTACGGAAGGGGTGATCGTATGAACTTCAACGGGGGCTCATTTGCATGGAAATTGAAAGTTCTAGTTCAATTTGTAAGAGTAAAAAGAGATTGTAGGGCAACTAGCCCCCCTCCCCCATGTCTTTTCCCCAAACGCATCTGATGAAAATTTTGAGATAATAATTTTGTTAAAAATAGTTCAAATATCAGATATGAAAAACTCCGAAGTCGACACAACCTTCAAGAGCCCGGGGGCAAGTGTTGTAAGTTATGCTCCGGGGGCATATAAGGTTCTTATGGAAGGGATGGTGGTATAAATTTCAGAAGGACTTCTTTGATTGAAAATTATAGTTCCTTTTTTAAGAGTCAAAAGTGATCGGAGGGCAACCCCCCCCCCCACGTTCTTTTTTACCAAAAGGCATCTGATAAAAATTTTGAGACAGCCATTTTGTTAAAAATAGATAAAAAATTTAGGTATAAAAAACCCAAAGTAAACACAATCTCCCAGAGCCCAGGAGCAGGTGTTGTCAGTTATGACCCGTGGCCATATAAGGTTTATATGGAAGGGGTGGTCGTATAAACTTCAGAGGAGGCTCATTTGATTGAAAATTGAAAGTTCTAGTTCCTTTCCTAAGAGTAAAAAACGATCAGATGGCATCTATCCCTCTCCCGATCAACTCTCTTTTCCCCTAATACATCCCATCAAAATTTTGAGATGACCATTTTGTTCGAAATAGTCCAACGATCAGATAACAAAACTTTGGGGTCAACTTAATCTCCCAGAACCCGGGAATGGTTGTAACTTATGCTCCGGGGGCATATAAGGTTTTTATGGAAATGATTAGAAATTGAAAGTTTCAGTTCCCTTTTTAAGAGTCAAAAGTGATCATATGGCAACTAAACCCCCCCCCCCCACCCCTTAAAACCCTTTCCCCCCCAAATACATCTGATAAAAATTTTGAGGTCGCCATTTGTTGAAAATAGTTCAAAAATAGTTCTATGGTTGAAAATAGTGGAAACATCTATCAAAAACTCTAAAGTCGACAACCACCCAGAGCGAAAGGGGAGGCGTTGTAAGTTATGCCCTGGTTCTTATGGAAGGGCTGCTCGTATAAACTTTAGGTGGGGCTCATTTGTTTGAAAATTGAGAGTTCTAGTTCACTTTTTAAGAGCCAAAAGAGATCAGAGGGCTACTAGCCCCCACCCTTTTTTCCCCAAATACATCCTATAAAAATTTAAAGGAAGTCATTTTGTTAGAAATAGTTCAAATGTTAGGTATCAAAAATTCTGGAGCTGATACAACTCTGGGGCTCCCCCCGCTCCCACTCTATTCTCCCCAAATACATCCGATAAAAATTTTGAGATAACCATTTTGTTCTAAATAGTCCATCGATCCTAAAATAAAAACTTCAGGGTCAACATAACCCCCCCAGAGCCCGGGGGAAGGATATTAACTTATGCCCTGCGGGTATATAAGATTTTTATGGAAGAGATGGTCGAATAAGCTTCGGAGGGACTCAAATGAGTTGATTGGAAAATAGAAGTTCTAATTCCCTTTTCAAGAGTCAAAAGGGACTGGAGGGCAACTAGCCCCTCCACCCATTCCTCTTTCCCCCAAATCTATCCAATCAAAATTTAGAGATAACCATTTTTTGAAATAAGTTCAAAGATCATAAAAAAAAAACTCCGAGGTCGACACTAACCCCAAGAGCCGGTGGCAAGTGTTGTAAATTATGCCCTGGGGGTATATAAGGTTTTTATGCGAGTATTTTGAAATAGTTCAAACATAAGATAAGTTTGACCCTCACCCTCACTGAAAAAACTTATTAATGATATTTTCGGAGGGACAAGCTGACCCTTGTCCCTCCATAGCCGGATCCTCCGCCTTTCTCCCTAAAAAAAACTCATCAATGATAAATCATGGGAGTTGACCCCTGGTCCTCCCTCATGGCCAGACCACCCACACATACCACCCCCCCCCCCCCCCCCAAAAAAAAACCCAACAACTTACTAACGATATATTATTTCAAAACTTATGGGAGCTGACGCCTGGCCCTTCATGTCCCGATCCCCTTCTCTCTCGAAAAAAACTTATCAACGACAAATCATGGGAGCTAACCCCTAGTCCTCTCTCCATGCCCCCTCCCCCAAAAAAAACAAACAACAACAACTTATTAATGATATTTTATTCCCAAAACATGGAGCTGACCCCCTGGCCATCCCTCCATGGCCAGACCCCCCCCCCCCCCAGTAAAAAACAAGAACTTATTAACGATTCTTCATTCCGAAAATCATGGAAGCTGACCCATGGTCTTCCCTCCCTGAACCCCCCCCCCTCCAAAAAAAACTTATCAACGATGTTTTATTCCAAAAATCATGGGAGGTGACCCGTCCTGGCCTCTATGGGCTGCCCCCCCCAAAAAAAAACAACAACTGATTAACAGTATTTTATTCCAAAAATCATGGGAGCTGACCCCTGGCCCTCCCTCCAATACTCGAACTCCCCCCCCCCCCAAAAAAAAAACAAAAACTTAATAACGATATTTTTTACAAAAATAGTGGGAAATAACCCTTGGCCCTCACTTAATGGCCCGCCCCAACCCTCGTTCCCAAAAAACAGCGGAATAGCGATATTTGATTCCAAAAATCATGGGAGCCAACCCCCGGCCCTCTCTCCATGGCCCGACCACCCACCACCCCTCATCTCAAAAAATTAGGAACGATATTTTATTAAATAAATCATGGGAGCTGATCCCTGGCATGACCACCACCCCACCCAAAAAAAAACAATTGACAACATTTTATTACAAATAACATGGGATAGCCCCCCTCCCACCCAAAAAATACAAACAACAACTGATTAACAGTATTTTATTCCAAAAATCATGGGAGCTGACCCTACCCCTCCCTCCAAGGACCGACCCCCCCCCCCCCCCCCCCCCGACAATCACACACAAAGAAAAATTATTAACAACGTTTTATTCCACAAATCATGGGAATTCAGTTTAATTTTATTAGTTATTTCCAAGATTTTTCAAGACACTTATAGTTTCCCCTACAAACAAGAGTGTGGCTACTGCCTGTTTCCCTAACGGTGAAAGCATAAAGTCTACTGCGTATTTAGCGCTTCACTAAAACGAATTATATTACAAATATTTTCTTTTGTAATTGTTACAACATTGAAAATTTATGGTCCTATGTCAATTTTAAATTCTTGGTCAACCTTTTTAAGACCATAGGCGGGTGTGCCTTGTTTGCCTCTTTTTTAAATTCTTGATCAGCATGCCTAAGACTCTAGGCAGGCATGCCTTTCCAAAAACTAACCTGACAAGTATGTGTCCAATAAGAGAGTCATTCATACTCCTGCCATTTACCCGTGCCCCAGCCATTTAAACATTTGCCTCTCAATTACTTGGACTATCTGTCTTGGCTTTTCTCTGTTTACAATTACTCAGCCCAGTCTTGATGCAACCTATGCAACCTATTGCCCAAAATACTTGATAACTGCAGTGATAAATTGATAACAGTTTGATAAATTGCAGTGAAATTAAATCTTGAGTCGATGAGCTTTCAGCAATTAGTATCATTATATATCAAATATTTAATACAATTTAATTGAATCCAAACAAAAGGCTTGAAAGACTTGGGGGGAAAATTTTTTTTCATTTTTCATGATAGTATTTTTTCTCACGACAATATTTTCGTTTCACTTAACATTTCACAAAGAGAAAAGAAAAAAAAACTAGATTAAATAGTTGACAGAAGAAAACAAACGAAAAAAAAACAGAATAGAAAATAGAATAAATGAACAGAAAATAAGAAATAATATAGAAATACGAAGAAAGAACGCAAACGCCAGATAGAGTAACTGTTCGCTTTTGTCTTTTCTCCCTTTTTACCCTGTTTTCCTTTTATCTCCTTTTTACTTCCAGATATGAAACCGAGACATTCGAATTTTTATTAGTAAACGAACAAATCTTTTCTCCTCAGCGTTCACTGTATTTATCAAAAGTTTTACCAATTATTATATTTTCATTTCATTTTAACCATAACATAAAAAATATGATTTTTGGAGACGTATACGAAAATATTCGTCTATCTTACAGGTTTTGGAATAAAAAATTATTTTGAAATAGGTAATTTGAAAAACTTGAAAATTTGGCAATAAAAAACGACCAGAAATTAATTAAAAAAACTCTCCGAAAAAGACGTTTTTCAAAGAAAAGTATAGGCCGTATTAAATTAAAGATGAGACGGAATAGGAACCTACAATAACTCAAACTCAAAACTATCAGAAATTACTAATAAAGAATAAATGAAACCAAAGCGAACAGATATTACATAAGCAATCATAGCAAAAAAATATACAACATGTGTTAATATAAATGAATAAATAAATCTTAAAACGAGTAAAGCTTAATTTGAACCTGCAAATGAAGCTTAAAACTAACAAAATTATTTTGCTACTGAAGTTTAAATGAGACCCAAAACGAGCAGAAATTAAATAAACAATCATGGCAAACAAACATACAATAAGTAGGTACTAATAAATGAATAAACAAACCTTAAAACGAGTGAAACTTAAATTGAATACGCAAATCAAGCTTGAAACGAATAAAAATCACTACAAACAAGAGTTTGGGTATTGCCTCCTTCTCTCATTGCAAAAGTCTAAAACCTACTGCGTCATTTGCACTTTACTGAAAACGAATTACACTACAAATATTTTCTTTCATACTTATTACAACATTAAACATAAACATAAAATTAATTTTGAACTGATGAGCTTTCAGCAATTTATATCATTATATATCAAATATTTATTTTAATTTGATTAGTTATTTCCAAGACTGTTCAGGACATATATAATTTTCATCTAAATTATATTTCAGCTTATACTCCTGAACATATTTCAAGAACGGCCAAGGCTATAAAGTTTAAACTTTTAAGGCATGTCAAAGGGAATGTAAAAATAAAACAAAATATATTGTCGGTATCCCGGTTAATATAAGCGCTTACCTGTAGTATCTTAGGAACGGCAAAAGGATTGGATTGAAACTATTAGGGCATGTGGGGGGGGGGGGGTCGAGTTAAATCAAGGACGCTATAGGCGTCAAAGTGATAAAAAGAGCTTATCTGGGATATCTCAGAAATATCTGCTTGTATCCGCTGCTCTGCGATATCAAAGAAACCTTATGCTGATCAAGATTTTTAAAAGGTAGAATATGCAACGTATCTTAGGAATACTGAGGGCATTTAGTCGATACTTTCAAGACATGATGAGTGAAGAAAAAGAAACAAAATCAAATCGCACCCTTTTCATCCAAGCCTTCAAAAGGGCTGATCCGCAGTATCTTAGGAATGTCTAAGGATATTTGGGCTCAACTTTCAATGCATATTGAAGTTGTTAAACTAATATATACTAGATAAACAATATTTTTATGTATATTTTTCAAATGTTTTATTATTACTATTATTATGGGATGGATCCTTTTGGGCTGGATTTTTTTTCGGCTGGCTTTGAATGGTTGGCAAAAGTTTTTCCTTTAAGTGTTTTGTGTGTCGATTTAGTTGTATGGTTGTTACCCCTATATATACAGGCCATAGTGTCTTTTGTAGGGCCTTATGTATAAACTATTTTTCATTTTAATTGTTTCTGTGAAACCTGATGTTTGATGTGTGGAATGTATAATGATATGAAAAACATTTGATTTGGCAATATTATATAGAGAAAAGAGTTACGTTATGCTTTATAGCTATTTTATTTTTTAGTTGTTGGATTAATTAAATCTTATCTTACGGATAGAAAATGTCTTTCCAGCTATAAGGTGAAATAATAAATAATATAGACTTTGAGGACATTGTGCAACGTGTCCATTATGCTTGACACTTGTTTATTTAATACTACCTGAGTAGTTAGAGCCGTTGCTAGGAATGGTGGCTTCCGGGAAAAATTAATTACATCACCCCTCTCTAGATTCAAATGTAAAAAAAAGCCCAATCAAAGTGCAAGATCGGATCAAAGTGAGCGATTCTCCAGCTGTGGCGGCAAGAGCAACTATCCCGACCACCCACTCCCCAAAAAGAATGGCTTTAAGTCCAGTAAGAGCAACTTTTAACTTAAGAGATGTATTTATAACCAGTAAATTTATTTGGATCTATGACTTAAAACAAGTTCAGTGTTCTCTACCCCTCTCCCAAATATGCCCTGAAAATTCCGTCTTACTACCGGTTTCTGCTGCTTAGATAACGCATATATGATAATTTGACAATCTGAATGCAATTTAGCTCCATAATATTCCTGTCTCTCCCAACAAAACTGATCTTCCTCTTAGCCTCTGCAACAAGTCTTAAATGCTTCAGTCTCTTCGAGAAAACTTTCGTTTAGACCCGTTCAGATCCATATCTGATAAACCTATGTAAAGACTAAAAAATGTTTTCTATCAATTTTGGACAACGGAATGAAAAACTGAAATTTTCTGTATATTAATCTCGTAGTCTTAAGTATCAAGTGGTTCACGGGGAAAAAGTACTCTTTCTTGGAACATTGCTTTGTGGGACATAATTTTTTTTATTCCTCTAGTTTTCATTCTGCTGAGATCCGGCTGAGCCAGAGGTCTCCAGAGCCCAGAGATTTCAAGATTTGTTTTGAACCAATCGTAAAAAAGTTATTGGTTCTTTCTCAGCCAAATTTTCTTTGGAGGGGGAGCATAACAATCCAAGGCTTTTTTCCATTATGTTCTTCTTGACCCAATTACTTGCGGTTGTAAATTTTAAACTATTTTTGGACAAAAAGTTTCATTTCCTATTGTCAAACCCCCGAAAACCTGCCCTTGCCCACAAAATGTTAACCTCCAGTACTTAATAAAGAATAAACTTCAATGTTCAAAATGTTTAAGATCTGTTGGATCTAATATTATATGGTAACCAACTATAAATATAGATTGAATTTTAAAATAAAACATCAAAACTCAATTGATACAATTTAAGCAACGGCAAAATGTATTCAATTTTCTAATTTACATATATTAAAAAAAATGTTTTCAAAAGATTCACCTAGGTTACTAAACATGGTATTTTTTTCGTTTTTTACAAAGGATTCAAATTTATGCTTCTGATTAATCTCACAACAAATAGCGAGCAGTCAAATAAAACAAATACACAAATTCAACCCTGAAAATATATACAATACACGGCCAAGTTTCTGATGACAAGATAAAAATAAACAGCCAAGTTTCTGATAACAAGAAAAAGAGGGGCAGTTGCCCCTCCCATTAGAGTGGAGAAAAAAATTAGCATATATCCCAAGCCCCTTGACTATCCGGATATGGACCCCTCTGGCCACCAATAAAAATGCTGGAGATTCACCCCTGACCACAGGGTGTCGTAGTCATCCCGAAACACGTATACTGTCCATTCAAAATAAACGGTTGACATAGGCCAGATTTAGTATTACTAACGCTAATAAATTCTAACGTCAGGTGATATGAGTTCTTTGATGAGCAGATAAATAGGATTTTCGGTTGAATGCTTTCTCACATATATCACATTTGAAAGGTTTTTCTCCAGAATGAGTTCTTTGATGAATAGCCAGGTTGGGCTTTTGGCTGAATGTTCTCTCACATATATTGCATTTGAAAGGTTTTTCTCCAGTATGAGTTCTTTGATGATAATTTAGTGTGCATTTCTGACTGAATGTTTTCTCACATATATCACATTTGAAAGGTTTTTCTCCAGTATGAGTTCTTTGATGTTTATTTAAATCGGAACTAGAAATGAAACATTTCTTACATACATCACATTTGAAAGGTTTTTCTCCAGTATGAGTTCTTTGATGATAATTTAGTGTGCATTTCTGACTGAATGTTTTCTCACATATATCACATTTGAAAGGTTTTTCTCCAGTATGAGTTCTTCGATGTCTATTTATATTGGAACTTGAAGCAAAACATTTCTTACATACGTCACATTCGAAAGTTTTTTCTCCAGTATGAATATATTGATGATAAAATAGGGTGGATTTCTGGCTGAAGGTTTTCTCACATATACCGCATTTGAAAGGTTTTTCTCCAGTATGACTTCTTCGATGATTAGACAGAGTGGATTTTTGGCTGAATGTTTTCCCACATATGTTACATTTCCAAGGTTTATATCCAGTGTGAGTTCTCTTATGAACAGATAGGGTGGAAATTTTGCCGAATGTTTTCTCACATAAATCGCATTTAAAAGGTGTTTCTTCTGTACGAGTTCTATGATGATAGGATAGGTTGGATAATTGGCCAAATGTTTCATCACATATATTACATTTAAAAAAAAGTTTTCCAGTATCAAAATCCTCATATTTTGATACATGATTTTCAGCAAATACATTAATGTTACTTGACATCTCGTGTTGACAATTCAAATTCATTTCTTTTTCAAGTCGTGTATTTGCAAGACCATGTATTGCATATCTTTGTTTGCCGACATCCTTATCATATAACATTCCGACAGGGAGAGCTAGAATAATATAAAATTTAATCAATATAAATCACCAAGTGTTACATTTTGTTGTAACCTAACTTAACCTGCCCTTTTTTTCTGGTACGCAATTCCGCTTTGAACATTTTAACGTTACACAATTACTATAAATTTAACTGCAAAGACTCTTCCGTAGGTAATTAATTTATAACAGCCTATTTTAAGTATTATTCTCTTTCCTCAACGAATTCTTTATTCCACTGTTACTGAATAAAGCAGAAGTGTATTTTTTGTAGTTCCCAGTCATTTTAAAGCCTTAAGCTTTAGGTTTTACAGTAATCTACTTAAACGTGGGTTTGTCCGAGATATATTTTTATACTATGCTATTCATTAACTCATCACATAGAATAATTGTTTCTTTTCTGATAACTTATGATATTTTTCTTATACTATATAGTTTTTTTTTTTTTAAATAATCTATATAATGTCCAAGGAGTTTGTCGGAGGCGGAGCAAATAAAAGATTTCTGATAAAGGTCTATTTAGTCAAATCTTCCAAAGACACACTTGTTTTACATTTTTCAAATATTTTAATTGTAGAGGGTAGGCTATCTAGTGTGACTCCCTCCTAATTTTTACTATCACAGATGTATGAACTATTTTTTTTATGCTAGTTACCAGTAAAAAATCGAATCAAGTCACTATCAACTCCATTTACCTACAGCATAACAGCTTAGATAATTTCAGAGACAACACTGCCTTTCCATGACAATAAATAAAAGTTCAAATAGGGATTAAATCCTTTTAATAGACAGTGTTTCACAAACAGTGATAGGAATTCACAAAAAATACCAGATATTTCAGTCACATATGCAGTGACCGTCATCAGTAGTAAAACTCTACTGATGACGGTCACTGCATATGTGACCGAAATATCTGGTATTTTTTTGTGAATTTCTATCACTGTTTGTGAAACACTGTCTTTTAAAAGGATTTTATCCCTATTTGAACTTTTATTTATCAGCATAACAGGTAAGAAATCTGTATTATGCAAATTGAAACGATTACGATAATCCTGGTAACTAACAATCTGTCTTTCAAATCAAGAGTCTATGTGACCAAGTACGCTTCTAAGAGAATCATGAAAAGATTCTTATTATTTGAGCATAAAAAACAATTACAGAACTATGTTAAATCACTGGCGACAGAAACTAAACATAAACTATCGGAAATCTTTCCAAAATCCTGGCCAAATAATGCCAAGGTCACACTTCAGTTTTGATTTCAAAAGAGTATAACATAATTTGATCCATGTTTATTTGTTTAAAGTACTCCTTGTGAAAGTAAGGCTAATTACACCATATAGCTGCGATCCTGGCAAGCGATAGGTCAACCTGGAGGCACCTAGTCTCATCGTTCTCTACGCCGAACCCTCGGCAAGAGCCTTAAGTCAAGTCAGGTCAGACTTCTTCGGCGCTTAGTAATAAAAATAAATTAAAATAAATTGAATATAAATAAAATAAATTAAAACAGCATTAAATTAAAATAATTTGAACCTAAATGGTTTTAGGTTCCTAAATCATTTTAATTTATTTTCTTCATCATGGTTGAAACAAGAGCTGTTACCTAGCAAAAAGCACATCCTAGCTCATAGTAACAGATAGTTTAAGACTTGTTTTGGATAAGAAAAAGCCTTTCTAGTGAGAAAACTGTAGCATTCAATGCTTATTGGTGACTCAACACTCAGTAGAATCCGCTGATCTACCGAATTCTATCTAAAAGCTTACCCTGTACTTTTAACTTCCTTCTTTAGCCCTGACGTTCCCAGCAGCCCCATTAAGCTTAAAATTATTTTAATTAAAATTGCTGAATTATCTCATAAAATTTCACAAACCCTACAAATTGGTACCATTACCAAAAGACATTATTTTAGCCTATGTATCACAAATGTGTATTTCTGTACAAAATGTGTCCCTTCGATATAAAGGTGTTTCAAGAGTGGAAGAAAGTGAAAAACAAAACGTGTATTTTGCAAAAAAACGCCAAATCAAAAATGAAAATCGTTTAAGGTAATATTTTCCATCTGAAACGAACGGTTCTTAACAAACCTGCAGCTCTAACTTATGCGAAAGTAAAAACACATCAAAACCGATAAATTGTGCCAATTTTTTTAAAATGTCAGAGGATAGTTTAAATAAGATCCAAACAGTCGTTTATGAACTATTTTTCCATCAAAGATCCAGTTTAGGCACAAAAGTATCACATTCTGGCCATTCTAGGCTGAAATTAATTAAGAATTAAACTTAATTCTACATATACAACCAGTAGACCTATATTTTCCAGTCTACTAAATTGCAGACAATCAACTAAAAATATAATTCAGTTTCTACCACATTCTCACCACGCGTTTCAAATACAGTATTTTTCGTGGCATGCAAATACACGATAAGATACGAAAAAGTATACAGCGCTATAACAGCAATAGTTACAACACTACAACAACAACAGTTAATCTAAAAAAACAATTTCTTGGCAATTCTAAGAAAGAACTTGAAGCAGTTATGACTTTTTCTTTCTTTCTTTTTTCTAATGCACTAATTATATTTTTTCTAATGCACTTTTTCTATATTTTTTATATATATTATATTTTCTATATTTTTTCTTATAATTAATTTTTTCTAATGCACTTTTTCTAAGAGCACAAGAACATTGTGCTCTTTTAGTGCTAGAACATTGTGCTCTTCAAGAACATTAGCATAGTTTCCTAACAACTAATTCAGAAACTTTAAAATGTACATACTACAATTTGTCACACAATTCACATATCACATATCACACAATTTGTCTGCCACACAACAAATGTCAAACAAATAAAATGCCACACAATAAAATGTTATGCGACATCCAAGAAAGGACCTAATGTGTTGATGATGGCATGGACAATAGAGAGCGGGAAGCTTATGAGCTTTATCTAAAACCCTTAACTGGATTTTTAAAGTAATTCTTGAGACCTCCCTTTCCAAGTAGACCCATTAAATGACAATTCAACGAGCTCTAAAATAATATACCAAGCAAAAATAGAAATGAAATTCAAAGTTGATCAAAATCCTTTAAAAGAACTTACAGTCTCTCACTTTCAACAGTAAAAAAAACAATTTTTTATTGTTAATTGGTTTCTTTTTTGGTAATTTATAAGCATATTAGCTTTTGCTTTGAGCCAATATTTTGGTTTAGTTGCAGGAATTTTATATTTTAATTTGTTTCTTTGTCTATTCCTTGTTGTTATTCCTGTAATTAATTCACTTAGGCTGGCTTTGATCAATAGAGGAAACTAAGTCTGTTGTAAATATAGTATTAAATATGACAAAATGAATAATTATAATAACAATTAAGCTATAATATCAATATTAGGTGGCTCTACACTGGCAATCAAAAGGCCAAGTTTATAGAGGTTTAAAATCTATACCATCATTATCGATGGTACCATTTATATAGTCGAATCTGTATACAAAACAGCAATTGATTGTAACATACATTTTTAAGATGTTGGAAAAGAGCTCAAATAAGTGGTCAGTCTTGCTGCACAGACAACCAAGTCTATCAGCCCAAAACTTGCTCGAAAGTATTCAGTCACACTTAGAAACCTGGTTCCAATATTCAAAGAGCATGAATATGATTGGGCTTACTTCAAAATAAAAAGCTTAGCACTAATACTGAGACGAGAAGAAAACAGACAGAAGCAACAGTGACCTAAATTGTAGACTCTACAACTTGACCAAAGAAACCTTGCAACCCCTTGTCTTCAAATGCGTGGCAAGTACTCCTTGAACTAACTGTATGCCCTATCTCAAAAGTATAAACTTCCACCAAAAATTAACCTGATTGTGAATGCGCCATTAACAGCTTCAGTTGAAAAAGCGTTTTACAGATAGGAAATTGATATTTAAAAAAAATTCAGATGTGCCCTGATGTTGATGACCTGTTCTGTGGAGGTTGATTGATGAGTGCATTTTTCTACGTTTTTTTCTTCAAGGAATTGTGTTTATTATGTGCATAGTTAACTAGTGATGAAGAAAGCTAGAGCGAGCAGGAAGAACCGTATTGGTAACTGCCTGCCATTAGACCTTAAATTACAGGGAACAAGTAGCCTAAGTACTTGCACTTTCCACAAACCGATCAAAATATGTATGACGTCATTAAATGTATTTAAATCTTGTTTTAAGTGTTTTGTGCAATGTAATATGAATGTGAAAATGTGCACCTGGAAGCCAAAAGGAGCCAGTTTAGGATTCTAGGTACTTTTCTTATGAAGAAGAAGAAGAAGACCAACAATCTCGTCATATGAGCTATTGAATGTAATATGCTGACGTCTGCAGAGCATACCTTGCATTATAAACTGTTAAAGTGCTTCAAACACCACAAAATCTCACTATCAGCCAAGAGCCTAGCCGACTATTCCTGCACACAGAGCACAGAAATCGATATCAATCATCTTATATTTGAACTCCTTGAGTCGATAGATCTACTGAAAGATATTTGAGAATATCTAATAAATAAGAGACAACCAAGCCAGTAGCTCTGTAGCCCATAGAGTGAAGCAAAAGGAAAAGGGCTAAATAGTATCAACTGAAAAACCCGCCTGCTGTGAAATAGAAGAAGAAAAAGAATGAGCTGGTTTTCAAACAGTTCGTGGTAACAAACTGTTTGAAAGGAGCAACAGAGCTCAATAGTAACCGAAACTCTAAAAAAACGGAATTTTGATACCAATAGATACATCGAAAAAATCAAATTTTTATGCTGATTTCAAATATATAAGTTTCATCAAGTTTAGTCCAACCAATCAAAAGTTACGCGCCTGGAAAAATTTGCCTGATTTTTGAAAAGAGGGAAACAGCCCCTAAAAGTTATAGAACCTTAATGAAAATCACACCATCAGATACGCTGAATCTGTTCAGCGTATCAGAGAACCCTACTGTAGAGGTTTCAAGCTCCTATCTGCAAAATGTGGAATTTTGCATTTTTTGCCAGAAGAAAGATGCGTGTTTATTTGTTTTTTTTCCCAGCAGTGATCACATCGACCCAGTGGCCCTAGAACATCACGGGAGAACTCATTCGAACGGAAATTAAAAGTTCTAGTGCCGCTTTTAAGTGAACAAAAAATGGAGGGCAACTAGGCCCCCTCCCACGCTCGTTGTTTCCCAAAGTTACCCGATCAAAATTTTGAGACAGCCATTTTGTTCAGCATGGTCGAAAATATAATAACTATGTCTTTTAGGATGACTTAATCCCCCAGAGTCCCCTGGGGAAGGGCTGAAAGTTATGAACTTCACCCAATGTTTACATATAGCATTGGTTATTGGGAAATATACATACGTTTTCAGGGGGGGGGTATTTTCTGGTAGTGGGGGGGGGAAGTCAAGGGTTACGTGGGAGGATCTTTCCATGGAGGAAGTTTTCATGGGGGAAGGGAGTGGGGTTGAGGGAGGCTTAAATAAGAGCTATATATATATATATATATATATATATATATATATATATATATATATATATAATATATATATATATATATATATATATATATATATATATATATATATATATATATATATATATATATATATATATATATATATATATATGAGTTTTATTTCGGGGGAAATTGTTTGAAATCAGGAGGTTCACTATTAAACCCAAATACTTCAGTTTCCATGTGGGAGGACCAAAAAGTGTTACACTTTAAACTAGATGAATTATTGTCACACGTCAAAAAGTCACACTTTAGCGGAAAGTAAAAGGGCTTAAGAAGGGCCAGCCCCCTTCTTAAAAAACTCAGGTTAAAAAGTTCTCCCCTCCCCTTTGTAAAATTTTTCCTAGTAAATTCTCAAGGAAAATTTACTCCTTGCACCACATTCTCCCCGCTTAAAATCCCCCCTATCCCCCTAAAAAATTAGTGATACACAGGCTACAATAGGATCCTATTGCAGCTGAAGATTTCTGTGCTGAAGATTGCAAACAGTGATTTATCACTGCGTCTACAATATTTAAACTTTTGTTTTTTGGGGTTTAGGGGCAAAAAAGTACCTAGGTTAGGTATGTAATATATGCTATACTTTATTAACCTAACCTAATACAAAATTCCTCATTTTTGCATATAGGAGCTTGAAACCTCTACAGTAGGGTTCTCTAATACGATAAACAGATTCGCAACCGAAGAAAGATCATGGATGCGTGTTTTTTTGTTTTTTTTTCCAGCATTTATCGCATCGATCCAGTAGTTCTAGAACATCGCGGGAGAGCTCATTCGAACGAAAATTAAAAGTTCTAGTGCCGTTTTAAAGTGACAAAAGAAAATGGAGGGCAACTAGGCCCCCTCCCACGCTCATTTTTTCGCCAAAGTCACCCGAGCAAAACTTTGAGATAGCCATTTTGTTCAACATGGTCGAAAATATAATAACTATGTCTTTTAGGGAGACTTAATCCCCCACAGTCCCCAGGGGAAGGGCTGGAAGTTATGAACTTTACCCAATGTTTACATATAGTAGTGGTTATTGAGAAGTATACATACGTTTCCAGGGGGGATTTTTTCCGGTAGGGGGGGGGGTCGAGTATTACGTGGGAGGATCTTTCCAAGGAGGAAGTTTTCATGGGGGAAGGAACATTGCTATGAAGGGGGCGCCGGATTTCCCAGCATTATTTAAAAAAACGATCAAAAATCAAATAAAAAATAATTTTTTAAATGAAAGTAAGGAGCAACATCAAAACTTAAAACAAACAGAAATTATTACGTATATGATTGGGTTCACCCCCTAGCAAATACCTCGCTCTTCACGCTAAAGATTTTTTAGTACCTTCATAAAAGCTATTTATTCTAATTAATGGCCTTTGTGATTAAGGGGTCATTTTCAAAGAACTGGAACAAAATTCAAACTTTAGCGTAAAGAGCGAGGTATTGACTAGGGGGTGAACCCCCTAATATACGCATTAAAAATATTTGAATATAGAAGTTCGTTACGTAAGTTAATTCGTAAATTATGTATATTTATTACTAATAAAAACGTTCGTAAATAAAATTAAACAACTTTCGAGAAAGCCATTTACACAAAGAAAAGTTAAATTAATATGCAAATTTTTGTAATTATTCATGTACGGTGAGCCAAAATCAAAGCTATATTAATTCAAAAACGTTCAGAAATTAAGTAAAAAAACAAGTTTTTTTTAACTGAAAGTAAGGAGCGACATTAAAACATAAAACGAACAGAAATTATTCCGTATATGAAAGGGCTGTCCCCTCCTCAACGCTCTGCTGTTTACGCTACAGTTAGACTCTTTCTCACAACTCTGTGTTTTAAAACAATAAAAAACTTTAGCGTAAAGAGCGAGGCGTTGAGGAGGGTACAGCCCCTTCCATATACGGAATAATTTCTGTTCGTTTTAAGTTTTAATGTCGCTCCTTACTTTCAGTTAAAAAAAACTTGTTTTTTTTATTTAATTCTTCAAAGATCCAGTGTAGGTACAAAAATGGTATGCCCCAAGCATTTCAGTCTGTGAAGCCACTTATGAAATAATATGCTTCTTTACTTCTGCAAATTCGACCAGTCGAATTTGCATAGCTTTCTAGGTCTAATAGCTTTGAGACCATCCACTAAATGCATTTTTGAGGTTGATGGTGGAGTTTTCCCAAGGAGTTGGAAATGCAATACTTTCTCTTGGCCCACAAACATATAAGAAGGAACAAAAACCTATACCATCATCCATATTAATATTTGGCTCCAGTTTTAGACGGTGGCCATCAGTTTCAAGCTTCGGAGATGCATCTGTAGAAAAACTCTTCTCAGGGAAAACTTCGTCGTTAGGTAATAATACTTCCAAAGGATCAGTTCTTCCAAACTGACTTTTATCATCATTGGGTAATGCATCTTCAAGGTCTAAAGAAATTTTATATCTATAATATTTATATAGCTATAATAAATAAATTTTATAGCTATAAGCCTATACCACAAATATTACAGATACCATTTACATTTCTGGATCTGTATGCAAGATAACAATAGACTACAGCCCATTTTCAAAATGCTGGATAATAGTTTAGAGATAAATTTATGTTTTCCAGTCTTCTAGCTTGTAGACTATCCATTAATGGCTTGTTTGAGTTTCTACCTCATTTTTCCAAGGATTTGAAAATTTAATATTCCATCTTAACACCAAATGTACAAGAAAAAGAAGAAGAAAAAAACATACCACCGTCCACATTAATACTTGGCTCCAATTTCAGAGGCTGGCAATCAGATTCAGGCTTGGCAAATTTGTCTGTGGAAAAACTCTTCTCTTGCAAAACTTCTTCTTTAGGTAACAAAAAAGGATCAGTACTTTCAAACAGATTTTCATCATAATTGGGTAATGCATCTTCAAGTTCTAAAGAAAACATAAAGTATATTTATTTACAAAACCTCAGAACAATGATTTAGTGATGAGAAAAAACGTTTTTAGAAAAAAAAAATCTTTTTCTAAAAAAAACATAGTGTTTTTTTGTGTTTTTCAACATTGGCGGACTATCTTTATTTTCATCATTGCACAACTGAACAGCTTATATTGAATAGTTATAAGAAAAGCAACACGAAGTTCGTGCCAATAGTAAACGAAAATAAGAAAAGCACATGTTTAGCAAAAAATACAGACCAAAACAATAAATGTTTTATGCAAGTTCCAAATAAGTAAAATCAGCTGGTGTTAGTCAAATTCAATTAGGACAAGCAAAACTGTAGAATTAAATAGTTTCAGTTTTACATAACCCTTCAATGCTGAAGGATGTTGCAGCACAAATATATGTAGTAGGATACAAAAATACTGCAAAAACTTCCAACGTGATGGAGAATAACTTGTGTGGGAAATTACAGATCAAGCTCATATACTTAACTTTCATATAAATTGGAAGGAAAGCCGTGTAAAATATTTGTTTAAAAGCCTTGGATGACTGCTCCCCTTAATTTAAATATTTCAACATCACAGACAGAAAAATAACTTTTGTATTTAAAGCCCAAATTTAAAATTTAAATTTTAACAATTTAAAAAATGTGATTCCAAATTTAGAAAAATGGTAAAACCAGCTTAAATTATTAGGTAAATGGCAAGGAGGGGAAGAATAAATCTGTCACTTTTGTTTATTTTACTGAAAAAAAAAACAATTCTGTAAAAAAAAACATATAATTTGATTCAACTAAAACAAACAAACTAATACAACAAAGGAGGGGTTATAACCCTGAACACCTCCATTGCATACAGAATCTTTGCTATTAAACATAGAATGTCCTTAATTAAGAGCGGAGGAGCTTGGAAAAGGGGCAACTCTTTACAAACACAAATTTGATAAAGGAGAGATAGGAAGATTTAGACCAAGGGAGCATATAATATAATCCAAACACAGGTACAAGCAGGACACAGGTATAAGCATGAAATAGAGCAGGAAAAGCATAAGCAGGATAAGAAGTAGAAAGAGAAAAATAAATGAGAAAGAGAAGTAGAAAGAGCAATGGTAGCACTAAGGTAGAAAAGCAACAATGTTACAAATTACTTACATCCATGAATAGTATTATCAATGCACTTTCTTAGTTTTAAATGCCCCCGATCGTAGTATCAAGATTTCTTTTCAAAATGATAATCTCATCCTTATTTGACACTTTACGGGCACTTGTGGGTCCGGTTCTAGCCATAACATTTCCATCAGTGGTCCAGACAGTTTTCAGTCCAAATTCAGTTTTTGCGTATGCGAATACCTCACGTTTAGTTTTTGTTAGGCATTCAGTGACAGAAATTCTAGACCCCTTGAGTTGCTTCCTATTTTTTAAAATCTGCGACCGAACTCTAAGGTTTGAAAGTGTCACTACAGTCGGTCTTGGCAGATTTGACACTTTGCGTCCTATTCTTCGGGCAAAGACAATATCGGAGGCATCTAAAAGAATGCCCGGAAATTTCTGCGCACAAAGTTCCATAAGTTTTTTGTCTACGTTCTCTCTCCTAAAAAGGTTCTCTTTATGCTTAAGACTGCTTAGCTCTTTTCTAGAAGTATTTTAGAATGAGCTAAACAAAGAACAATGTTAATTGATGTATTTTCTTTTATTACCAAAATTATATTTAAAAACATTTGAAAAAACCACTGTAATCTTGAAGCAAGAAAACCAAAACAAGCCATTTCATTGTTTTTCACTGATGCTAGCACATGCTGTTTTCTAATAAAGGAGGAGAAAAAGATAAATTTACATGATAATAGAGGCAAGAAAGCAGATTTATATTTTTTTTACTTTATATACCTTTACTTCATATTTTTTTTACTTTATTACTATATAAAAACTGTTTATACTTTTTTTACTTTTATTATATTTTTATTTACTTTTTTTTACATTGCCATAATTTTGTATATAGAGTTATATCTTTTCAAATAATTTAGTTAGAATAGTTATTAAAGTCTGAGAAATACCCTGGGTTTCTCAGTTTAATAGAATATGGTATATACATCAATTAGAAGTAAAACAAATTTATCATAAAGACAAAAGCATAAATTTTGGGATTCCTCTAGTGCAGATGTATCTATTCTGTTACTAGGTAAGACTAGCAAGACATTGATTTGAAAAAAACTTCTTTGAGGAAGAAGTTCTTCCACAATTAATAATAAGCAGGTTAGATCTGTTTTTCACGCATTAGTAGCAAAATTAAGTAAGCCAGTGACTGTCCAAATTTTTGAGTAAAAAAGTACTAAATAAGGATAACAAAAATAATATAAAACTAGCCCAAATAAGCAATAAATTGACACAATCTACCATAATGCCAATTACCTTTCTTAATGGCAGTGATGCCAAAGAGGCCAGGTGTTTCCATGTTTCTTCAATTTAATCAGCTCCACTTCACTAATTTCAATATTATATCTTCAAAAGATAAGTAGAAAAACAAAAGTCTAGAAAATAGTCAGGTAAATTAGCAGTTTACAACATAATTTAGCAAAAGTGAAATTAAATATATTGTTTGAAGCATTTTTATGCTCTTTCAAAATTCAATAATTGTTTTTGGGGGAAATTGCATCTTGATTCCTTAAAGGAGCCACAAAGGTAACTGATTTTATAACCAAACAAAAAAGTTATCAGCCCTACTAAAGCTTTTGGAAAGTGGTTAAAAATATAACATTAGTTTAAAGATAAATTTTTCAAAAGTAATATACTGTAAAGGTATAATGTTATGTTTATAACAATAAAATTCCACAAAATTAAATTTCAAAATATGTAAATGTTTTCTGGTGTCCGTAGAAAAAAGTGCATTTCCTCTGCACAAAAAGAAAAATTTTGTGATTCTATAAGATGGGAGATAAACAGAAGAGGGCTTAGAAAACAATAATGTGTTGTTCAATTGTTGAATTTGCCATAGAAATGAACTCTAAAAAAAATTCTGGGCACAGTTTGTTAAGATGGTCCTTGCATTATCTCTTTTTGCAGATGCAAAGACCATGGTCCTCTCTTGGTCAGGTGAACAAGGACAGAGAATGCACACTGATTTTTGTGGCCAAAATATGAAACTTCAGTGTCTGAGCTACTTGTAGACTCAATTCTAACAATATTGGGCTCTAAGTTTCAAAGTTCTTGAGGGAGGGAGTTAACAGATACTCTAACTATCAAGGTTTCCTAAGGGACAGTGTTAACTATGTGGGAACCTGTTGGCACTGGAATGTATTTTCTTGAATTCTTGTTGTGTTGACAATTATTTGTGTGCTTACATCTGCAATATCTAGCATTGCAAAGAATTTTGCGAGTGGCCAGTATTCAAACCACAATTGAGAAGGTAGTTGGCATATATGTGATCCCAACTGTCAGTAGCAGATTGATTTATGTTGTAAAACTTGACTACCTCCAGTTTGCCTGAGTTTGCATCTATTGTGTTATGCATTGAAGAGATTAAAGTTTACAGTTTTGTTCTTCTTAGGCATATACTATACAGTAGTTTTTTTTTTCTTAGCAAAATCAAAGATTGCAGAACCAGGCTCAAATCCCTATATGAAAGAAATTGCTACTGGGAACTTTGCACAACTTCTTGCTAAGAGTTCCCACTACCCTGGATGGCCCTTGAACACCACATAATTGTAATATTACACTGGAAGACCAAGTGTGTGAAGTTAAAAGTGGCTGCTTGGAATGTTTTGTTCTGCCATCTTTACCAATAAACATACTCACAAGCTTCTTCCACCACCTTGCAAGGGGAACAACCTCTTTACTGAAAATATTCACAGTCCAGGGTTACTGTACATCTGAAGAAAAAATTTGATGGCCATTACTTCCTCCTTTTTGTTTGTTTCAAGATCTATGACATCTTCTTTGATATCCTCTTCAACCTAAAAATTAGGATCCCTATTGCAACCTTCATCTTTATTTGTTAGATCTGATTGATCTTCTTTGATTTCATGGAGCTCTATCACTTCTTCCTCAGAGAAACCCTCATGGCTACTCAATTTGACTTCCTAAAAAAGTAAAGCGTAAAATAGAAATGCTAAGGAGGGTAAAAACCATAACCTTCTTGGCTACATATACTTTTGGGCCAGCAGGAATGTTATATTTCCTGCTAAAACAGTTGGAAGACCATCAGTGTATGTGAATAAGAAAAGATAAATTATGGAAGTAGTGCAACTATAGTTTCCCTATTATATGTTTGCCATTTAGTCCCTGTGACAACCATTTTTTCAAAATAGTTAACCCTGACAGTTGCTTTTTGTTACATAACTAGTTGGGTGGGGTAAAAACTACCCCAGACCCCCATTATGTGCTTTTTGGATAGAGACTGGAAGTTGACCGACTCACCGAAAATTTTATAATAAATTTTGAAAAGTAATTTTAAAATTTCTTAAAATTTTAAAAAGTGATCAAATTTTAATTAAAAAGTAATCTTAAAATTTTACTGTAATTTTAATGTTTATTTTCAATATTAAACACAAAAGAAAATATTTTAATAAAATTCGTTTTCAGTAAAGCACCAATGATGCAGCGGGTTTTAGACTTTTATAGTGATAAAAGGAGGCAATACCCACACTCCTGTTTGTAGTGATTTGTGTTTGTTTCAAGCTTGATTTGCATATTCAATTTAATTTTCACTTGTTTTAAGATTTATCTATTCATTATATTAACATCTATTATATGTCGGTTTGCATTGATTGTTTATTTAATTACTGTTGGTTTTCAGTTTCATTTATACTTCAATAGCAAAATATTTTTTTTCGTTTTAAGCTTGATTTCCATATTCAATTTAAGCAATACTCGCTTTAAGATCTATTTATTCATTTATATTATTACTTGTTGTATGTTTTTTGCTATGAATGTTTATTTAATTTCTTTTTGTTTTGGGTTTCATTTATTCTTTAATAGTAATTCCTGGTTTTTTTAGTTTGAATTTTAACAGGTTATCTGCTGATCTTAAGTTTAAAATGGCCTTTACTTTTCTTTGCAAAACTTCTTTTTCGGAAAGTTTTCTTTGAATTAATATTTGTTCGTTTTTGATTGCAAAAAGCTTCAGGTTTTTATAAATTCCTTATTTCAAAATGAAACTTTTTTTTTCAAAATCAAATGTTCATCAAAGTAAGAAAACTGGTAGCAAAGTAAAAATATTAAAATAAAAAAATAGGTTTGGGTCAACCTTGGAGTTTTTATTAGCTGATGTTTGAACTATTTTGAACAAAATGGCTATCTCTCAGTTTTTATTGGATGGGTTTGGGGGAAAAGGGCGTGGGGGTGGGGAGGGCTAATTGCACTTCGATCTCTTTTGACTCTTTAAAAGAGAAATAGAACTTTCTATTTTCAATCAAATGAGTCCTCTATGAACTTTATACAAGCATCCCTTCTAGAAGAACCATATATGCCCCCAGGGCAAAACTTACAATGCCTGTCCCTGGGCCCTGGGGGGGGGGGGGTGTTGAGAACAAAAATTTAATATCTGATGTTTGAACTATATTTAACTAAACAGTCACCTCAAAATTTTTATCGAATGGGTTTGGGGAAGAAAAAGGCATGGATGGGGGGGGGGAGGCTAGTTGCCCTCCAATCTCTTTTGACTCTGAGAAAGTGAACTAGAGCTTTTGATTTCCAATCAAATGAACCCTCTCTGAAGTTTATATGAGCATCCCTATCATAAAAACCATATACGGCCCCAGTAGCTTACAATGCCTGCCCCTGGGCCCTGGGGGGTTGTGTTGACACCAGAGTTTTTGTTATCTGACATTTGAAATATTGAAAAAAGGCTATCTCAAAATTTTCATTGGATGGGTTTGGGAAAAAGGGCATGGGGGAGCTAGGGGCCCTCCAATTTCTTTTAACTCTTAAAAATTTAACTAAAACTTTCAACTTCCATTCAAATGAGCCCTCTCTGAAGTTTATACAAGCATCCGTTCCAAAGGAACCATATATGCCCCCAGGGCATAAGTTGCAATGCCTGCCCCCTGGCCCTTGGGGGTTGTGTTGACACCAGTTTTTTTAAACTGGTGTCAAACTTCGGGGGAAAAGGGTTGTGGGGGAGGGGGGGGGGGTAGTTACCCACTGGTTTATATCAAATCACCACTCAACAAGATTTAGTACATTACAATTCAAATCAGAGCTTTCAGCAAAATTTTGTATTTCTCAAATCAAATTGCCACCATAACATTTCTGTAAAAAAAACAAGAAAATTGAAGAAACTTAAAAAAGCTTTGAAGTAATTTTGAGAATAATTTACAACAGAAATGAGTTTCATATTTGGATTCAGGATGAAATTCTGATGCTATTCTGGTGCACAGGCAGAAATTAGGAAAAAAATATCTGCATGGGATCTACATCCACTGTGCATTGCAAAGGTTAAATTTGGCTTTATGTAAAACTAGTAGGGTAGGACTTGTTAGGTCAACCTTTGCAACTATACAGCAGATTATATCATTTTTATCATCTTCACCAAAAAGAATGAATATGTTTGTAGAAGCGGTTGCTGTCGTTCGTCCTGATAGTCCCATGAGAAAGCTTGTGAAGTTGTGCAAAACGAGATGGGTGGAGTGTTGCGATTGCATTTTAGTTTTTATGTCTTTGTATTGTGCAATTATTTCCGTACTTGAGGAAATAGTTGGTAGCATACAGTTTGAAACGGAAGTTATTTCAAAAGCAAATGCATTGTTTTCAGCAGCAACCGAATTTAGTTTTATGTTCACGTTGGCTATGCTAGAGTTTGTTAGTGCCATAATGCTCTCTGTCTCTAAGGCGCTGCAAGCTGAAGATTTAGACTTAGTTGAGTGCTGTCGGCATATTAAGCTATGTTCTGATACTTTACTGCAGTCAAAACAAAATGATTTTGAAATAATTTTTCAGAAAGCCCATGAGCTTGCACAAGAGGTAAATGTGGCTCCAGCCTATCCAAGGTCTATTTGCTGAACGTCCATCAATGATAATGAGTCCATCAGGGTTTTTTATCACGAGTCATTGTTAGAACCTTACTTGGCTTCACTTATTGAAGAACTTGATCAAAGATTTTTGTGCCATCAGGAGGCATCTTTCAAAATCTGAAGACTTTTGCCAACTAACAACAAGTCACTAAATATTAATGAATTTGTGAACGCTGTTGCTGTTTACAAGGGATTTCATGGGGGTAGACGTGCGCTCAAATGTGAGTTAGTCCTTTGGAAACAGAAGTGGCTCGGAAAGTCTGAGAAACCATCAACTGTTGCTTTGACTCTTGCATCATGCAATGTAAGATTTTTCCCATCAATTTGAAGGCTTTTGACGATTTTTCAGAAATTACCAGTGACTACTGCTTCTGCTGAGAGGAGCTTTAGCTGTCTTAAGCAATTAAAAACCTATCTGCAGAGCTCCACGGGCAAGGAGCATCTGAACGGACTAGCTCACATGACCCTGAACCATGATATCCAGGTCGATGCTGACCAAGTTTTGATCAATTTGCAGCCAAAAAAGACCAGCGGCTATTACTGTGAAAGGTTTGGTCATCTTTCGTTGCTCGTTTCTCTAAGTGCAGTTGATTCTGTTTTTTAAATTTTAATTATGCTGTATCATCTGTAAACAACGTTAATATCAATACATTTCTTGCTTTCATGGCTGTTATAATAGGTAGACTGAGGCTCACCCCTCCAAAACCAAATTCTGGGCAATTGTCTTTGATATAATATTATCTTTATTTATTTGGTTCTCTAAAACAAGGGTCCCATAGGCAAATATAAGGAATAATGCACTTCTTTATTTTATATTTTCTAAATTCTGCTGCTTTGTGGCAGTTCCAAAACAACTACTCACCCAAATAGAAACTCTCACTGCTTCTAACTTTTTTTTTAATTCTGACTTTGTTTGCAAAATATTGTCATCCATTCTTAAACAAGAAAAGTCTACAACTAGAAATACTCATGACAAGTGTGTACTTTTAATTTCTTTACCTAGCTACCCCCCCCCCCCCCTACCTCCTGCCTGAAATCTTGCACTATGATAGATAATTTTCTTGCTCACATGACTGCTGTAAAAAGGTAGACTGATGGCCCCCCCCCAAAAAAAAACAAAATCCTGGATACGCCACTGCTTTAGGGGCCCTATTGATTCCAGGGCGGATAGAGCTTTGCAGCTTCAATCAAAAAATTATGAAGTTGGTCTTTTCGCTCAAAATTTTGCAGAAATAAGAAGCAGGACACATACTGCTCAATGTTATGCTGTTTGAATCCCTGGTGTTTTGAGAGTGCTTTTTGAAGTGTCTTCACAGACTGTCTAAATTTTGTGTATGAATTGAACAGTCCTGTGGATCAACAAAATTGAATAAACAATTGATTTGGTAATGAGTACAACCGTGGCTGGACAGTGTATTATAAGCTCCCCATTTATTGCTGTAAATAATCTTCCAGGCTTGATATATTTTTAATAACAGGAATTAAAGTTCCCTTGTTTCTTTGGAGGCCTTCTTGGCCATCAGTCAGGGGTACAATAATTTTTTTTTTTTGCTCTCTCTGTGTTCCACCAAAAAAACCTAAACTTGCCATAAAATCCTTCCCCTCTGTTACTTTCTTCTTGCCATTAAAGTTCCATTGATTTCAACTTCAACACCCTGCCCTCCTATTGGTTCCTGGTTTCCTTGCCAAGCCATCAGAACTTCTGAGCAAAAAGAACCCCAGTCAATACTAGAAACTCCCTTTTTTATTGGATACAAAATAGTTGCAAAATCTTCTCTTTTTGGTCTTTTGGATGACATAACTCTTGCTGCATTTCTACATATTTTTAGATGCATAATACTTGCATAGTGTATTGCAGCTTTGGCACATTACTGTTGATGGTAAGACACCATGAGTCCTGAAAAAGTTGTTGCTTGCTTCATCATTATTTATAAATCTGTTTATTGCAGTATAATATGACATTTCACATGACTGGCATGTAGACATTTCACATGACTGGCATGTAGATATTTTCTAATAACTGGCAATATACAAATCAGAACAGTTGAAAATGATATTTTTTTTTTATCTGAGTAATCTGAACTTTTCTAGCTTTTAGCCTAAATATAACCAAAGTCCACATTCTACACTGTATCTTAGTTCTGAAACAAGAACAAACAAAAAAGGGAAAACCTATTTTGTACAGCTTCACCCAAAACTAGATTAAGTTCTGAAACTAGGTGACTTTAAAGTGACCTAATTTATTTAGTGGTAAGTATTTGGATTCAGGATGAAATTCTGATCCTAGTGGTAAGTTTCCCCCCCCCCCCAAAAAAATGAATAATTCAAACTTTTAAGTATTTTTCATATCAAATCACTGCTCAACAAGATTTAGTATTTTTTATATAAAATCACTGCTCAACACAATTTAGTATTTTTCATATGAAATCACCACTCAACAAGATTTAGTATATTTCAATTCAAATTGGAGCTTTCAGCAAAATTTAGTACTTTTCAAATCATATTGCCACCATAGACATTTCTGTAAAAAAAAAAACAAAAAACAAGAAAACTGAAGAAACTTAAAGAAGCTTCAAAGTAATTTTGAAAATAATTTGCAACAGAAATGAATGTCATATTTGGATTCAGGATAAAATTCTGATGCTAGTGGTATGTTTATAACCACTTGAAATTTTTTGCTTGTGTAGTGTTGATAACTTTTTAGTGTGATAACAAAAGTAAGATATGTTTTGGGCATATTTAAGGGCTCAAGATGCAATTTGCCCCAGAAGTGATTATTAAATTGTGAAAGAGCCTAAAAAAAAACCTCAAATGAAATTTCACCTTTCATCCACCATTAGCTTGGATACATACGAGAAATTGAATCACCAATAGACAAACCAATGTGACTTTGAAAAAATTGAATTGGCCTACTGCCTTGAAATTTAAGTCAAAGGCTATTTTCTATATTTTTGTGTCATTTTCATGATACTTGGACCCTAAGTATCACGGGTAAAATTCTACTTTAGCTACTTTTGGCTATCTTGGAAAGGGGTTAGGTTAGGAAAATGAAAATTTCAGGGATGGGTCTATGGGTTACAGTATGCCCTAGGAAGGTATTTTCAAGTACCTACCTCCACTCCTTCTCCCTCTAGAGGGTCCTGACCTTTGATGACCTTTAAAAATCTTGTGTTATAAAAGTGAAACCTTGCTAAATAGATTTTAGGCTTAAAGGAAGTACAGCAAAATTATTTTCAGCTTAACAACTTTGCTCAATCCCAATTTATAAGGTTTTAAAGATATGCAAATACATTTCCTAAATTTTGAAAAAAAACAAACTTTGGTATGGCTTAAAAGGTCAATATATACCAAATCATATTATTGAGTTAGGACTAAAGTGAATACACTATTCAATGCCTTTTTTTATGCTGATTACAAACATAATAAGCATTTCTATTGGAAATGAATTTTAGCCCCCCCCTATATATGCCAATTCAGGGTTAGGTTAGGTATAGCCTATATAGGGGGGGGGGGCTGAAATTCATTTCCGATAGAAATGCTTATTATATTTGTAATCAGCATAAAAAAAGGCATCAAATGGTGTATTCACTTTATTTGAAACTCAATAATATGATTTGGTATATATTGACCACTTAAAATTCTATTCGGATAACAGTAATTGCGTTTTCAGAATTAAAGCCAGAGAAAAAGAAACTGATATCTGAAAAATAAGGTAAATTATTGTTTTGTCAAAATTTCAATAGGTATAGGACCTGCCATGTCGGCAAATTTCAGGACCGTTTAGAGAGAGAAGGGGTGGAGGTAGGTACTTCAAAATACCTTCCCGGGACATACTTTAGCCTGTAGACCCATCCCTGAAAGTTTCATTTTCCTAACCTAACCCCTTTCCAAGATAGCCAAAAGTAGTTAAAGTTGAATTTTACCACATCATGTTGTAAGGATTACCTTAGTGTTATAATTTGTCTATGTGGATTTTTCAGTTGGAACATTTTCTGTTTTAATAACCTGGTGTAAATCAACGTTTAAAGTTTTCGATTTTTTTTCTTTCTTACTATTATTGATTGCCAGCATTTAGCCAAAAATAATATATATTGAGTTTTTCAGCAAAGATTTACCGATTCCTATTCGAAAGTCATTTAAAAGCTATTTTTCTTCATATTTGTATGAGATCTAGTTCCAAAAATCTGTATCAGGGTATATGAACTACAAATTAGTCCTTTCACCCCTTTGACTCTCCAAAAAGCATCATCAGATTCAGAAATCCATTGCCCTCATCTGTAACCAAGTCTTCTTATCAGTTAAAACAAACCAGTAATCCCAATTGAACTTTTTAATTTTATTGAGGGTTGTGGGAAGTAAGGGTACTTGAATCACCTTTCCCTAATAGTTTAAGACCTATAAGTCGGCTGGCACCAATACGGTTCTTCACACTCACTCCCGTTCTCTTCTGCACTTTCTAAAACATATGATAAATAACCTACTTCTTTTTAATGAATTCATTGTGCATTAATAATCACTAATCAGTTTGACTCTTCTTGAAAATATCAATAGATGCCTTAAAAATCTTTCTGTCTAATTGCCAAGGCAGGTTAGAAATCAGGATTATAGTGTAGGTATTTGGGATATTAGCTATGTAGCAGAGGCGTTTAAGGGATATAGTCTCCACACTCAGTGGATGACAATCAAATAAGACATGCTGGATAGTTTCATCGGTTGAGAAACAGACCCGGCATAGAGGGGAGTGATGTAGCTTCCAATTAAATAACAAACTATTGAGAAGAAGGGCAACTGATTTCAGACGGTAATATAGCACTGTGTAGTGTGTAATCTAGTATGAAAAGGAGATAAGACCAATTTATTGTGATTAACATTAGATCTTTTCCTAATAATATCACGTTAATTGAGGTCAAAGCGAGGACTTGGGTTTAAGAAAGAACCATTGGCTGCTAGGAAATCAGCAGTATCATTATATTTGATACCTTTATGGCTTGGAACATGTTAGAAATAAATCTGGTCGCCTTCAGCCTGGAGATTCAGAAGCTGTCTTCTAATGTTGAATAAGTCCTTATCATTGGCAAATCTATTATTTTTCTTTGAGCAACAGTATTGCCGATTTGGAGTCAGAAAGGCAAAGAATATTCTCCTCTACAATGCTATTATTTATGAGAATATCTAGGGCCAAGCAAATGGCACGTAATTCAGCTGACAAAAGGGAAGATCCCAACGGAAGGGGAGAAAAAAGGTTAAGGTACAGTGATGGAACACATACTCCTCATCCAGCTCTCTCATCCTGGACAGATCCATCTGAGTAGATTTTCCTGTGATTAGGGTAAAACTTCGAAATCTGTTCAGTCAGAATAGTCTGACTCTCATGATTAGGAATTTGGCTTTTATTTATTGGAATAAGTTCTGCTTGACAAATAGGTGGACTCATTTCCCAAGGCGGAGTTTCAGTAAAGGGGTACGTATAGGGGGAAAACTAGCTCCACTTTGGGACCTCCAATTGGAACTGATTCCAAGATGAATGGCCATAGGTGCAAGCTGTCTTCAAAGCAAGAATATGATTATACACAGCATTCTTGCTTCCATAACCTTGAATTCACGAGAAATATGTATTTTTTTGACTGGATACTCTTTCACTTAAGCTAAGTTCTCACTGCCCAGATTGCTGTTCTCACTGACCAGAAATCTGGTCAGATTTTCGTCTCCAGAATTCTGGCCAGATTTTTTCCCAGATTTTACTGTTTTCTGACCAGATTTTTCGATCAGATCGAGTTTGATATTTTCTGGCCAGAAAAAAAATCTGGGCAGATTTTAGCCTTAAAAGTAGTTCAAAGCATGGTTGATGTAGCTGAAGAACAAGCAGATATTTAAAGATCACTGAGAAAACGACAACCACCAACCAAGATCAAGGTAAAAAACTGAAGAAGCTGACTTCACAAGAATATTAGAGAAAAATTCGTTGGAGATACATGAGAAGGCGCCAGGGGTGTTGCATAGGGGGTGTGTAGGGGGGAGGGATGCAGCACCCCTGGTGCTACCTTTAGAACACGAGTTTCTAGGAACCTCTTAACACCAATAAGTTGTTTTTTTTTTCAAGGGTAGCTAATTTGCTAATTAGTAAGGTAATTAGCTAATTTCAGATATTTTAAAAGAACACCAGTTTCTAGGAACCTCTTAAAACCAATTACTTTTTTTACATAAAAATTTGTTTCAGAGGCAACTGGCGAGTGAGTTCCAACCCAGTTACCATGGTAAGCTACCATAGTAAGCTCCTTACCCTGCAGAGCAGCATGGTAAACAAAAAGTTACTATGGTAACTAAAATCAAGGGAAAAATGTCAGGTTGGAACAATAGTCATGGTAACTCTATGGTAAGGAGAAGAAGGTTGGAACGGATTTGCTAACTTTTTTTTCATGTTTGCTTACCATGGTGAGTAGGTCGGAACTCAGCATAAGTCAACTGATATTACAATATATACTGTAAATATGTTATAATGTAATAATATAATAGTGTAATCTGTACCCTTTTTTTCTTTTTAGGCATAAGAACCAGAGCTGAAGCCAGCTGGTACCTTGCAAACCCCTAGGATACCATTATCGTCATGGAGGACAAAATAAAATGGTCTGACAGTGACATTGAACTCCTTGTCAACACCTGTATCAACTATCCATGGCTATGGGATTCTTCTAGAGAAGACTTCAAAGATTGTAGGAAGAAGAAAAACTCTTTTGCAGCCATGGCAGAATCCGGGATTTTGTTTTCAGATTATGGACTGCCTGTTCAGAATCTTGCATACATTTTGAAGAAAAAGTTTGACATTCTAAGAGATACTTATATGAAGTGTAGACGCAGTGAAAAAGGTAAAAGTGGAGATGGTGCAAAAGTAAACAGAAAAACATGGAAGTATTTCCACCTTTTCAGCTTCATGACAGAGTCGGGTCAGCTAAGAAAAACTGTGGACAACATGACTGAGCCTCTGCAGATTGCTTCTGTTAGTGAAACTTTGACCAGGATAGATACTTCAATTGATGATGAAGACGAATTTACTCAGCATATAGAATTGAGCTCAGAAGAGTTTGAGCAGACAGCAGAATCTCTTTTTCAGCCGTCAAAAAGAGCTAGGATAAACTCCGCGGAGAATCAGCAGTCTGAAACCTCATCATCATGTATGTCACCTTTAGCTCCCATCCAGCCTGAACGAAAGCGCAAAACATCCCAAGAGCCATGTGGTAGTAGTGGAGGTAACAAGACTCAGAATACTCCTGGAGGTAGCCAGGCACATACAGACATTGACCAAGAAATTGTCAAAGCTCTTTCATCTTTACAAGAGAAAAAAACACCCAACTTACATTTTAGCCAGTACATCTGTAGCGTGTTGAACGGTTTGCCAAAAAAAGCACAAGCAGCGGCACGTCATGAAATTTCTGAAGTGCTTAAAAAATATGAAAGTGATGACCAGGAAATGAGTAATGTGTTTGTGTAATTTCTTAGTTTACAACTAGACTCTATGGTTGATTAGACCTATGGTTGGCAATGCTGCTATGGTTCAGATATACAAAGACATGCTTCAAAGGCAAGTGAGTTAGAGCGGCTTATGGCTATGCAGCAGAGCATTCAAAAGCGGTAGGAAAGTATATTGAAAAAACTAGTGCCTATGTAGAAGAATAGTATCCATATAAATTCATTTCAGTGCAGTTCTTTGCTCTGAGTTTTATCAGTATGCAAAATCTCAATACCCCAACATTTTCTACTGCACTCACTCATGCTTAGCTCTTTTTTCTACTTTCGAATGCTTGTTATAGTGGACGAGCTCGGATGCTGCATAACTACCGTATCCGTTTTTTTCTTTTTTTCCTCTGTCAAGACTTCCGTAGTGCAAATATTGATGCCTTGACGTATTCAAAAGTTGGATATAGATTAAGGGCGAAATCGAAAGTTTTTTTTAAAGCCGGTTGTTTCGAAAATCTTCATTTTTACTTTAGGACAGTGGCTAAAGACATGGAAATTGTGCAATTTCTTTTTTTTTCTCTTTTTCTTTCAGGCGAGAAAAGTTCAGTGTCAAGTATGTCCACTTTTTCACGCCATATTCTTTCCAAAACAGATTGTGCCTAACGTAGCGGCTTAGAAAGAAAAGCGGTTTTGGGGAGAGTAACGAAATATGTTTATGGATTCTAAAAATGAACAAACAAATTTAAGGCCTAAACAGTCGTTGAATTAGTTGAGATAAGTTTTTGCTGGAAACTATGCATCTGGATTGCAAGCTAGGCAATAAATTTAATGGTATTCAGCGCTTCGCGTTAACTTTGGTTTCTCAACGGAAAGATTACGGTTCAGAAGTGTTATAACTGTGTCGCACATTGACCCAAACATTTATGTATAGCTTGTGCTTTGTACTTTGTACTATACTTGTGCTTTACTGAAAGTTAGTTTTTATCTCAGTATTAAACAGTATTTTATCTCACTATTAGAAAAAATAGTCGCTATTTAACAGTTGCCAGTCATTACTATCAATTATCCTCCCCTGAACCCATGCAGCATATTTATCTGATAAATTTACCAGCAATATATTGAAAGCAGGAAAATCCACCAGAAAAAGCGAAATAAGCCGTTTTTACTATAGACTTTAATCTTTACTATAGAAAAGTAACTAAACTACAGCCAGAAATAGACGCACACATTTACACATTCATTTCTGATAGTTAATCACACAACTTTGAGTGTGATAAGTTTGCATACAGCCTGCTGCTACAACACAACACTGACCTACTCAGGAATGCGGCCTTGACTCACTCTACTCAGCTGCCAAGGAACACTTCCTTCTGGCGTCATGAAGTAGTCTCGAAATTTGTCACGGGCATGTTTGGCAGCTTCAGCTGGGTTTCGTGCTGCTGTTGAGACAATTGGTAACAGCCCATTTACTTGCTCTTGTCTCCACTGCCCCAATGTTATAACACCGTCAGTTTCTGTGTCAACGAAGTTAGCACTAACATACCTCGAGTGTCTCCGTGGAGTTGTAAGATCTTCGGTACGCAAGTAATTATGTAGGCAAACACAAGTGCGTATGACCTTGTCAATATTCTCAGGCTTTGCATTAATTGCTTCTCTGAATATCCTCCACTTGGCACCAAGAATTCCAAATGCATTTTCTATTATCCTTCGTGCACGAGAAAGCCTGTAATTGAAAATTTCCTCTGGTACTGGAAGGTGATCACCAGGATAGGGTCTAAGTAAGTTTGTTTTCAAGGGGAAAGCTGCGTCTCCAACAATCACATATGGTAAGTAGGTGGCATTTCCTGTATCAGTCGTATCACTGCCTGGAAGATCTAAAGTACCGGCAATCACTTTCTTACCAAGAGTTGAATTGCCAAACACAGAACCATCACTTTGCCGGCCATAACTGCCTATGTCAACATAGACAAATCGATAGTTAGCATCGCACATAGCCATCAACACTATGCTGTGGAACTGCTTGTAGTTGAAATATTGTGACCCCGAATTCGGTGGAGCCTGGATTCTAATGTGCTTCCCATCAATAGCTCCAACACAGTGTGGGAAGTTCCATTTTACTGCAAACTCATGGGAAATTTCCTTCCACTCAGATTGCTCACTGGGAAATCGTAGAAATAATGGGGACAGTACTTGGCAGATTGCATCCATAGTGTTCCATATAATTTGGTTGGCAGTCGACCTTCCCAGGTAATGTGTGAAGCTTTGGTTTCTCTGTGTGCCACCAGCTGCAAGATATCTTAATGTCACTTCAAGCCTTTCTTTAGGTGAAATAGCTGTTCTGAAGTTTGTATTTTGTCTTGCAATATATGGTGTAACCAGACCAAGCAGGTTATCAAATTGCTTAGGTGACATTCTGAAATAGTCATGAAACCAATCTGCATCTTTCAAACGCAGGTTATTGATTAGTAGGTTTGAAGCACCATTTTCACTTCTCATTTTTAAAAAGTCTCTGACCCAAAATTTTCTTTTTCTCATAGTCTCTGAGGCTTGTAGGCCTTTTCTCTTCTTTCTCCTTCGAAGTAAGCACAAGAGCAAAACAGTTGTAGCCTCATGATCCATTTTTTGAATCTTACGCCGATTTTTCCGATGGCCAGAAAAAAAAAATCTGTCCAGAAAAATTATCTGGACAGTGAGAACTGAATTCCGGTGTGAACATGCGGAATTCCCAGATTTTTTTTCTGGACAGAAAAAAAATCTGCCCAGAAAAAAAATCTGGGCAGTGAGAACCAGTCTTAATGCTTGGAACCAAAGGTTAATCCCCAAAAGTTTCGAATTTAATATAAGCTAGCCTACATAGAAACAAGTTTGTTTGTTCTAGCTATAGTTTTGTATTTTGTTAGGTAGTGAGTCTAGAATATACCTGACAACCATTAGTTATAAATCTACAAAAAGTAGGGATCAATTCAATAAGAAAAAATTCGGCGGTCTCTATAACCTAATTTTTGCTCTTCATGTTTTCTTTTCAGTCCCTATTTGGAAGTCACTGTTTCTGAATGGAAACAAATTCGTTTGCTATTTTTCAGATTTTGTAAATACCTTCTTTGTATTCTAGTTGCTAAATTCAGAGTTAGATGCAAGTCAGTAGTCTATTTTCCCCCTAACTGTATTTCATGGATGTGAGTCATTCTAATTTTTTTATTCTTATGTTTATTTATTTGTGCTGACTTGTGTGTATCCCTGGTAAGAAGTTTCCTCTTTGTTTCTTTAATTTGTTTTCTACTTTTTCTTTTAAGATATGTTATTAATAGCTATCTAGATACAATTTATTCCATACAATATGTATAGAATATGAAACCATATAAGGCATGCTTATGTCTGAGGATTTTGAGTTACAGTAGGCTATGTAGAGCTTTTATTAGGATTTATTAAGTTGTTTTGTATTATGAGTGAAATTGTTTTCTCTTTGTGCTTAGTGTTTTTGCTGAGTGAAAAATTATTGTTGTTCTTGTGTAGTTCATGTCTTGTTTTTCTTTTTTTACTCCTCTTGTGTGCATTTTTGTATATAGAGGGTACAAATAAATAATTATACTTTTATACCAGAAGGTTACTCATCAAAAAACAAACCCTTGTACTTTTGTGAAAACTGAATTTTGGCTTAGGCTATTGGTGAAAAGCGTAAGCCAAAGGAAGTTTTCCATGTTTATTTGGTAGTTTCATGACATTTGGAACCAGAGTGGGTAAAATTCAGTTTAGCTACTATTCACTATCTTGGAAAGTGGTAAGGTACAGAAAATGAAACATTCAGTAATGAATCCAGGGCGAAAACCTTCTCCAGGGAAGGTATTGCCAAACTTCTATGTTAATCCTCTTCTGATTTCTAAGTCTTGGAAATTTGCCTACTAGACAGGGGGACCTATTGAAATTTTGACAGAACAACATTTTACCGATTTTTTCAGTTATCAATTGCTTTTTCTCTAAATGCATTTACTGGTATTTGAATGAAATTTTAAGCCATATAAATTGTTTTTTATTCTAAATTTAGAAAATGTATTAGCAGATCTTTAAAACCTCATAAATTGGGATTGAGCAAAGTTGTATAACTGAAAACATGCAGCAGGGTAAGTATTCATCAGGTCAAAATATTGACCTACAAATAAAGTGAATATACTGCTAGATGTTATTTTGTATGCTCTTTCTGAACATAATAATTGCTTTTCTTGCAAATTCATTTTTAAGCCTTTTTAGAACCAGTGAAAATAATAAATTCTTTCAACAGGTCAACAGGTTCCACCAGTCCATAAGGAAACAAGTTAAGAAAACAATTCTTACTTCATAACATTCAGAATTATCCTAGTTAACACATTTTGCAGGGGGGGGGGGACCTTTAGTTTCACTTCTTTCAAAATTGCACAATCTTTTAAAACAAAGCTCTAAAAAATAAACATGGATTCAACTACATTTTTCCATTGTCGAATAATCTATATATGCAATTAAAAACCATCAGTGTCATCTAATAATTTCTCACAAATTAATAGACAAATACTGATAAATTAGGTTAAGGTAAGATTAGTTAGATGGCATTTGGGTGTTAGAGAATAAACAAATATTGGAAAATGTGATAAAAAACTGAAAATACAAGGGAAATAGTGAAGATACAGCTTCTCCTGCAAAATATGTAAACTAAAATTATTCTGCATATTGTGAAGTAAGAATTGTTTTCTAAACATGTTTCCTTATACACTACTGGAACCCTAGGCTTAAAATCATTTATTTCAAACTTACCATTTCATTATAAATCCATTTTGTAAAAGTTGTATAACACACAAACATTAAATTGTCAAAATTAAGTTGAATAAATAAAATTCCAAAGAAATCCCCCATGTTTTCTTTTTTTTCTGTTAGGCCACTTAAAACAGCAATTTCACCTATATTTTGAAAAATATCAAAGCTGAAAGAAGCATGGCAGATGAAAAATGGAAAAATTGTTCTGAATTTTCTATCCAACATAATTGTGGATAAAATCAATGCTTGCAGTTTACATAACTTTAACAAAATGGATTTTATAATTAAATAGTAAGTTTGAAACAAATTTTTTAACCCTTTTTATACCAAAAACCATAAAAACTCCTCTAAGAGAGATATATTTATTAAGCCAAAAAACAACATCAGCATTAACAACAACCCCAAGAAGTAGAAAAACTGATCCAAGGGGGTGGCAACAATACATTAAAAAATAATATAGGACTACATAAATTATGAAAAGCTAATAAAAATTACACATCCTAATCAGCACTAAAAACCTTAAAAAAACAAAACAAAATCAATTCTAATGTTAATATCATACTACAATAGGCCAAAATAAACTAATCAATTATTTATTTACAGCCCTGCCCCCCCCCCCTGAGAAAAAGAATTAAAATTCATTCTTAACAAAAAGGATTTCTTTAATTGTACTCTTAAACTCAGAAATATCACTTTTATTTTTAATACTCTGATCAAGATAATTCTAACTTCTAATCTTCCAATGAAGCACAGAAAATATTGACCACATTGAAACAATCAATGGAGTGTTACTCTCTCCCAAAGATAAAGTCTGGTAATTCTGGATCATGGATCTTCAAATTAACTAAGCAGTCAAAACAGAAGATTTATACCATGTTATAGCCTAAAAATAAACAAAACACAACTTTCACAGTCCAAAAGCTGGCAGTATCCTTATTGTCTCACAGATATTCCATACTGAGCCCTGGGGTTGCAGGCCAACCAAAAAATGAACAGTGTTATTTTGAAGAACTTGTACAGGCCTGACAACAGAAGCAAATGTACAAAGCCAAACACTACTTCAATAAATCAATGATTTGAGTTTAGGGTAAAAGTACTGATGATTTGACATTGCAATTTTGGAAACTTTGTGAAAAGTTTCCTTCAAAATGGAATAACTCTGCTTAGCTGTGATTTGGAGCTACACCTCATGAACCTGTTTTTGTATTCCAATGATAGGAACGATTGGAACAATAACCAGTACACCCAGATAAGGAAAGAGCATTTAATAGTCAGTTTCCTGTTTCTGACAAGAAAGGATCTCTTGACAATTTTTTAGGTATACAACATTCAAACTGCTGTTACTTGGTTATTTATTGCAAAAAAAAGTCAGGGTCTTCTAGAGGTAGAAGGAGTGAATTTCAGTGCTTCAAAATGCCCTTCCAATAATCAACTATGGGGCAGGGGGAAAACTGTCCTTCCCAGACCTTGGTTCCCATCCCCCCCCCAGCTTAAATTTAATTGTTTCAAAAATCTTGTCAAAACTAACATAAGCCTAGATAATTCAAGGATCAACAGAAATGAATTGGTTTCCCTTTAGTATATATATACTTTTACAGTATGATACAGTAGGCTATCTTTATTAAATTTCTAGTGGGCTATATAATTTAGCTAGGATGAAAATGAAAACATCATTTGAAGCCTTTTACTATACTCTTTCATATATTCAGAATTGCTTTTGGGGCTAGTTGCATCTTTAGTCCTTAAAGGGGCCCCAAAGGCATTTAATTGTTGAAACCACATGAAGAAGTTTCAACACTAGTTAAGTTATTGAAAAGTGGTTAAAAACATATCACTAATTTAAGAATAAGTTATTCATGAGTAACATATTCCAAAAATACTTATTTATAAAAATTCAAACCTTATTTATCAGGCAACTCAAATATAAACTGTTTTCCTATTGTTTCAAGTCTTTTGAATGCTGTCAACAAAAATAGCAATGAATTTTACAATTCAAAACATTGTTGTTGACAATTCAGAGTGTATTCTAATTCAGGGTGAATATTTGCACATTGGGGGGGGGGGGATAAATTTACAGTTGGCCATATAATTTAGCTAGGATGAAAGTGAAAACATTATCTGATACTTTGGTATAAATTTGGGACAAGTACTGGTCATAAGGAGAGATTAAGAAAACAATTCTTACTTTATGATATGTATAATGAACCTAGTTAACATATTTTCCAAGGGAAGAACCTTTATCCTCACTTCTTTCCTCTTTTTCCAACTTAAAAAAAAAACATTATAAAAAAGCCATGTGAGCTATTCTTAAATAGGATTAGCAATAATTAAAATATGGTTCTACAAAATTCATGAATTTCTTAGAACCTATATATTAACAGAGTATATACCCCCACCCCCCCCCCCACCCCAATGTGCAAATATATACCCGAAATTGAACTCTGAATCTAAATATAGCCAAATGAACTTTACCTCAACCCCTAAATATATCCAAATCAGGGTAAGTTTCCACATCATGGGGGGGGGGGGGGTAAAATTCTTTTGTGGTGCAAATGAAGGTAATATTTAGATTCAGAAGGAAATTTTGGGTATATATTTGCACAATTGGGGGTGGGGGTATATGCTCAGTTGGACATCCACCACTCTACAAAAACCTTTTCAAGTGAAAAAAATTATAGGCAATTTCGCTGTAGTATTTGTCCAGTCCCTGCTTGAACAAGTTTAATGAGTTGGCATTGATGACTTCAAAGGGGAGCTTGTTCTAGTGTTGTGTTACTCAGTTCTTGAATGCCCAACCGCCAGTCCTTTTGGAACCTTTCCTCTTGAAGCTTGAGGTTGTGACCACAAAGATTTGTGTAACTGAAGCAGAGAACATTGGTAGCCTGGAGGTTTTTGTAGCCATTGTAGCAAAGCTTGTATAACTCAATGAAGTCTCCTTGGTGCAGTTGATAAGCTAGTGAAGGACGTTTGAGCTTGCAGAGCCTATCTTTGTAAGGTAAGTTTCTCAGAGTAGGACAAAACTTTGTTATTTGTCTTTGAACTTTTTTAAAAGCTTTGATGACTTTGCAGTAAAAGGGACTTGTACTGCAATGACCATATTCAAGGATTGGCTGTACTAAAGCTTTGTAGAGAAGGGAAAGGGTTTTATCATTTCCGAAAATGAAGTTGTGCCTTAAAACTCCTGCAAAACAATTTTCTTTCCTAATAATGCTGTTGTAGTGGGCCTGGAAGTTGAGGTTGCTGTCAATGACTACTCCCAGGTTGTACTCCTCCTGGCATGATGTGATCAGTAAGTCTCCTAGTCTATACTCATAGTGGATAGTAGGTTTCTCTATCATTAGCTTATGACTTTTGTTGATATTGATTTCCACCAGCAAGTAGGACATCCAACTATTGAGTTTGTCAAGGTCCTCTTGCAGAGATTGTGCATTGACAACTGTTTTGGTTACTTTATACAGCTTGGCATTGTCTGTGTACAGTAGAATCTCTGAGTTGATGCCTTCTACTAGATCATTGAGATACAGATTAAATAAGAAAGGGCCAAGGACCAAGCCCTGGGGAACACCACAGATAACCTCTACTTCAAGTGTGGTCAAAACTCCACCTACTGATACTGTTTCAGACCTTTCAATAAGAAATTGTTTAATCCAATCAACTATGGCTCCCAGACAAGGTTGTAGAGTTTGTATGAAAGGTGGTACTTTGTCAAAGACCTTTTCATGGTCTATGTAAATTACACTGACTTGATCACCCTTAACTTGTCTCCTTAGGACCAGTACTGGTCCCAAATTTATACTAGTGCTTTTTTTAGCTCTTATGTTATTTTTATAAAATATCTTTGAAGGGCTCAAGATGCAACTAGCACTAGAAGCAATTCTTGAATGATGAATGAGAATAAAATGGCACCAAATCATATTTTCATACTAGCTAAATTATATAGCCCACAAGAAATTTACAATATCTTACATTGCTTTTATATTAGGCCTACTTGCATTGTGCCAAATGGGGTAAATGTCTACCAAATCATATCATTGTGCTAGGACTAAAGTGAATACACCATTTGATGCCTTTTTCTATGCTGATTACAAATATAATAATCATTTCTATCAGAAATGAATTTCAGCCCCCCCCCCATATATATTCCAATTAAGGGTTAGGTTAGGTTGGGTTAGGTATATATAGGGGGGGGGCTGAAATTCATTTCCAATAGAAATGATTATTATATTCATAATCAGCATAAAAAAAGGCATCAAATGGTGCATTCACTTTAGTCCTAACTCAATAATATGATTTGGTAGACATTTACCCCAAATGGCTATATTTGCAGGTTTTATCATCATTTTCACTTGATTTTGGAAAATTAGCTCCAATTTTGGTAAATATCTACCAAATTATATTATTGAGTTAGGACTAAAGTGAATACACCATTTGATGCCTTTTTTATGCTGATTACGAATATAATATGCATTTCTATCAGAAATGAATTTCAGCCCCCCCCTATATATGCCAGTTCAGGGTTAGGTTAGGTATATATGCAGGGGGGGGGCTGAATTTATTTCCAATAGAAATGCTTATTATAGCCTATTTGTAATCAGAATAAAAAAAAGGCATCGAATGGTGTATTAACTTTATTCCTAACTCAAAAATATGATTTGGTAGATATTCACCCCAATTTTCCCCCTTGCCCCAAGGATTTCGACAAAATTACGCCACTGTGTAGACCCATCACTGTAAATTTTATTTTTCTAACCTAACCCCTTTCCAAGACAGCAAGAAGTAGCAAAACTACAATTTTACCCCCTAAGTGTAATATTATTGCTATTTTTTTGTAATTATTAGAAAATACATACTTTTCAGAAGGAGATTTTTCTGTATGAATTCTTCTTCTTCTTCTAATTCACAGCAGTCGGGCTATTCAGTTGGTACTATTTAGCCCTCTTCTTTTTTCTTCACTCTGTGGGCTACAGAGCTACTGTCTTGGTTGTCTCTTGTTTATTAGATATTCTCAGATATCTTTCAGTAGATCTTTTGACTCAAGGAGTTCAAATATAAGATGATAGATATCGATTTCTGTGCTCTGTGTGCAGGTATAGTTGGCTAGGCTCTTGGCTGATAGTGAGATTTAGTGGTGTTTGAAGCATTTTAACAGTTTACAAAGCAAGGTATGTTGTGCAGACGTCAGCATATTACATTCAAATAGGGAATGGTCAATTGTTTCATTATTCATATTACAATGCCTGCAAAGAGGGGACAGGGGAATTGAACCACTTGAATTAGAAAGCTTATATGAGAATGCAAGGACATTTAGTCCATTCGTTCCAGAACGAATTCTATGATAAGTTTTAGAAAGATACTTATTGGGAAAGGGGGAAAGGATAGGATTAATCTTATTAAAATTAATATCTGATAGCCTCCATCGGTAAATATCTCTAATTGGGATTGGTCTCCCACTTGGCTGGTCAATATTTATAGCATTTTTTGCTATTTCATCAACCTGATGATTACCACTTATGCCAGAGTGGCTAGGAATGTACTAAAAATAAGTTTTTATGCCACTTGAAGCAAGATTATCAATAATACTGAGACAATGATAAGTGCCAATGTCCAACTTATATTGAGGAGCTGAGGCCAGCAACTCAAGGCTTGATAGATATATGATAATATTATTCGAATTTGCAATCAAAGGTTGGTTTTGCTTAAGGTGTTCTAATGCCATGATTATGGCATTTAACTCAGCAGACATTATAGATAAATTATTAAATAATCTTTCGCCCATTGCAATATTCAGGTGAGGAAGGAAAACACCACTTGCAGCCTTCTCATTCATTTTTGACCCATCAACAAATATTTGGAAGTGATTTTTATAGGTAATTAAATAAAAAAAAACAAGTTTTTTAAACTGAAAGTAAGGAGCGACATTAAAACTTAAAACGAACAGAAATTATTCTGTATATGAAAGAGACTGTCCCCTCCTCAACGCTTCGCTCTTTACGCTAAAGTTTTTTATTGTTTTAAAAAATAAAGTTGTGAGACAGAGTCAAACTTTAGCGTAAAGAGCGAGGCGTTGAGGAGGGGACAGTCTCTTTCATATACAGAATAATTTCTGTTCGTTTTAAGTTTTAATGTCGCTCCTTACTTTCAGTTTAAAAAACTTGTTTTTTTTATTTAATTTTTGAACGTTTTTGAGTAAATGCAGGTTTTGATCTTGGCTCACCGTACATGAATAATTAAAACAAAATTTTCATATTAATTTACTTTTATTTAGTTAAATGGCTTTCTCGAAACTTGTTTAATTTTATTTACGAACGTTTTTATTAGTAATAAATATACGTAACTTACGAATTAACTTACGTAACGAACTTCTATATTCATATATTTTTAATACATATATTAGGGGGTTCGCCCCCTAGTCAATACCTTGCTCTTTAAGCGAATGTTCAAATTTTGTTCCAATTCTTTAGAAATGACCGCTTAATCACAAAGACCGTTAATTAGAATAAATAGCTCTTATGAAAGTACTAAAAAATCTTTGGCTTAAAGAGCGAGGCATTGACTACGGGGTGAACCCAATTATATATGTAATATTTTCTGTTCGTTTAAAGTTTCGACGTTGCTGCTGTTGCAGTTGAAATACTTGTTTTTTTATATTAAATTTATGATCTTTTTTTAAATAATGCTGGGAAGTCCGGTGTCCCCTTCATAGCAATGTCCCTTCCCCCATGAAAACTTCCTTCATGGAAAGATCCTCCCACATAACCCCTGACCCACCCCTCCCCCCCCCCACTACCAGGAAAAATCTCCCCTGAAAACGTCTGTATACTTCCAAATAACCAATACTATATGTTAACATTGGGTAAAGTTCATAACTTTCAGCCCTCCCCCCGGGAAGTTCGGGGGATTAAGTCATCCTAAAAGACATACATATAATATTTTCGAACATGCTGAACAAAATGGCTATCTCAAAATTTTGATCAGGTGACTTTGGGAAAAAAATGAGCGTGGGAGGGGGCCTAGTTGCCCTCCATTTTTTTTGGTCACTTAAAAAGGGCACTAGAACTTTCAATTTCCATTCCAATGAGCCCTTCCACGATATTCTAGGACAACTGGTTCGATACGATCACCCCTGGGAAAAAAAAAAAAAAAAAAAACAAATAAACACGCACCCGTGATCTTTCTTCTGGCAAAAAATGCAAAATTCCACATTTTTGTAGATGGGAGCTTGAAACCTCTACAGTAGGGTTCTCTGATACGCGGAATATGATGGTGTGATTTTCATTAAGGTTCTATAACTTTTAGGGGGTCTTTCCCCCCTTTTTCGAAAATCAGGCAAATTTTCTCAGGCGCCTAACTTTTGATGGGTAGAATTAAACTTGATGAAACTTATATATTTGAAATCAGCATTAAAATGTGATTCTTTTGATGTATCTATTTGTATCAAAATACCGTTTTCTAGAGTTTCGGTTACCATTGAGCCGGGTCGCTCCTTACTTACAGTTCGTTACCACGAACTGTTTGATTGTATTAAGTTCTGCAAATTTTTTCTGGACAAAAGCAATGGGGGTTAAATCTTTATTCCACTTTGAAAATTCAGTATTTATTATTGGAATTGACCAATTCCATGGAGGGGATTGAGGGAAAGTAGGTGCAATAGACTTTGCTGGTACAGGGAACTTCTTCTGAATATTGGCCGACTCATCTGCAATGCCTCTATACATGGCTGGATTTCTTAACCAATTATGTAATGTGTGTGAGCTATTTGATTCAATTTTTGTAAGATGTTTTGTCAAGAGAAACCTACGTCTCTCCCTTTTTGTTGTTAATCCACTCTCCATAAACAGAAACTTGGTTCTTGTGGGTTTCCTAATACCAAATATGAGACGTATTATATCATTTTGTGTTGTTTCAATTTTTTGCATCTGGGTCTTTGCACATGCACCATAGACGATGAGCCCATAGTCAATATGGGGTCTTATATGTGATTTATAAAACTGGAGTAAGGTTTTCTCCTTACATCCCCTGGGTGTGGAAACAAGTCTTTTTAGTATATTTGTTTTTCTATAGCATTTTTTTTATTGTGTTTGAAATGTGGAGGTGGAAATTCAGTTTTTGGTCAAGCATGAGACCTAGGTAATTAATATGATTATCTTCTGGAATAGTTGTTTTATTTAGAGTTAGTTTTGCCTTAACATGGTTTCGCTTCCGGTGAAATTGGATTATTTTTGACTTGGTGGGTGAAATGGGTAAATCTGAATGTTGAGAGAATTTTTCAAACTGGAAAAGTGACTTTTGCAGATTTGACTGTGCTATCTGAAAGGTGTTGCCAGATGATCATAGCACCAGATCATCAGCATATTGTAGATTCGTATGGGGTAGGTTCAGGTCCCAGAGATATAGGGCAAATAGGAGGCAACTGAGGACTGATCCTTGAGGTAGGCCTTTGGTTATTGTCTTTTGGGGTAAAGAGGCTGAACCAACACAAACGATGAAAATTCGCACTTCTATGAAGGATTTAATAAAAGATTCTAGCATAGGGGGTACTCCAAGGTTTGCAAGTTTGTTTAAAAGGATTTGGTGGTTCACATTGTCATATGCCCCTTCAAAATCAAGGAAAGCTGCAACTAGGACATTATTTTTTGAGAAAGATTCATTTATTGCATTTGTTAGCAAAATGAAAGCATCTGTTGAGGAGTGGTGTTTCCTGAATCCAGTTTGAGTGTGTGGGATCATATTACTTTTTTCAACAAACCAGAGGAGTCTGTGATAGATCATTTTCTCCATTATTTTCCTCATCACAGGAGTAATCATTATGGGCCTATAAGACTCAGGGTTATCTTTTGGTTTATTTTTCTTTAGGATTGGTAGGAGGGACGAACATTTCCATATATTGGGGAACCTAGAAGATGCCCAAGCGTGATTATAACAATTTAGCAGTTCTTGTTTGTATGAAGGTGTGAGATTCTTTATTCATGTAGAGTGTATATTGTCATAGCTGCCGCTAGTTTTGGTCCTAATAGGATGTATTGCATTATTCAATTCCTGGATTGAAAATGGATTAGTTATGTACTTGGATCCTGGGCGTGGTTGGTAACTTGGGTTCATAGGAATTGTGGACAGTTTGCTTTGATTATTTGATATAGCTTATTAACAAAAAGAGTTGCAAATAGGTTAGCTTTTTCATTATCATTGTCATAATGGGTATTATTATGTATAAGCTCATACAGGAGTGGGTTGGGGGAAGTCTTTTTCCCACAGATGTGGCTTATGACTTTATGTATAATTGGCTCATGTGTTTCTCTGGAGAGATTATTTGCAAAATTATTCCAGTATTTATATTTAGCATCTATTATAGTCCTTTTTAGATTAGATTCTGCTTGTAATTTTTTTAAATATGTAGTAGGTGATGGTTTTTTTATGAATTATGTCCTAGCTGCCTTTTTTATTCTCCATTTATTTAGGCACTCATTTGTCCACCATGCTTTAGGAATTTGTTTAGGGAATGTTTTCTTAGGTGTTGTCCTGGGGATAGCATGATTAGCTGTATTTATTAGTAAAGATGTCAAGGCTTCAGCATGTGTGTCAACTGTTGTGTTAGAAATGCACGAAATTTGGGTGAAACTTGTAATTTCATCATTTAGCTTATTTTGGAACATAGACCAATTTGCTTTAGTGTTGATATATTTGGAGGTATGAGATAAAGTTTCAGCAGGTTCATTTAGGGAGCAAACTATAGCAAAGTGGTCAGTACATAGACTATCAATTTTATTTATGTAAATTTTATTCAAAAAATTTAATGACACAATTTGTAGGTCAATTGTGGAGAATCTGCCACTTTTGGGGTAGAAATATGTATTCAGGTTTGGAGGGGTAGCAACAGCTAATTCATTATTATTTGAAGTCATATGCTCAATGAATTTACCAGCTTTATTTGCTGGTTTATTCCCCCACAAAAGGCTATCGGCATTGAAATCTCCACAAATAATGATAATTTTTAACATATTAGAATTATTTATATAATTAAAGAAATCCTTAGCATCTGTAGTTTGGCCATTAGGGTTATAAAAGCTTATTATGTAGGTTTTTAAATTATTCAGACAAACACTGGCACCAATTGCATCAACATCATTTGCAAAATCTGGAAAATTGATGCCACAAAATTTTATATTATTTTTAACTAATAAAGCTACCCCACCTCCTTTTCTCTCTGCAGATCTATCTTTTCTGAGGATAATATATCCCAGAGACTTAATTTGTTGAATTTAGGTTAAATGAGTTTCCTGGAGGCAAGCAATATTAATGGCATTATTATTCATAATAGATATTAGTTCATTTAGCTTATTTTCTGTGAGTGATCTTACATTCCATTGGAGTATTGATATATGTTGTGTTGTTGATTTATTCTTCATATGACTGTGTATCAATGTTCAGCTTTGTTAAAAGTAAAGCAAGATCTTTTTTTGCTTGAATCAGCATATCATCTGGGATGTAGATTGTCGCCAATTCTGCAATGATTTTTGTTTTCTGTAGTTGATGTATGTTCATGGCCTGAACTGCATTACAGTTTAGAATGAATAAGCATATATTTGGGGATTGCATTTTTGGTTGTGAATCCTGTTTGTCGGTTAAGGGATTAATTCCTGGTAGTGTTTCTGGTTTGTTTCTTCTTGGGAGGGGGGGGGGCAGGCTGACCTCATCTCACCGGACAAAGAGGCTTGTTGGCTTGGTGATTCCTTCTGATAGGGATTTGAGCTAGGGGGCTTAGAAGATGGTGTTTTATATGGGGTGCTTGATGCATTGGGGGCGTTTGACTTGGGGGTTTTGGTTGGTTTCATTACAGGCTTTATTTGGTATTGTTGGGCAGCATTTGCTTCCATTGCTGCAAAGGGGTATGGGATTACCTTCTCTGTTGATATTTGGAGTGTTAGAGCTGTTTTCTTGTATGCAGGGCATAATGATTTATTTGTAGATTCATGTGGGCCTTTGCAATTGATGCATGTAGGCTGAGTGTTGTTGCAAGTTGTCAACTCTTTAGGATGGAAAGCTTTACAATTACTACACTCTCGGAGAATTTCATTGCATTTGTTTGTTGTGTGTCCCAGTTTGAGACACTTCTGACACTGGATAGGCTTAGGTTTGTATTCCTTGTGTGGTTTGATTTGCCCAAAAGGAATAATTTTTCTGGGATATTAATTTTTTCCTTCAGTGGGAATAAGAAGGATCTACTAGTTTTTAGGCCATTAGAGTTAGGTTTGCCAAGTTGGGTAACATCCTCAACTGGGATTGTGTTTCCAGCCCTATCTGAGAGCCCTTCTTTTAACTCCTGAGTGGATATTTCTGGGGGAACATTATAAACTACTATTTTTGCTGGTGATTGTTTTGGGTTCCAATTAGATGCAATAATTGGGGTATTCAGAAGGGATTTTAGGTTAATTATTATATCTGCTGATTTCTGATCTTCTACAGCTATTAGCAGAGATCCATCACGGTTAATATTAAGAGAGAACATTGATTTTAGCAATTTAAAAATTGCAACTCTTATTGCAGTGATCATTTTTATTTCAAAGGGGGTATTAGGAGTAATTTTAAGGTAAATTCCTAAGTTTTCGGAGGGAGGATCTTGGGCAGGGAGAGGGGAAATGCTTTTGATTGGGGAGATTTTTTTCCTTTTTTTAGAGCTTCTAGAGAGGACCTCTTGAAACCCATTATCATCATTTATGGTTATATTAGCCCCTACACTTATCATTGTCCTATTCTCCAAATTGGAGCTATCATTTGAACTTTGAGATAGTGTGCTTGACCAGCCAAGATGGGTATCTTTCACTATGGCACTTTCACTGGAATTTGATTTGGGATCTGGGGGGACTTTTTTTTTGGAGGACTTCTAAACATTGCCTATTGGAAAAAGCTTTAAAAAAAAAAGAAAAAAAAACTAAAACAAGAAGGGAAAATAGAGTGATATCAAACCGTCTGCACTATACTATGTGGAGGAGAAACGCCACAGTATAGCCCTGAGGATGAGTTGAGCAGGATTGGTTTGGTACAACTGCTGATTAGAAGCGATAATAATTCACAAGAAAATTTTTCTATTATGTTTATTCTTCCCTTCTTCGAAGAAGAAGAAGAATGTTTACAATTTATAATTTTCTTGTTGCTTTTATTTCCTCTTGCTGTTTGCAGGTTGCCAAATATGAGTGTTTTTCCGTGACATTCTGTTTCAGCCAAATAGTCGTCAATATTTAGTTCTTTTGGCAGCAATTTATATGGTCGCCCATAAGGGGGGGGGGTGAGGGGGCACCAGCTCCTCCTGACTGAATGACGGTGTCATATATTTGTATTAATTTAAAAAAAAATTCCACCGAATAAGTTTTCAAAGAAAAGTAAAGAGTTCTATTAAGTCAAAAATGGGCAGATATAAAGTCAAATAATCTTCCAAGCACAAAACTACCACAAATCACTCTCAACAACCAAAGGAACCTTAAAACGATCAGAAATTATAATAAATAGCCTATTTAAACTAAAAAAACGAGCAAACATTGACATTACTAAGGCTGATAACCCCCATCCCTTCTAAAGACCAGAACATAAATTAGGCTTTACTGAAAAAAAATTACCCTGGATTGTCAGCTTAATATACCTATACTGATATTTATTCCTTAAAATAAAAAAGAGTAAACAGAAATGAGTGAAAAAAGTCTCTTTTCTTATTTAATAGAAAAAAAGTGAAAACGTTTAAACATATTTTGCTTTCAGTGAAACGCAAATTGTTTTCTGGTCTTGAGAAGGCATGGGGGTTATAAGCCCTACTAATATTTTTGTAAGTTTTGAGTTTGACTCGACTTTTTATTCTAATTTCTGTTCATTTTCAGTTTCATTTATTTATTGGTAGTGATTTGTGATAGTTTTACGCTTAGAGGATTACTTGACTTCATTTTTGCCCATTTTTTGCTTAACTTAGTTTTGTTTGAAAAACTTGTTTCGTGGAAAAAGTTTTTTTTAGATGAATTTCTGTTCGTTTTTATTGACAAGGTCATTTTCATGAATTTTTTTTCTTATATCTTTTCGTTTTTTTCTATAAGATTCTAGTTTGAAATAATTTTGAGGGTTTGATATGCCCAATATCCCTTAAGAAATAGTTGATTGACTGTTCTACTACGATACACTTAACAGTTGCCTCAAAGTTTTGACTAGATGTGTTTGGGAAATGAATCGGCTTAAGAGACTGTCTGATCGCCCTCCAATCTCTTTTTAGTCTGAGAAAGAACCCTAGAACTTTTAATTTTTGAATAAAATTAGCTTCTTTAAATGTTTCAATGAAATTTCAACGTATTACAGAGTGGTTCTGCCTATGATATTGCTTATAAGCCTTTTTGAAAACCTGCATGTATACAGTTTTTTGTTTAATTGGAACACCCCCTAAACACTTCCTAAAAGTTTCACCTTAATACTCTTGGTGTCATTATCTACAGTAACTGTAGTTGTTGTACTAAAAGTATACACATAGTGCCTTCTGGCTAGTTCAGAATCCCCCGCAAATTACTCTTAGAGATCTAACATAATGATATAAGTTGTTCTTGAGATATTGCTTTGCCATCTTTTTGAAAGTCCACATGCTCATAGTTTGTTTTGATGAAGTTCAAAATCTTTTCTAAATATTTCTTATATTTGTTTAATGAAGATACTGTTATATTCTCTTTGGACTATTGGGTGCAAAATGGCTTTCGCACAATTTCGATAGAATGTATTAGGGGAAAACAGTATCTCAGAGAGGGGGGGGGGCTATTTTCTCTTTATAGAGCTTGACTCTTAAAATGGAACTATAACTATGCATTTCAAATCAAACGAGCCTCCTCTAAAGTTCACAAGACCACCTCTTCTTAAAAACCTTATACCTTCCCCCTCCCAAGGCATAGCTTAACACCCTTACCTCCATACTCTAGAGGGTTGTATCAGCCCCTAAGACCATGTTATGAGATCTTTGGACTATTTTTTAACCAATGGCTTTATTAAAATTTCTATCGGATACATTTAAGGAAAATATGACGTGGGGTTAGGGCATAGCTTTCCTCCGATAAATTTGACTCTTAAAAATGACTCTTCAACTTCCGATTTCTAATGGAATGAGCCCGTTCAGAAGTTTATACGACCAAAAACCTTAAATGCCCTCTGGACATACCTTACAACTCTTGCCCTGAGGACCGTGAGGGGGTTCTCCTCCTCAAATCCATAATTTCTGTACTTTTAAACTACGTCAAACAAAATAACTATCTTACAATTTTAACTGGAAGTGTTTGGGAAAATAATGGGCATGGGAGGGGGGATGATTGCCCTCTAATCACTTTTGACTATTTAAGAGGTCACTAGCCCTCTCAACTACCAACCGACTGAGCCGTTTTTGAAGTTTCTATGACAACAAATGACCATCTTGAAAATTCTATCAGATGCGTTTCGGGAAAATGCACAGTGCGTGTGTGTGTGTATGTGTGTGTGGGGGGGGGGGGGTATTTGCCTTCCGATCACTTTGACTCTTAAAAAAGCACTATAACTAACACTATAACTTAAAAAAGAACTATAACTGGTTGCCCTCCATAAGGTCTTTTTGAAGTTCCTATGACATTTTTTTCTATAAGGTCAAAGAAACAGCTTCCCTGAGAAGAAAAACAAAATAATATATTTGACCCACATCGCTCTTGACTTATGCAGCGCTATCGTGCTACTTATAATATTTTGGCTTGAGATTTCAATTATACAGTACTTGAAGTGCCGATTAGACCAGGTAGACCCCCCCCCCTTCATGTCAAACCCATGGCAATTTACCGACTAGAATTTGAAAGTTAACAGATTGTTTTCTTTATATTTGCAGAGAAAATTGGAACTAACAGATTTTTGAATCAAACTTTTAAATATGTGAGGAGTAAGCTTGTAAAAGGTTTCAACCCTAGAAGGAAACCTACAAGCTTGAACCATGAATATGTGTGCAGTTTGAACGGTATATGGCTTACCACGGCCAGTAATCGATTGATACAGACGGTTCATGTCTTACCAGGCAGGTTTCTGAGGCAACACCTATTTTCTGGACCAATAAGAGATGTTTCTATTAACGGTAGTCCAAATACAGTAACTTCATTAGTATAGTAATTGGATTCAAATATAAGGAGTGATTTTCATTGTAGTTCATACTAGTAAGAAAATTAAATTCAGAGAGAGAACAGTTTATTATTATTTGAGAGGATATTAGCAAAGAAAATGAGTGGTACGTTTACGCTATTGGAGCTTGATGGTGGAGCAGGTAGCAGCAATGATACAATGGAGAGAGTACCAAACGTGGCAGTGAAAATTACACAAGGATGTAGACTAAGCCTTGAATGAGACAATATGTACGCAAGATATGTGCTATCATTGAGTAAATTTAAATTGGAGGAGTAATTATGCTTTGCAGCGAAATTGAACATTGTGCCTATAAAAAGACTTCAAGTTGCGTTAGATACACTAGTGAAATATATCGAGGAAAATAAATTAAACCAGTGATTATCATTATTGTAATTATATTCAATAAAATTGTTTCTAAATCGGATATTTTTTCTATAGTAGGTTAGCGTATATTTTTCAAGTAGAAAAAAGTATCCTGGTTAATTATATTCAATAAAATTGTTTCTAAATCGGATATTTTTTCTGTAGTAGGTTAGCGTATATTTTAAAGTAGAAAAAAGAATCCTGGTGAGTCTGAAGTTTGGTGTGAGAGTGTTAGGGACTCTAAAAATGGATAGATTTGAGAAAGAGAAAATCTTAGGGAATCTTTTGTTTATGGAAAAAACTTTTGAATCTAGATGATGATTTTCCCTCATTAGATTATTGCATGAAGCTTTTGTATCGTGGTCCAAAGGCATTTACACAATTTATTGACATATTAATCACGACAAGGCAAAATGATATTGTGTATTTGCTTTTAAATACAAACTAGCTTAGAAATTTAAGACTATGATTTTTTCACGAGAAAGATTTTTTCAAAGAGGATTTACTCCTCTCTCTCTTTTTCCTGCTCAATTTGTTGATCGTAGCTCAGTTTTATTTAGGCGGTGAGAGTGTTAACACATAAAAAAAATGTTCCATATGTGTCCACTATGCATGTATACACTGGGCAGCTGGTCATCATGTGAGAATTGTACAATGATCGATGAGAACAACGATAAGAGCAGATTATGCAACCCGTGTATATTGTATAGAGGATATGCCGTACAAATTAAAGGTTGTAATTTCTGTCTTGAAGGGGAGTCTCATCCTAAAGGAAGCCTATGCTCTAATTGCCACTAAGATAAATGTAATCGGTGGGAGAATACATATCCTGGTTTGAATGGTAAGAACCCTAAACGTGATTTTAGTTTATTGCTATGAGATAGGTATATTAGTGGCTTTAGATTGTTTTGGGAGGAGGAGCCTGGTCTAAGATTCGACTGTTGCAACAACAAAAGAATTTGGTTTCTACGTCATCGTGGCTACTATGATTATAAGCCTTCTGATTTTTATTTGGCTGTTAGGGAATGTGCTTTATCACTTGAACACACTGTATGAGACATTGCTTTAAATAAGCAGATTGAAACATGTGAATTTTACAAAATGAATGAAAATAGTATCATTGACTATATAAAGAGATATGATAAGAGTGAAGTTACATTATACTGTAGAAAATATGACCCTGACATAGCAGCACATTAAGATCAGTATACAGTGAATTGAGATGATCTACCTGCTTTAGTTGTTCTTGACAAACACCTATACGTAGTAAAAGAAGAAATCTAAAGAGTAGAAAAGTCGTTTTGATCATGTATATCCATTATTTTTATTAATAAACAATTTTACATACATTTTTAGAACATTTTATTCGTAGGGCACTAAAATCAATATTAAACACACTTGAAGTATATTTTTCACTAGAAAGTAGTTCAATCGAGGAAATTCAACATCAAAGCTGGGAAACTGACTGTTGGTATAGCCACGACATATGAACATGAAAAAGAGTAGCGCATGAAAGCCACATGTCTTAGTCGATAAATCCTGTACTCTCCTCTGATTTTGAACAATAATTTTCCCATTGCTCTGAATAAAGTTGTTGATGTGTGGAATGTAGAATTTAAATGATAGACCAAAAGGATCACAAATTCGCTATTCTTCACTCTTTGAAAGATGCATAGCCAATGGCCTGTCTTCAAAGTCGATGGACTGCTATTAACAATGATTAGGGTTTTGTTAACCCATGGAATTTTTTCAATGAAATCCAATGGTATGCAATAGAACTTGTATTGGGACATGTATAAATCCATATTAAATACGCTGATTATTTGGTTTGTGTTCATGGTGCTAGGTCTAGTAAAACACTGCCGTTGCGGGTGTTTTCCCAATAGGCTTCAAATTGACTCAATGCTATTAGCGTTATACTCTGAGTCAAAGCATTGGGAAATGTACACTCCAAACGTATATTCCCTGTTCGCACTATGCTCATATCTTGGGTTCCAGACAATTCCGAAACAATTACACCATGGTTTTTTGAGGAAATTGAATAGGTTATTCCATTTTCAAATAGTTTAGAGTTACGATCTAGGGATTGCATGGTCAACTCATAGAGAGTTCTATAGGATTTTTTTTCAAATGATAGAGTGTAAAGTGGAATTCCATTAACTTTGTACACAAGACTAGATAGACCGAAAAAATTAAATTCATGGGGGGATGCAGTCCAGAATCCAACAGCACTGAGACTCTTCTCAAACGCCCAAGTGAGTTTTGATGGGATTTCTCCATTGATAAACGATGAATCAGTATAACTAAGAGAGCCAGTGGTAATGTGACGTTGATTGGTGATCGTATGGGGGACAAGAAGTTTAATGTTGTTACCATTGGCTCTTAGCTCTTTCCACTGCTAATGCAACAGATCTCATAACCTGTTGTTTCCGAACATGAACAATTGCTGAGGAGATGACATTTGCATAAGGTGCTGCAGCAAGTGTTTTTCTCAAAATTAAATTCGATGGAGTTAGTTCTAACTTTATGTCAATCTTGACATTGGGAGGCAACCATTGCGATATATTGAATATCTAAGGATTTAATTTACCAACTAGATGATAGTCCTAGATCACTGCAGCTGTTAACTCACCGTCAGTATGAAAACCCGATCTATATCCAAAGCCCAATACCTGTCCTCTCAAATCCTTATACACTTTTAGTGTCATCATCATAAATTGATAATTTATGGTAATATTGCTAGTGCTCACCAATGTTCCATTAATGAATACATTAATGTATTTGAATAAGTTGTTTAGGATACAGTTTTCATTGGACAGGCAATCAGCAGCAGCGGGAGTTGTATTGTCTGACTTTTTCTTCACCGCACCATTTAAATCAATAAATGTTGATGATAAATCAATGAGATAGTCTTCATTGGAAAATATCTGAAAGTGTATATTTTACGAGAGGGGTTGTTGAGGATGAAATTGCTCATAGTAGCCGTACTTGACACTGACGTAAACATTTTCACCATTGAATAGATTCAATGAGAAGCTGATCGATGGATGCGATTCTTTGTGGGGGAGATAGGTCATATTAAGAGAAGAAATCCTTCTTTGATCTAGCAATCTTTTCCTTCTTCGTCTTCTTCTTCTTATGGTCTTCTTTGTTTTATTCCTCAAAGTCAGTGTTGATTTCCTTCGCTTCCCACCTGGGCAGAGACTGATGAGTGAATGATGACCATGCACCTTTTTTAACCCCTTCCCATTTGGCTGATTTTTAAATGCTTGCCAACGGCTCTTTCTGAAAATCTAATAATATCTTTAACACTCTAATTGATATTTTTATCCAACCCTCAGTCCTGTGGTTTTGAGGCAGCAAAATTTGATGCAGCAAAATTTAATTGATATTTTTATCTAACCCTCAGTCCTGTGGTTTTGAGGCAGCAAAATTTGATGCAGCAGGTACCAGATATTTTTTTGGCAAGGGGTAGTGCAGAACGAAATAGCCAAGCAAACCAGCTACCAAGACCAAAGCCACACATTTTAGTAAGCCCCTTGTATTAGTCCAACCCATGACCTATTTGATGAGGACTCAGAGTAGCAACATAGCAGTCGATATTAGTACAGACAAATTGAACTTTTCTATTGTTCATTAGGTAGTGACATCACTTAGGCAGTGACGATGGGTCAAAAATTACAAGTAATCACAGCTAAACCTTTTGTTATTGCTAGAGGATCACCTAATTCAGTTCTTAGTGTTAACTGACAGAGTTCCAAATATGAAGTGTTTACGGGGATATAGTGGAGGTGCTTTATATTGTAATGATCAATATGATCTTGATTGGTTTTTCGTTCAAGAACTCGTAAGAGAGGGACATTGCTATTGCCAACTCTGGATGTTTCAACAAATGAGGCTTGGAGAAATATACAAGTGTCCTAGGAGAACGCTGGTGGTTACTTAGCAAAAATAACATTAGTCTTTCCGGCACTTTTATCATGGATTATATTAAGTTTAAAGCCAAGAACATCTTTTAGATTATCATTGAGAATAACCTTTTCATTGGCAATGGGTGAACTAATGTATATACTCCCCTCTTCCTTTGAATAGTTGAAATGAAAGGCTCCTTTTTTACAAGCGGAAACTCTTTTACTGATAGAACGACATAAATCATTCATACAAGTGAGTTCCTCGTATGGTAATTCAACATATGGATCTTTTGAATCTTTTGAATTTTATGTTGTTCGCTAACGACTGGTGGCCAATATTGTGGTCTAATTTTTATATTATATTTGCGATTTTTCTTCAGGATATCATAGGTATTTTTGAGAATACAATCGACAAGAGCCACTTCATGCGCACCGTCGAATTTAATGGCAAGTGAGAGTTTCGTAAAAAAATCACTTGTTTTAATGAATTCATTGTAGAGAGGATCGGAGATGTTGGAAATAAATGTTACAAACAAATCATTGGGCATTGTTAATGTCTCCACAACCGGTTCAAGAATCAAATCAGAGCTGTATCCTAGCCACCGAACAAATAACTGTTTCTTGCCCCTGCGAGTACGAGTCTTTAATATCATTTCGATTTAATAAATTTAACTAGTGTTTCTAACTTTTTGTTGTTGATAGTCATAGAAAACGTCGAGAATCTCTTCATATTTGATGTCTCGTAGACAATAAGTTATGGGTTTGTTTTTAGGATTTTTGCCACTTTAAAAAGTTCAGTGAACCACCAGTAATTACCCTTTTTAAAAACATTAGTTGTTCTATTAATTCGAACAGTATCATAAACATTGAATCTTTTCTTCACAGTCATTTCATTTGAATATTGGTTAAGAAACGTATCCGTTGAAAGAAAACGTCCGTTGGGGTTGAGTTGGACAATGATCGACGGGGTCGTTGATTAAAAATCCACAAAATTTTATCTAAACCATGAATAAAAGCAGGTGTATTTTTCAATGTACAATATCTCGAAATTAAACGTCGAATAGTTCTTATCAATCGTTTGGCCAATTCAGTCTTTATAGGACTATGGTAGAGCATTGTATTATATTTCATTAGTAATTTTTCGACATGTGGATCAATAAATTCACTACCGCGATCTCTTTTAATATTTTTATATGAATATTGTTCGAGAATACTTTCTATAGCTTGAGCAACTTCAACACCTCTCTTTGTGCGCAATGGAATGGCGTATGCATAGCGACTAAAAACACTGATTGCAAATAGATTGTACTTGTACGGTGTGTTGTGACGCTGTTGAATCTCATCTAGGGTTAAGAGATATGCTTGCATTATGTGCAGCGGAGAAAAGACTTTAGTTTTTCGATAATGATTAGCACGAAGCCTATGATTTCTATGCAGAGTGCAACTTGATTCATTTTAAAGACAGTCTTGTAGACTTTTAGTGGGAACACTAGTGACTTTGGAAAGAGTGGTGGGGGAACTTAAACCTCCAGCGTTACCAATATTTTCATAAACACGTTTCAGAACTTCAACCGCTTTGAATGTAAACACGTAGTGTAACGTCCACTACTCGTTTGTATACTAGCAGGGGTTGGTGGTGGTGACGTTGAGCTGATATCAATACGTCTTCACTATTGTCTGGCTATCAGCGGTGTGCTCCTCCTCATTGTCAAATCAATGTTTTCACTATGTGTACTATTTTTTTCCAAGATCGATTTAAAATTTTCTTCTTTTCTTCTTCCAGTTTTAATGAATGTTGACGATGTGGAGGGAGTATGTTCATCTAATTTTTTAGAATTTGCCTATTGCTAATAAGGCTTTTGGGGAAGTTTAATGTATTTAGAAAGTTGTATAGATGAGCGTCAAATGATAAAAATCCTTTAGGATTTGTAACCATATCATAGATTAAATCAAGTAGATTATAGCTCTTCCCTTGGATTATATTCCTTTCCCATTTCTATTAACTTGAATATGATCTTTACCTCTTTCTATGAGGTATGTTATGAGTCGTTTACTTTGTTCACAATATGAGTGTGGCATTAGATTTCCAATGCTCTGATTCTATTGAATACAATTCCTCCTTCTTAAATTGTGTTCCAGCAGTAGCAGAAGAATCCTGAGAAGATGCTCCTTTTTTGTGATCAATGAAACTTGCATTGACTGGTCTTGCACGATAAGGCTTAAGTTTGTCCACTCGGCGAAGTGCATCTTGAAGTAAAAGTAGTTTTTTTTTATCATCGTTAATATTCTCATAGTCAATGAATTTACTCAGATTCTCCTCAAAGTGTTCCACGGGTGAAAGAGCGAGTACTATTGCCGTCAATTTATAGAGTTTAGCCACTAGAGAAAACTGTTCACAAGTCCTGAAATTATTGGCAGTAAAAGTGTAAAAAAGCTACCGCCCGCTTGAAGTAGATGTTTCCTTTTAAAGTTGTTCCTTTCTTTTTACAGACCAATCCACATACAATAGAACGATGTTACTTTGTCTGTTACTTAACTACTTCTGGCAGTTGAACATTGCCCTCGGTTAAGTTTAAACAAAGTTCAGATATTAGATTAATGAAATCGTTTTAAATACCATGTTTGAGTATGGTTTTTCTACGTGGGGCTTTGGAAGTGCTTAGAACGGAAAACAAATGTTTATTTTATGTAGTTTGTTCAGTGTCATGATGGCAACTAATAGCCTTTTTTACTGTTCATGGGGAGATATACTGTGATTTAACTGTCAAAAATATCTGTGGGGACACATAAATCCTCGGTGAATTTTGGTTAAGATCCAATAGGATGTAGCCGTAGGGTTTATTAGTTGCCTGATGGTACGCTGATAGTAGAAATTTAGGGGCGCCGGGATATATTTCTTTATTGAGAGTTATTAGCGAGCTAGAATCACAAACAACTCTGTAGATGATATAGTAGGTACAGCTCAAAGCAAGTGTTCGTATACACTTGCTCTGATGAAAGAGATTGTGTCAAACTAGAGTAACGGAAATCTGTTCATAATGAGAGCGAACAGTAAACAGTTGTAGCATTTACTGGGACCATTGTTCAATGAATTCAGCTAAATCGTCAATAATCAGCGGAGAGTTTGGTTCAATAATGTCGAAAACATCAAGTCCCTGTAAGAATTGTATCTGCACTGATGTAGCAATAGCTTTTATTTTATCGTTTGACTCCTGCCAAATACTGCAGTAATGGTTTATTTTTTGGGCTTTTCCATAAACATTTTATCACAATTCTTAATTGTTTTAGTTAAGAGTGTCGTTTTGCGTGACATTAATGGACCACACAGAAACGATCTGAATGGTGTTTTAAATTGATACATATTGCAGTTCCCTTCAAAAGCTCACCTACAACTAACTGTAAATTATAGATGTCTAATGACTAAATAATTTCACTATTAGTGCTACGCCGTTCAAGAATAATAATATGAAAAACAAAATCAGTAAAGAATCATATTTTCTTTTATTTTTAACATAAAAGCAGCTCTTTACAAATAACGCAATTAGAAAAAAGCACTTTAAACAAAAAAATACACATAAGGTTTGTTTTTTTATTTATTTATTTACAAAAAAACATAAACAACATTTATTAGAAATAGGCACTAGGAAAAAATCACTTTATAATTAATAAATACACTTTTCTTATAATAAAAAATTACAACATTTATTCGAAATAAGCACTAGGAAAAAACACTTTTTATTAAACAATACAATTAAAATAATATCACTTTTTATTTACAAAAAATACATTTTTAATTTGAAATCATGTCCCCTAGCTCCCCGGGGGAGGCTGCTGCGGCGGCCAAAGGCCGAGGCGGTCACTGCAGTGGCCGCGGAGCGTGGCGGGCCCGCTACAGTGGGCCGGGAACATTAAATTATGAAATAATTCTGTATACTTTATGAAGAAATATCTCTGCCTTGCACATATTGAAAATTATTAATTTTGATAAAAAAGAATTTCCCAAAAACACCCAACACCCACCCATCCAGCCACCTTGTACTATTAGAGAATTTAAGTTAATTTTTCCAGACCGAGTTTTGTTTTCTATACTCTACACATTCAACTCGGTCTGAAATTAAATAGTTACCGTGTGGTGGTACCTTCACACCATCCACAAGTACATAAAATTTGTCTGATATGGCCGACATGGCGTTTTTCTCAGCTCTAACTGTGTAGTTTTTAAATTGTAATGAGCGAATCGCCATGACTTTCCCTCTTGGGACTAAACTACCTACCACACAGTTTCTATAAACACTCATATTGAAATAATTTTGTACAAAGTGTGTGGGCACCCCCTTGAAAACTTGTTTGATATCCTTGTTGTGTGTTTCCACACAGTATAACTTCGGCCCAGGAACACACCACTGGATATCAGATCAATTCCCGTTTCAGATTTTAGCATTAACAATTATTTAGGGCCTGGCGTTTCACTAGCTCTGGATAGAGAGATTCGTTCCAGTTGATGTAATCCATCTGCTAGCTAATGTACACTGCATTTTCCAAATCATTCAACAAATTTTGATTTTAAATTTTAACAGGAGTGAATCAGTGTCCCCATAATACCCTTGAACTTGTCCCTTAATCTGCCATTGTACCTTGCATACATTATAATAAAAGGACAACATGAGTTTTTTTTATATTTCCGTTATTGCACTCCCGCCTGCAATATTTTTATTTAAAATAATGTTTCTTTTCTTGCGATGTAGGAGCACCATGTTAGAGTCTATGTTTGTGAATGATGTGAAGTTTGGACCCGCAATGATTCAAGCATAATCTTTGGGAGTGGTTACAATGTCACAGCTGCTTCTGTTTTGTACGCTTTCGCACATTTTACCGAAGGCTGAGTTCAAAATGAGTTTCTAGAATTCCTTCTTAACCTTCATTTTAGCTTGTGAACGTTTACTGACAAAGGTGTCAATAAACGTTTTCATGTAGGGTTTTTGATCATATTGGAGGGCTCTATGAGTCTTTGTGACTATGAAACCATTGAACACCATTCATCTCAATAACAAGCGATGAACAACGATATTCTGTTTCGGGTTATGGTCAGCAATAAGTTTTCGCTTTGAAGGTACCCAGTGCATACTCCCATCCTCTACTAGGTAAATTGTGGGACTCAGAGAGTCCCTACCCACCGGTCTATTTATGCACGGGAAAACAAAGTCTTTTACCGAGTCATGGATTTCCATGGGTATTTCCCCGTCAATTTCAAAAAACCATCCCTACATCACATTCTCCTCAACGGTATCAATGTTGGGGAAATTCGAAGCACAAGGATCGTTAAGTAATTTGTTATTCCCATATGGCAAACAGTAGTGAGACATCGCCGACAGGCAAAGGGAATTAATATCCAATAAAACTGCATCTGACTTTTTCATCAGTGTGCTGTCCGGTCGGATTAGTTTTCATGATACGTTCCCCGTGAAAAACATGCCCACTCCTCATTGATCTCTCTACAAACAGGTGATGACCCACGTCGGTGATCAGACCTATTTATTCTTTGCTGATTTTAAGAATCAAGTCCATCACCAGATGAGAAGTCGAAAAATAATACATAAAACCAACCCAAATTCTCCATAGATGTTATCTGTGTTTTTGCGCGAAATTTTCAGAAGAGTCAGTACATCAATGGCCGATTACAGTTTACAGTAACCTTATCCATTTTTACACCCACCCTTTACCCAAACCCTCTTGGCAGATTCATAGTCACCAGTGGTGAACTGACTCTCCGCAACAGAATTGTAAAATGGTTCGATAGGCGGTAATGATACCTCATCTAGCCTCGAGGCAGAGTTGTATTAATTTATATGCACATTTGCACTTACACGTTAATAAACCATATATTTCATCATCGGGGAATCGCTCTTTAAGTAGACGGAAACTATCAAAATTGTCGCTTCTCTGTACCTAAATCAACTGACTTAAAGACTTGGGGAAGAAACTGAATGAGTATAAGAAATGGATCTTATTCAGGCACGTGTTACAATTGTCAACTGTTTTCAAAATGAATTCTAGCAGCAGTAGCTTCCCCAATGATTTGGGTATGGTATTATAACAAAAAGAACCATCTATCCATGCGTTATCTACAACTTCCCCCTTAGCAATGTGGGCCAACGCTGATAAAATAAACTTTAAATCGTAATTGGAATTGTGTATAAAGCCGGTACGAAATATTTCTGTCTAATGTTTACATTACATGACTGATGTGCAACCCCTCTAAAGTTTCTCCCTCCAGATGTAATTTCCTGCCATAAATGGTCATGGTTGATCACCTTCCTCTTTCTCCCATTCCTAGTAACATCATCAAATTTCCCCTTGCAAACCCAACCTTTTTTACGACTTTTGCGCGTGTGCGTAAGAGACCCCAATGGCTTCATGTATTTTAACACGATTCAGATTTGACGAATCGTACACGTCTGTGAGTTTGGCTTCGCAGTCCAAAGCGATATTTTTGCTCTGCAGGAGCGTGTTCTGAAAGTTCTTAAAACGTAATATCACCCAATTCTCGCTAACCGTTTCGACAGCCGTGTATCCATGTCGTTTAGTGTTTCATGTGATGCTTTAACTTTAAATTACTACGAAATATAGAGGGAAATGTTGGACAATAATAGCATACACCCATTTTTACCCTCCCCCAAAACCCTACTAATATCTGTAATTGGATTAAAATATCCTATTGCATTAGGCTCTAAGGGAGGCGTGCATTGAAGCCAGACCCATATGCACAGTAAATAATCATTTTATTTACAGTAAGTAATCGTAGTAATCATATGGACATATGCCCTTACACGTTAATATATCCTATATTTCATCATCAGGGAATCGCTGTTTAAGGAGAGGGAACCTATCAAAATTGAATTTAAGATGGAAGCTATAAAAAAGAGTCTAAGTAACGTATTTTATTCAGGCACGTGCTACCCCTGTCAACTGTTTTCAAAATGAATTCTAGCAGCATTAGCTTCTATGATGATTTGGGTATGATATTATAAAAAAAGAACCATCTATCCATGGGTGATCTACAACTCTCCTTGGCAATTCGGGCCAACGCTGGTAAAATAAACTTTAAATCGTAATTGGAATTGTGTATAAAAACCGGCACGAAATATTGCTGTGTAATGTTGACATTGCACAATTGATGTGCAACTCCTCTAAAGTTACTCCCTCAAGATGTAATTTCCTGCCATAAATGGTCATTCTCCCTGGCAAACCCAACATATTTTACTTTTTTTAATGGACAATCTGTCATTTGGTGATAGGAGCATAGGATAGTTTGTGTAGCGCAGGCGAAAAATTGCAACATTCACTGTTTTAATTAGAAGGGTCAATGCCGTGCGCATGCAGTCTCCACACTCAACTACATCCAGCGCTTGCTTGGTATTACTGGAGTCTCTTTGCAAGTGTGCGTAAGAAACCCCTATCGCTTCATATATTTTAACACGATTCGGATTTGACGAATCGTAAACGTCTATGAGTTTGGCTTCGCAGTCCAAAACGATCTTATTGCTATGCAGGGGCGTGCTCCCAAAAGTTCTTAAAACGTAAGATCACCCTATCTTCGCTAGCCGTTTCCAAAGCCTGGTATTTGTGACGTTAACAGTGTTTCATGTGATGCTTTAACTTTAAATTACTACGAAGTCTTGAGAGACATGTTGGACAATAATAGCATACACACACATTTTTAACTTCCCCCAAAACCCTACTAATATCTGTAACTGGATTAAAATGTCCCATTGAATCAGGCTCTGAGCGAGGTGTGTATAGAAGCTAGACCAAATGCTTCACTGAATCAAAGGACGGAGCCCTAACTGGAAATAATACACCCTTTTTATCAGAACTCTGACCCTATTTAAATTCTCTGTCGTACTGTAGCATCGTAACACCAATCTTTAAATATTTATTAGCCCGCTCTAAAATATCTTTCCCTTTTAATATTACGGAAAATTGACCCCTTAAAAATTGAAATCTACTTTCAGAAACAGTTACCAATCCCCATTAGCTGCCAATTCATCCAACTTTTCCTTAGAAGCATTTTTTTGCAGTGGTCTAAAGGCGGCAACTAAAAATGCATACTTGAAACACTGTAGCATCGCATCGAAATATATTTGTTGTATTCCTCAACAACCCTCTAAATCAGAATAATATTTTAGTTCAATAGCCCTCCCTTATTGACAGTATAATTGTCCATTTTAGTTACGATGCTGCTAACCCAATCTAGAAAAACCTCCTCATAATTTTCCAAATACGTGCGAATTGCTAACATTTCTGTATGCAATTATTTTGAATAGAGTTCGCCAGCATTTTCATTTAAAAAATATAGTTTTAGTGCTATTGATGCTTTTAAACTGTCCCTCCCTCTGCACACCCCCATCTGTTGTTCAAGAAGGGCTCGAATATTGTTAACATAGGAATGTGTGATAGCCATTGGGTCTGTTACTATACTCCCTGACATTAAAGAATTAAAGGGGTGTACCAAATGGGCGGTGTATATAATAGCATAATGGAAGGCAGAGTTAGATAAGAAAAAATATGGTTGTATTAATGCTGGTGAGGGTAATGTTTCACTACCCTCGTCATCCTCAATAGTGGGGGGTGGCATAGAATCTTCAATAACACCACCACCAGTCTGTTCAACTGTATTAGTGGGCCGTGGGGTGAAATCACCTAATTCACTGAGGATTCCTTCCACAGTGTCGGGGGATAGTTGATCTATCCAGCCCGCATTGTCTTGTGATGGAATTTGATTATAACTCTTAGCATGAGAACCCGGTTTCGATACACTTTTCGGCCTATCCCCCAAATATTCGTTTATAAACATATTTGTCCATTCTGGGTCTTCAGTCATATCTATTTCACAGGTTAGATCCTCCAAGCTAAGTATATACCCAAAACATTCACTTAAAAACCCTCTTTTCCACTCTGAGTCACTATCAAATAAAGCACTATCTCTAAAGTCCATTAGTGGTATAAGGATTGCTGAAGGCTCATTAAAAATGGAGTTAACAACTAAACTTTCAAATGGGATAAATCCATTTATCTAGACAGTGAAAAAACAGGTACAGAAGTCAAGATATTTTGGTCACATATACAGCGACCGTTTTCAGTAGAAATAGATCCATTTGAAAGTTTATTTGTTCGTCTTAGAACGGCAGTGTGGTCTAAGAAAACAACACCTAATTTAAAGGTGTTATCTCGAAAATAGGTTCTTGAGTTGATGTTGATGGAGACGATATTTCACCGAAGTTAATCTATAAAAAAGGATTTATTTTCCATGTGAAATATGCACTATTTTATAAAATAAAAAAAAAACAGTGCCAATTTTTTGCTCCACCTCGTCAAAACATACGTTTCTCCACTATTATATTGACTAAATACTTGTCCACTTCAATCATATAAAGTACCTGCAGATAACTTAACCAATTTTATATTTCGCCTTTTACGATATTAATTTCACAGAAAATAATTGAGCAGAAAAAAGTATGGTACTTATTTAGTAGTTGGTAAGCAAACAGGAAGTGAAGTTTGGGTAATACCAATGGAATAAAACAAAGTATGATAACAAATATCTGTCACGGAGTTAGCAATACCGCACTAAGAACTGATAACCGGTTTTTCGTATATCATTTCTATGCACTAATAGTCACATTTTTACCGGATACTAAATAAGTACCAAAAGTTAAAACACTATTTGATTAATGTTTTTTCGTTTTTTGCCCCATTCCTGCTCTTTTTTCTTCAACAGTTACCCCATGAGTAAATATACACACGCACACATACCCCTTCTTGTCACGTAATCGGAGAATTATAGCAATGAAAATAGTTTTTAACCATTCTTGAACAAAAATGGCTATTTTTTAACTCAGATTTATTCACTTGCACATAAATATCCAGTATATTGGGAATGTAATGTTAAAAATAAGCGGGTAACATAACATCAGTAGATCACTGCTACGGGGCTACGTCTCTGATTGGTCAAGGCGAGAAGAGAGCTCTACCCTGCACTGAGCCTGGGGTGTATGATAATCGCTTCCTCGCGAGTTAAAAGTTAAACAAAAATCAACTTGATTAAAATGGAATTTGCAATGCGAAATTATTAGTGCGTTGTAAACTTGAATAAAAAAAAATATGGGGTTAAAATCGATTTTAATTTATGTAAAATGGTAATAAATGTTTGTTTTTTGAACCCTCACCACCTCTTTCCTGCCCACCCACAATTACACAAAACTATCTGATAAATGCACTTACGTCAGAAGTTGCAGATAACAAATCAGAAAAGACCTGTCTATCAGTTGACGGGGCGTATGCGATTACAGTTCCCTTACCACGTTCAATAATCTGATTTGACCTATATCAGTGGCTTCAATCCTGGGATCGAGCTCCGGTCATTTTTGGCTTGGACATTCAGCATCAACTTCCTTGAATAAAAATAATTTATCAGTTTTTTTTGTTAGGTAAGTTCCTTGGATATATTATAACCTTATAGACTTAAATTTCAATCATCTTAAACACATAGAAAAAGAACACCGCTCCTAGTTGGAGCTTAAACTATCTATATTTTAAATACGATGCAAAAAAATAACACAATTTGACTATTAAGTCCGTTTGATATTTATTCAGGTTATAAATGGGGGACACCGTTCCCCCTCCCCAAAACCCAAGCCCAACATATTAACGATAATGTATATATTTAAAAGAGACGCATTGATCAATTTTAGTCTTAAAATGAGATATTTCTGCAATTTACTTAGAAACGATTCAAGGCTAAATACCCTGTATCTGAACGGGTGTCATAAAAGATGTGAATTTTTGCTAGATAATTGCATTAGTGCGATGAAACCTAGATGACAGACAATTTTTGTCTTACATACTAGATATTCCTGCAAGCGTTTTAGCCAAAATATCCTTATATCTGACCACCTGTTACAAAAACACATGAATTTGCATTACCTTTTCGGGGTACCTGCAAGACTGGGGACCTTGCGGTCAACTCTATTCCCACTTGAGGAGTGGCGCTCCTCGAGGAAATTATAGCCTAGTAAACGACACAGCATTCGCACGGGATTCTGACTAATGGACAATTCTTCTGGGCTTGGTATGTTTTGATGGGCGTCTTTGGGCTGAAAAACCTCTTACTAGCTAATTTATCTATTATGGGTTGCCTCCCCGTAGTAGCATAATATTTGTAGGCATGAATATATAATGAGTCGGAGGTAATAGGTTTGAGACTGTCTATGCAGGATTTCGACTCTTGTTGATAGAAGAGCACCACCAAGTGCTGAAAACCATGTTGTGACCAAGATGGGCCCAGGATTGCACAAAGCCTCCATTTATGGAGGTCCCAGGGACTTCTTGCTGTCCGGTTCTAAGCCGGCTTAAGCACTTCGGTGTAGACTTGAGAAGATATGTGATCCCCGTCCTGCACTGGTATCCGGGATCATTGCTTTTCCTGAGACGAAAATAATTTCAATGATTTAAAGAACATGAAAATTGGAACTTGGAATGTTACGACATTAAAAAATGACTATCGTATCGACATTTTGACTGAAGAATTCAAACGATTCGAACTGGATTTATTAGCAGTTTCAGAAACTCATATCCCTGGGGTAGGAAGCATGAAATTAGGTGATATAGAATTTGTTTACTCAGGCAGGAAGGATGGGGTACATAGACAGGGAGTAGGGCTCATGATGAATAAGGAAGCTGGTAAGTCTTGTTTAGCCTGGGAAGGTATTAATAATAGAATACTAATTGCTCATTTTATGACTAGAAAGTTTAGGGTATCAGTTATAGTAGTATACACCCCTGTAGAACCGACTGACGGAGACACAGGTGACTCAGATGAATTTTACTTACAGTTACAGGAGCAAATAGACAAGGTCCCAGGTAGAAATATGATGTTATTAATGGGAGATTTTAACGCCCAGGTTGGTAGAAATAGGGATAGATGGTATCCCAGCCAAGGTAAATTTGGTGTAGGAATAGAAAACAGTAATGGATACAGACTTTTGCAATTTTGTAGTTATAACCATTACGGTGTTTGGTCATAAAATGGCTCAGAAGTTAACAGGGTATTCATGTGATGGTAAGACAGCAAACCTTATTGATTATGTTATAGTAAACCGAAAACTGGCAGGATCAATACAAGATACAAGGGTATATAGGAGTGCTGTTATTGATGTTAAAAGTAAAGATCACCATCTAGTAGTGTCAAGGGTTAATTTAAAGCTGAAATATAGGAAGGGTAACTACCTCCCGGGAAGTTATGATGTTCGTAGACTCCAGGATGACAATTTGAGAGAAACTTTCCAGGAACAGTTAAATACTAAACTTGAGAGTTTAAAATTTGATAATGTGGAAGATGGTTGGAATAATTTTAGGAAAATAATTTGTGAAGTTACTAAAGGTGCATTAAGGAAGAAAGCTAGAACTGCAGCTAAGAATATTAGTGAAAAAGCTTTATGTTTAATAGAAAGGAGAAAGGACTTGTACAAGAATTATCTGAGTGATAGATCGTATGAAAACAAAAGAAATGTAAAGCAAGTGGAGAAAGACTTAAAATATGAACTAAGGAGGTGTGAAGTGGAGGCCATGGATAAAATTGCCGAGGATCTGGAAGATGCAGCTAGACGGCATAATAGTAAAATATTGTACTGGCACGTTGACAAATTGAGAGGGAGTAGTCAATCCGGACTTGTCGCAGTTAAAGATAGGAATGGGGTCGCAATTAGCGATAAGGAAAAAACCAAAGCGAGATGGGCCGAACATTTTGAGAACTTGCTTAACCGAGATAGAGTTGCAGGAAAAAATATAGAGGAAAATGAAAAAGTTTGTGATACCTTGGATGTGAAGGAAGATTTGTTTTGTGAGGAGGAATTAGCAACAGTACTAAAAGGATTAACAAATAATAAGGCTCCAGGTGCTGATAGGGTGGTAAATGAGTTTCTTAAATATGGTGGTTTGGAGGTTAGAAATAAGTTATTGAAGATTATGAATATGATTTTTGAAAAAGAGGAAGTACCTAACGATTTTAGGACAACCTTAATTAAGCCACTTTATGAGAAAGGTGATAAAAGTGAGTGTGGTAATTATCGAGGCATTAGTCTGGTCTCTGTAGGTAGCAAATTACTTAGTAATATGATACTTTTTAGACTGAGAGATGCCGTAGACAAAGTTTTAAGAGAAGAGCAGTGCGGTTTTAGAAAAGGTAGAGGATGTGTCGACCAAATTTTCGCTCTTAGGCTAATAATTGAGAAGTGCTTGAGTTTTCAAACACCTTTGGTCCTCAGTTTTATAGATTATGAGCAAGCGTTCGATTCTTTTGATAGAAGAGCTTTAGTAAAGGTTTTATCCTTGTATGGTATAGCAGACAAATACATTAAAGTGATTAATGCTATGTACGAGAATAACACTACTGCGGTTAAGGTAGGAAATGAGGTCAGCAGCTGGTTTTATATTAAATCAGGAGTTAAGCAGGGTTGTGTTCTATCCCCCTTTATATGGATTATTTTGATGGACTTTGTTTTAAGGAGCAATGGAAAGGCAATGGGAGACCACGGAATCAAATGGGGAGGAAAAAGTCTCCTGGACTTGGATTATGCTGATGATTTAAGCATCCTAGATGAAAGTGTGAGCAAAATGAATGAAGTTTTAGAGGTTTTGCGAGTTCAGGGTGCTAGAATTGGGTTGAAAATTAATGTTAGGAAGACTAAGTCACTAAGGCTAAGAATAAGTGAAGATGAAAAGGTGACGCAGGGTAATGAAAAGATGGATCAGGTGGGCAGCTTCACTTACCTTGGTAGTATTATTAGTAAAGATGGTGGGAGCAGGGAAGATGTTAAAAATAGAATAGCCAAGTCTCAGGGTGTTTTTTCACAGTTTAAAAAAAGTCTGGAAGAATAGGAAGATAAGTGTGCAAACCAAGATTAGAATATTAGAAGCTACAGTGATGACAGTTGTCAAATATGGCTCTGAAGCATGGACGCTCCGAAAAGCGGATGAAAATTTGCTAGATGTTTTCCAGAGAAATTGTTTAAGGATTGTTCTGGATACACGGTTGACTGACCGTATTTCAAACAATAGGCTGTACGAAAAATGTGGTTCAATACCGCTCTCTCGGGCTATAATGAAAGAAAGGTTGAGGTGGTTAGGGCACGTTGTGCGGATGACAGATTGCCGAAGATTGTTCTTTTTGGCCATCCATCTAGGGCTAAACGGAAACCAGGTCGTCCCCGTCTGGAGTGGGAGAACGTCATAAAGAGATTTAAAGGAAATGGGAACTTCGTGGGTGGGTGTAAAAAGGGAGGCTTTGAATAGATTGGGGTGGAGGAGGAGCATGCGTAGCTGTGTTGGCCTCAAGCGACTTGGTGCTGCGGTGAGTTGTTAGTAGTAGTAGTGACTTTGTCTGTAACTGTTTAAGAAAGTGATCTAAGGACTTGCATTTCCCACAAGTTGCTTTAACTGTTATTATTTCATTGCTTTTCAATTTCTATGCTTTCCAAAAAAAATATTATGGGTTAGTATTCAAAACCATCATTAATAACAATAGTGTTAGACTATGGTCGATATTAAAATTTAAGACCTAAAATAGATATTGAATTCGTACCATAAACATCGAGACCGGTCTCTTTAACGGGTCTCTAAACCCTTTAATTTATATTGAGGTGTCTCTTATTTCAGCCAGAGTGAAAAACTTTAAAAGGTCCTTGGGGGGTTGCTTCCCGTCACACTCTGTTGGGATCTCCAAAGGAAAAAAGTTTAAGAAAAAATTCTCTCACAATAAATTGCTCCTTGCGAAAAATGTCCCTCACTAAAGAAAATTCTATCGCAGAAAATCACTGTCATCACTCCTCTTGCAGAGAATTAATAGTGAATTAATATGTTGAGTATTTGTGTTTTTTTATTTTTATATCATTCAAGAAGTATTCTACATTAATACTTCATAAGCAATTCATAAAACACTAATTGGAATTAATTCCAATGCTAGTCTATGCCGTGTTTTATTTTTTTAAATGCTTTAAGTTTTAACCAGTAGTTGAATATCCTATCTAGTTTTGCGAATTAAAAAAAAAATACTTGTGTAAGTTATTACACAATGCTTTTATATATATATATATACTATGTTTTAATTTACTTTAAGTTTTAACTAGTGATTTAATGTATATGTGAATGTTTGACTTCGAGTCACCGTATAAATAATTTTTATTGGGAAATAATCCGTTAAGTATCAAGTTTGAAAGAATAAATCCAAGAAGAAACATAATGTTTCGATTTAAGCGGGATATTATTTTTGGAGTAATTAAAAAAGAGGAGAAAGTAATTAAAAGTAATTAACTTTCCTTAACAAAAAAAGAATGCAGTGATATATAAAAATTTTGAGTGTTTCTTATTACTATATATCGCTAACAAATATGCTTTATGTGTATACTAATGTGAATATTTATTTTAGATACAGCCTTAGCTTTTTTTTGGAAATCAAATTTTTCGCCACATCCTTTCGGATCCATTTTTTTCAATCATATTTTGACAAATTTTCAGAAAGTAACAAATTTTGAAGCCACTTCAAATGTATCCTGATACTATCATCTCATACCATCAGAAACCAAACCATACTTGATCAACTGATATTTTGGAAACTATACCAGTATTACAGACTTTACTACAAGTTCATCAGAAAGTGAGACAAAATCAGAACTTAATTTAGGCCTAGAGAATATATACATAGCCTAAATGGCTTATATTATTGAAATATGTGAAAATGCTTTGTGCTGAAAAAAATATGTGAAAATTTAAAAATCAAAAATGTTATGTGTAATTTATCCAAGGTATTTCTAAAACGAAAAATAAACGGTATATCAACCACATCACACAGATAAATTAAATTATTAATGGGAATTAAATTTAAACTCAAATAATTCATAAACTTTTCTAATATAACTTGAAATCTAATTTAAGCAAAAACACTAATATAATGTTTAAGCTGCTTGGGGTCAAGTTAAAACAGAAGATGCATATGAAGAAGGGTAAAAGAGTATTTTTCAGTCCTAGAGACAGAGAAAAAGAGAAACAAGGATTAATTTCAAATTGGAATCCTTCGACAAAAAAAGAACATGGCCTATATTGGACCAGAAACATGACCCTAAGGAAACCCATTGAGGGTAGATGCACATAATGACCCAAAGATGGCAGCATAATAGCTGTAAACAAAATTAAGTTGTTTTAAAAGTAAAATATTGAGAATTGGTACAATTCTTCTTTAAATGGGTAGTATTGTGGTAAAGCTTTCTAATTTAGTTAATTATTAATTTAGTAATAATATATAAGACGCAAATACGAAGTTTAGAAATACCACTTTTTATTAAGATAAAGAACATATCCTGCCAAGTTTCTGTTTAACGGGAAATTGGGAAATTACCACTTCCTAGCTATTACGTGGGTTGGTTAAAAGAAGGTGTGGTTGATAAAAATGTATAAAAGATACATTTTATGGGGAGGGGCGGACTGTTAATAACTAGATTTAGACTGATACTAACTTTATGCCGGACTGACCTCTGGTCCGTTGTTTTTAGAAATACCTTGGAATCTTGTCTTATCATTGTAAGTGTCTAAGTATCTTATTATATATCATTGTAGTTTTCCGAGACTTGTGGTCCACTTGGGACAGCCAGTCCCAGTAGAATATCTATATCTGGAATTATTATATGTTGATTGAATAAAAGTATTGTATTTTAGACAACCTCTCTACGATCTACCTTTAGCCCCTCGAACATACCCAGTCGGTACGCCTCATTAGTTCGGTCATAGCCTAAGGCACGCTACCAAAGTTTAATTACCTTAGGGCCAGAGTTTATCTCCCCTATAAAGGGAGAATAAAGGCATCCACGACTACAACCCCCAAATACCATGAAATACACTTCACAACACAAGCTTGATTTACATATTAAATTTAAGTTTCACTCTTTTTAAGTTTTATTTATTCCTTTACATTAATATCTATTGAATGTTTGTTTGCATTGATTGTTTATTTAATTTCTGTTCGTTTCAAGTTTCATTTATACTTAAATAGCAAAATATTTTTTTCATTTTAAGCTTGGCATTACTCGCTTTAAGATCTATTTATTCATTTATATTATTTCTTGTATGTTTTTTGCTATGATTGTTTATTTAATTTCTGTTCATTTTGGGTTTCATTTATTCTTTAATAGTAATTTCTGGTCGTTTTGAGTTTTAATTTTAACAGGTATTTGTATATGCTGAGCTTAAGTTTAAAATGGCCTTTACTTTTCTTTGAGAAACTTATTTTTCGGAGTTTTTTTTTCCAGTTAATTATTAGAAAAAGAACTTTATTTAGGAGGGAAACAATCTAATTTTAGCAAACGTGGCCAAACAGGAAGTATAGTACATTATTGAAAACTTTGCCATTAACTAGCTCACCTATTTATTTGATGATAAGGTTTCGAAGGCGGTATATTTGTATAAATATTAATGTGGGACTTATTAGGAAATGTAATGGATCCCTGTTTTTCGCGATCTTATATTAAAAATGAGGATGGATTAACTAAAAAAAACATCTGTTCAAAGTAAAGAAATAAGTAGAAACCTCAAACGAGCAACTGTTTCAAAGTTACTTAATAATTTTCCCCCCAAGTTATAGGAAGGGGGTAACAGCCCCCCTTACCCCCTCAACGACTGATTGTCAAAACCCAAAAAAATTAACTTCAAAAAGGAATACATTTCTCACTACGGTCCTTATTCAAACCTCTTGAATAAGGTATGCAAACTTAAAAAGAACAAAAACAACCTTCTTTTAATCCATCTCAGTCGAAGTAAACGACGAAACATAGGCACTAAAATCCAGGTCTTGTTCTGTAAGAACTATCATCTACTAAAACTGAGAATTTCGCTGTCTATGAATGGCATATGACTTTCTAATTGCTAGATGGAAGTCAGCAGTACGGACTTTGAGGACATTACATAATGTGTCTTTTATGCTTAACTCTTGTTTATTGGATACTAGCTAAAGTTTTTATAGGCAGTAACTACGGTAAGACGCGTTCTTACAAGAGGAAAATCTTTAAATATAAACTTTTGAATCTCCATACTAAAACCACTTCTCTCTAAGCAACAAGAGTGTCTTAAGTAGTGCTTCACTGGGCCAAAAAATTATTTCTAGCTACGTGTTTTTATGCATCATAGCGTCAAAAAAACACCATATTAATCGTGATTACAGAGAAGATTGAAGGATTGAAGATTCAAAACATTTTGATACTTATTCCTAAAAGTCTCAATGATTTCTGCTTTATTAAGTTTAGACAAGCGAAAACGATTGAATGTATTTTGTTTTCAGTAAAGCCCAAATGACCCCCTGGCCTTTAGAAGGAACAGGGGGCGTTAGTTTTGTCCTTTTCGTAGTAAATTCCATTCGCTTAAGCTTGACGTGATTAGTTAATGTAGTTTATGTTCGTTTTTGGTCACTTTTATCTATTAACGATAATTTATGTTCACATTTGATTTCATTTCTTCTCGTCTTTATTTTAATATAGCTGTTAATTTTATAAATTTTTTAAGAGGAAAGTTTTTTTAAACATACCCAGCAAGTCGTGATGTTTCCTCATTTTTGCAGCATTCTGAACGACTACGAATTAACTGAAAACACATCATAAGCCTTACAAAATAGGAAAAGAAACTGGAAAACTCTCAAAAGTCTTTTACCAGCCATGAAATCAATACATTTTTTCAACACTATTTTAAATCTCTAAAAAAAATTCAAGAAAGCTCTGGTTTCAGTAAAACATTCGTTTTTAAGAATCATTCAAATATATCGAAATGCTCTATAATATAGGGAAAGGCCCATATTGAATGAGTCTATACACCAACTAAAACATTTTGATCAGTTCTTGGACCCATTTGTGGTAAGATCTCACTGACAAAAGGACTCATAGTTTTATGTTTCAAGCGGTTTACACTAAAGTGAAACAAAAATACACATTAAATATACTAATTCAAATATATAAAAAAAAACATGTTTTCAGCAGATTCATCGGCATTAATGAACATAGAATATATTTTTTTTTTACACAGGATCATACTTTATACTTTTGGTTAATTTCACAGTAAACAGCAAGTAGTCAAATAGTCCGAAACACAAAATCAACACTGAAAATGCATAGAATAGACTCATACAACTGACCTTGAGTTTTTCACTATAAGATAATTTACAGCTTGAAGTAAATATATTAAATAACAGATTCTCAGTGTTCTCATTCGTTTTTTCATTTTTCAAAAAATTGAAATTTATACTTTTGGTTAATTTCACAGTAAACTGCAAATAGTCAAATAGAACACAATAAAAAATCAACACTGAAAATACATAGAATAGAGTTGTACAACTAACCCTTGAGTTTTTTCACTATAAGATAAATTACAGCTTGAAGTAAAAGGATTCTCACATACAAAGATCATAGTCGATCGGTTTTTAACATGTATGAATTCTAAATGGAGCTTGAGGTAAATGTTCCTTATATTTGTCACATTCGAAAGGTTCTTCTCCAAAAAGAGATTAATCATGATAAGCTACAGCGGATTTTAAAAGGATTCTTTATTGATTGTTAACAAATTCGAAAGGTTTTTTTCTCCAGGATGAGTTCTTTGATGATATTTTAAATTGGCACTAGAAGTAAAATATTTCTTACATACGTCACACTCGAAAGGTTTTTCTCCAGAATGAGTTCTTTGATGTATATTTAAATAGGAACTAGAAGTAAAGCATTTCTTACATACGTCACACTCGAAAGGTTTTTCTCCAGAATGAGTTCTTTGATGTACATTTAAATAGGAACTAGAAGTAAAACATTTCTTACAGACATCACACTCGAAAGGTTTTTCTCTAGTATGAGTTCTCTGATGAGCTGATAGTGTGCATTTCTGATTGAATGCTTTCTCACATATATCACATTTGAAAGGTTTTTCTCCAGTATGAGTTCTTTGATGCTTATTTAAATCGGGACTAGAAGTAAAACATTTCTTACACTCATCACACTCGAAAAGTTTGTCTCCAGAATGATATCGTCGATGTTTATTTAAATTGTAACTTAAAGTAAAACGTTTCTTACATACATCACATTCGAAAGCTTTTTCTCCAGAATGAGTTCTTTGATGTTTCTTTAAGTCAGAACTAGAAGTAAAACATTTCTTACACTCATTACACTTGGAAAGTTTGTCTCCAGTATGATATCTTCGATGTTTATTTAAAGTGTAACTTAAAGTAAAACGTTTCTTACATACGTCACATTCGAAAGGTTTTTCTCCAGTATGAGATGTTTCATGTCTAGTTAAATCAGAACTAGTAGTAAAACATTTCTTACACACATTACATTTGAAAGGTTTTTCTCCAGAATGAGTTCTTTGATGTGTATTTAAATTGGAACTTGAAGTAAAACATTTCTTACATACGTCACATTCGAAGGGTTTTTCTCCAGTATGAATATTTTGATGATAAGATAGGGTGGATTTCTGGCTGAAGGTTTTCTCACATATACCGCATTTGAAGGGTTTTTCTCCAGTATGAGTTCTTCGATGATTAGACAGAGTGGATTTTTGGCTGAATGTTTTCCCACATATGTTACATTTCCAAGCTTTATATCCAGTATGAGTTCTCTTATGATCAGATAGGGTGGAAATTTTGCCGAATGTTTTCTCACATAAATCGCATTTAAAAGGTGTTTCTTCTGTACGAGTTCTATGATGATAGGATAGGTTGGATAATTGGCCGAATGTTTCATCACATATATTACATTTAAAAAAAAGTTCTCCAGTATCAACATCCTCATATTTCGATACATGATTTTCAGCAAATACATTAATGTTACTTGACATCTCGTGTTGACAATTCAAATTCATTTCTTTTTTAAGTCGTGTATTTGGAAGACCATGTATTGCATATCTTTGTTTGCCGACATCCTTATCATATAACATTCCGACAGGGAGAGCTAGAATAATATAAAATTTAATCAATATAAATCACCAAGTGTTACATTTTGTTGTAACCTAACTTAACCTGCCCTTTTTTTTCTGGTACGCAATTCCGCTTTGAACATTTTTAACGTTACACAATTACTATAAATTTAACTGCAAAGACTCTTCCGTAGGTAATTAATTTATAACAGCCTATTTTAAGTATTATTCTCTTTCCTCAACGAATTCTTTATTCCACTGTTACTGAATAAAGCAGAAGTGTATTTTTTGTAGTTCCCAGTAATTTTAAAGCCTTAAGCTTTAGGTTTTACAGTAATCTACTTAAACGTGGGTTTGTCCGAGATATATTTTTATACTATGCTATTCATTAACTCATCACATAGAATAATTGTTTCTTTTTCTGATAACTTATGATATTTTTCTTATACTATATAGTTTTATATATAAAACTTTTATATATATATATATATATATATATATATATATATAATATATATATATATATATATATATATATATATATATATATATATATATATATATATATATATATATATATATATATATATATATATATATATATATATATATATATATATATATATATTTATATATATATATATATACATATATATATATATATATATATATATATATATATATATATATATATATATATATATATATATATATATATAATATATATATATATATATATATATATATATATATATATATATATATATATATATATATATATATATATATATATATGAGTTTTATTTCGGGGGAAATTGTTTGAAATCAGGAGGTTCACTATTAAACCCAAATACTTCAGTTTCCATGTGGGAGGACCAAAAAGTGTTACACTTTAAACTAGATGAATTATTGTCACACGTCAAAAAGTCACACTTTAGCGGAAAGTAAAAGGGCTTAAGAAGAGCCAGCCCCCTTCTTAAAAAACTCAGGTTAAAAAGTTCTCCCCTCCCCTTTGTAAAATTTTTCCTAGTAAATTCTCAAGGAAAATTTACTCCTTGCACCACATTCTCCCCGCTTAAAATCCCCCCTATCCCCCTAAAACATTAGTGATACACAGGCTACAATAGGATCCTATTGCAGCTGAAGATTTCTGTGCTGAAGATTGCAAACAGTGATTTATCACTGCGTCTACAATATTTAAACTTTTGTTTTTTGGGGTTTAGGGGCAAAAAAGTACCTAGGGTAGGTATGTAATATATGCTATACTTTATTAACCTAACCTAATACAAAATTCCTCATTTTTGCATATAGGAGCTTGAAACCTCTACAGTAGGGTTCTCTAATACGATAAACAGATTCGCCACCGAAGAAAGATCATGGATGCGTTTTTTTTGTTTTTTTTTTCCAGCATTTATCGCATCGACCCAGTAGTTCTAGAACATCGCGGGAGAGCTCATTCGAACGAAAATTAAAAGTTCTAGTGCCGTTTTAAAGTGACAAAAGAAAATGAAGGGCAACTAGGCCCCCTCCCACGCTCATTTTTTCGCCAAAGTCACCCGAGCAAAACTTTGAGATAGCCATTTTGTTCAACATGGTCGAAAATATAATAACTATGTCTTTTAGGGAGACTTAATCCCCCACAGTCCCCAGGGGAAGGGCTGAAAGTTATGAACTTTACCCAATGTTTACATATAGTAGTGGTTATTGAGAAGTATACATGCGTTTCCAGGGGGAATTTTTTCCGGTAGGGGGGGGGGGGGTCGACTATTACGTGGGAGGATCTTTCCAAGGAGGAAGTTTTCATGGGGGAAGGAACATTGCTATGAAGGGGGCGCCGGATTTCCCAGCATTATTTAAAAAAACGATCAAAAATCAAATAAAAAATAATTTTTTAAATGAAAGTAAGGAGCAACATCAAAACTTAAAACAAACAGAAATTATTACGTATATGATAGGGTTCACCCCCTAGCAAATACCTCGCTCTTCACGCTAAAGATTTTTTAGTACCTTCATAAGAGCTATTTATTCTAATTAATGGCCTTTGTGATTAAGGGGTCATTTTCAAAGAACTGGAACAAAATTCAAACTTTAGCGTAAAGAGCGAGGTATTGACTAGGGGGTGAACCCCCTAATATACGCATTAAAAATATTTGAATATAGAAGTTCGTTACGTAAGTTAATTCGTAAATTATGTATAATTATTACTAATAAAAACGTTCGTAAATAAAATTAAACAACTTTCGAGAAAGCCATTTACACAAAGGAAAGTTAAATTAATATGCAAATTTTTTTAATTATTCATGTACGGTGAGCCAAAATCAAAGCTATATTAATTCAAAAACGTTCAGAAATTAAGTAAAAAAACATGTTTTTTTTAACTGAAAGTAAGGAGCGACATTAAAACATAAAACGAACAGAAATTATTCCGTATATGAAAGGGGCTGTCCCCTCCTCAACGCTCTGCTGTTTACGCTACAGTTAGACTCTTTCTCACAACTCTGTGTTTTAAAACAATAAAAAACTTTAGCGTAAAGAGCGAGGCGTTGAGGAGGGTACAGCCCCTTCCATATACGGAATAATTTCTGTTCGTTTTAAGTTTAATGTCGCTCCTTACTTTCAGTTAAAAAAAACTTGTTTTTTTTATTTAATTCTTCAAAGATCCAGTGTAGGTACAAAAATGGTATGCCCCAAGCATTTCAGTCTGTGAAGCCACTTATGAAATAATATGCTTCTTTACTTCTGCAAATTCGACCAGTCGAATTTGCATAGCTTTCTAGGTCTAATAGCTTTGAGACCATCCACTAAATGCATTTTTGAGGTTGATGGTGGAGTTTTCCCAAGGAGTTGGAAATGCAATACTTTCTCTTGGCCCACAAACATATAAGAAGGAACAAAAACCTATACCATCATCCATATTAATATTTGGCTCCAGTTTTAGACGGTGGCCATCAGTTTCAAGCTTCGGAGATGCATCTGTAGAAAAACTCTTCTCAGGGAAAACTTCGTCGTTAGGTAATAATACTTCCAAAGGATCAGTTCTTCCAAACTGACTTTTATCATCATTGGGTAATGCATCTTCAAGGTCTAAAGAAATTTTATATCTATAATATTTATATAGCTATAATAAATAAATTTTATAGCTATAAGCCTATACCACAAATATTACAGATACCATTTACATTTCTGGATCTGTATGCAAGATAACAATAGACTACAACCCATTTTCAAAATGCTGGATAATAGTTTAGAGATAAATTTATCTTTTCCAGTCTTCTAGCTTGTAGACTATCCATTAATGGCTTGTTTGAGTTTCTACCTCATTTTTCCAAGGATTTGAAAATTTAATATTCCATCTTAACACCAAATGTACAAGAAAAAGAAGAAGAAAAAAACATACCACCGTCCACATTAATACTTGGCTCCAATTTCAGAGGCTGGCAATCAGATTCAGGCTTGGCAAATTTGTCTGTGGAAAAACTCTTCTCTTGCAAAACTTCTTCTTTAGGTAACAAAAAAGGATCAGTACTTTCAAACAGATTTTCATCATAATTGGGTAATGCATCTTCAAGTTCTAAAGAAAACATAAAGTATATTTATTTACAAAACCTCAGAACAATGATTTAGTGATGAGAAAAAACGTTTTTAGAAAAAAAAATTCTTTTTCTAAAAAAAAACATAGTGTTTTTTTGTGTTTTTCAACATTGGCGGACTATCTTTATTTTCATCATTGCACAACTGAACAGCTTATATTGAATAGTTATAAGAAAAGCAACACGAAGTTCGTGCCAATAGTAAACGAAAATAAGAAAAGCACATGTTTAGCAACAAATACAGACCAAAACAATAAATATTTTATGCAAGTTCCAAATAAGTAAAATCAGCTGGTGTTAGTCAAATTCAATTAGGACAAGCAAAACTGTAGAATTAAATAGTTTCAGTTTTACATAACCCTTCAATGCTGAAGGATGTTGCAGCACAAATATATGTAGTAGGATACAAAAATACTGCAAAAACTTCCAACGTGATGGAGAATAACTTGTGTGGGAAATTACAGATCAAGCTCATATACTTAACTTTCATATAAATTGGAAGGAAAGCCGTGTAAAATATTTGTTTAAAAGCCTTGGATGACTGCTCCCCTTAATTTAAATATTTCAACATCACAGACAGAAAAATAACTTTTGTATTTAAAGCCCAAATTTAAAATTTAAATTTTAACAATTTAAAAAATGTGATTCCAAATTTAGAAAAATGGTAAAACCAGCTTAAATTATTAGGTAAATGGCAAGGAGGGGAAGAATAAATCTGTCACTTTTGTTTATTTTACTGAAAAAAAAAACAATTCTGTAAAAAAAAACATATAATTTGATTCAACTAAAACAAACAAACTAATACGACAAAGGAGGGGTTATAACCCTGAACACCTCCATTGCATACAGAATCTTTGCTATTAAACATAGAATGTCCTTAATTAAGAGCGAAGGAGCTTGGAAAAGGGGCAACTCTTTACAAACACAAATTTGATAAAGGAGAGATAGGAAGATTTAGACCAAGGGAGCATATAATATAATCCAAACACAGGTACAAGCAGGACACAGGTATAAGCATGAAATAGAGCAGGAAAAGCATAAGCAGGATAAGAAGTAGAAAGAGAAAAATAAATGAGAAAGAGAAGTAGAAAGAGCAATGGTAGCACTAAGGTAGAAAAGCAACAATGTTACAAATTACTTACATCCATGAATAGTATTATCAATGCACTTTCTTAGTTTTAAATGCCCCCGATCGTAGTATCAAGATTTCTTTTCAAAATGATAATCTCATCCTTATTTGACACTTTACGGGCACTTGTGGGTCCGGTTCTAACCATAACATTTCCATCAGTGGTCCAGACAGTTTTCAGTCCAAATTCAGTTTTTGCGTATGCGAATACCTCACGTTTAGTTTTTGTTAGGCATTCAGTGACAGAAATTCTAGACCCCTTGAGTTGCTTCCTATTTTTTAAAATCTGCAACCGAACTCTAAGGTTTGAAAGTGTCACTACAGTCGGTCTTGGCAGATTTGACACTTTGCGTCCTATTCTTCGGGCAAAGACAATATCGGAGGCATCTAAAAGAATGCCCGGAAATTTCTGCGCACAAAGTTCCATAAGTTTTTTGTCTACGTTCTCTCTCCTAAAAAGGTTCTCTTTATGCTTAAGACTGCTTAGCTCTTTTCTAGAAGTATTTTAGAATGAGCTAAACAAAGAACAATGTTAATTGATGTATTTTCTTTTATTACCAAAATTATATTTAAAAACATTTGAAAAAACCACTGTAATCTTGAAGCAAGAAAACCAAAACAAGCCATTTCATTGTTTTTAACTGATGCTAGCACATGCTGTTTTCTAATAAAGGAGGAGAAAAAGATAAATTTACATGATAATAGAGGCAAGAAAGCAGATTTATATTTTTTTTACTTTATATACCTTTACTTCATATTTTTTTTACTTTATTACTATATAAAAACTGTTTATATTTTTTTACTTTTATTATATTTTTATTTACTTTTTTTTACATTGCCATAATTTTGTATATAGAGTTATATCTTTTCAAATAATTTAGTTAGAATAGTTATTAAAGTCTGAGAAATACCCTGGGTTTCTCAGTTTAATAGAATATGGTATATACATCAATTAGAAGTAAAACAAATTTATCATAAAGACAAAAGCATAAATTTTGGGATTCCTCTAGTGCAGATGTATCTATTCTGTTACTAGGTAAGACTAGCAAGACATTGATTTGAAAAAAACTTCTTTGAGGAAGAAGTTCTTCCACAATTAATAATAAGCAGGTTAGATCTGTTTTTCACGCATTAGTAGCAAAATTAAGTAAGCCAGTGACTGTCCAAATTTTTGAGTAAAAAAGTGCTAAATAAGGATAACAAAAATAATATAAAACTAGCCCAAATAAGCAATAAATTGACACAATCTACCATAATGCCAATTACCTTTCTTAATGGCAGTGATGCCAAAGAGGCCAGGTGTTTCCATGTTTCTTCAATTTAATCAGCTCCACTTCACTAATTTCAATATTATATCTTCAAAAGATAAGTAGAAAAACAAAAGTCTAGAAAATAGTCAGGTAAATTAGCAGTTTACAACATAATTTAGCAAAAGTGAAATTAAATATATTGTTTGAAGCATTTTTATGCTCTTTCAAAATTCAATAATTGTTTTTGGGGGAAATTGCATCTTGATTCCTTAAAGGAGCCACAAAGGTAACTGATTTTATAACCAAACAAAAAAGTTATCAGCCCTACTAAAGCTTTTGGAAAGTGGTTAAAAATATAACATTAGTTTAAAGATAAATTTTTCAAAAGTAATATACTGTAAAGGTATAATGTTATGTTTATAACAATAAAATTCCACAAAATTAAATTTCAAAATATGTAAATGTTTTCTGGTGTCCGTAGAAAAAAGTGCATTTCCTCTGCACAAAAAGAAAAATTTTGTGATTCTATAAGATGGGAGATAAACAGAAGAGGGCTTAGAAAACAATAATGTGTTGTTCAATTGTTGAATTTGCCATAGAAATGAACTCTAAAAAAAATTCTGGGCACAGTTTGTTAAGATGGTCCTTGCATTATCTCTTTTTGCAGATGCAAAGACCATGGTCCTCTCTTGGTCAGGTGAACAAGGACAGAGAATGCACACTGATGTTTGTGGCCAAAATATGAAACTTCAGTGTCTGAGCTACTTGTAGACTCAATTCTAACAATATTGGGCTCTAAGTTTCAAAGTTCTTGAGGGAGGGAGTTAACAGATACTCTAACTATCAAGGTTTCCTAAGGGACAGTGTTAACTATGTGGGAACCTGTTGCCACTGGAATGTATTTTCTTGAATTCTTGTTGTGTTGACAATTATTTGTGTGCTTACATCTGCAATATCTAGCATTGCAAAGAATTTTGCGAGTGGCCAGTATTCAAACCACAATTGAGAAGGTAGTTGGCATATATGTGATCCCAACTGTCAGTAGCAGATTGATTTATGTTGTAAAACTTGACTACCTCCAGTTTCCCTGAGTTTGCATCTATTGTGTTATGCATTGAAGAGATTAAAGTTTACAGTTTTGTTCTTCTTAGGCATATACTATACAGTAGTTTTTTTTTTTCTTAGCAAAATCAAAGATTGCAGAACCAGGCTCACAATCCCTATATGAAAGAAATTGCTACTGGGAACTTTGCACAACTTCTTGCTAAGAGTTCCCACTACCCTGGATGGCCCTTGAACACCACATAATTGTAATATTACACTGGAAGACCAAGTGTGTGAAGTTAAAAGTGGCTGCTTGGAATGTTTTGTTCTGCCATCTTTACCAATAAACATACTCACAAGCTTCTTCCACCACCTTGCAAGGGGAACAACCTCTTTACTGAAAATATTCACAGTCCAGGGTTACTGTACATCTGAAGAAAAAATTTGATGGCCATTACTTCCTCCTTTTTGTTTGTTTCAAGATCTATGACATCTTCTTTGATATCCTCTTCAACCTAAAAATTAGGATCCCTATTGCAACCTTCATCTTTATTTGTTAGATCTGATTGATCTTCTTTGATTTCATGGAGCTCTATCACTTCTTCCTCAGAGAAACCCTCATGGCTAATCAATTTGACTTCCTAAAAAAGTAAAGCGTAAAATGGAAATGCTAAGGAGGGTAAAAACCATAACCTTCTTGGCTACATATACTTTTGGGCCAGCAGGAATGTTATATTTCCTGCTAAAACAGTTGGAAGACCATCAGTGTATGTGAATAAGAAAAGATAAATTATGGAAGTAGTGCAACTATAGTTTCCCTATTATATGTTTGCCATTTAGTCCCTGTGACAACCATTTTTTCAAAATAGTTAACCCTGACAGTTGCTTTTTGTTACATAACTAGTTGGGTGGGGTAAAAACTACCCCAGACCCCCATTATGTGCTTTTTGGATAGAGACTGGAAGTTGACTGACTCACCGAAAATTTTATAATAAATTTTGAAAAGTAATTTTAAAATTTCTTAAAATTTTAAAAAGTGATCAAATTTTAATTAAAAGGTAATCTTAAAATTTTACTGTAATTTTAATGTTTATTTTCAATATTAAACACAAAAGAAAATATTTTAATAAAATTCGTTTTCAGTAAAGCACCAATGATGCAGCGGGTTTTAGACTTTTATAGTGATAAAAGGAGGCAATACCCACACTCCTGTTTGTAGTGATTTGTGTTTGTTTCAAGCTTGATTTGCATATTCAATTTAATTTTCACTTGTTTTAAGATTTATCTATTCATTATATTAACATCTATTATATGTCGGTTTGCATTGATTGTTTATTTAATTACTGTTGGTTTTCAGTTTCATTTATACTTCAATAGCAAAATATTTTTTTTCGTTTTAAGCTTGATTTCCATATTCAATTTAAGCAATACTCGCTTTAAGATCTATTTATTCATTTATATTATTACTTGTTGTATGTTTTTTGCTATGAATGTTTATTTAATTTCTTTTTGTTTTGGGTTTCATTTATTCTTTAATAGTAATTCCTGGTTTTTTTAGTTTGAATTTTAACAGGTTATCTGCTGATCTTAAGTTTAAAATGGCCTTTACTTTTCTTTGCAAAACTTCTTTTTCGGAAAGTTTTCTTTGAATTAATATTTGTTCGTTTTTGATTGCAAAAAGCTTCAGGTTTTTGTAAATTCCTTATTTCAAAATGAAATAGAAGAACCATATATGCCCCCAGGGCAAAACTTACAATGCCTGTCCCTGGGCCCAGGGGGGGGGGGGGTGTTGAGAACAGAAATTTAATATCTGATGTTTGAACTATATTTAACTAAACAGTCACCTCAAAATTTTTATCGAATGGGTTTGGGGAAGAAAAAGGCATGGATGGGGGGGGGGAGGCTAGTTGCCCTCCAATCTCTTTTGACTCTGAGAAAGTGAACTAGAGCTTTTGATTTCCAATCAAATGAACCCTCTCTGAAGTTTATATGAGCATCCCTATCATAAAAACCATATACAGCCCCAGTAGCTTACAATGCCTGCCCCTGGGCCCTGGGGGGTTGTGTTGACACCAGAGTTTTTGTTATCTGACATTTGAAATATTGAAAAAAGGCTATCTCAAAATTTTCATTGGATGGGTTTGGGAAAAAGGGCATGGGGGAGCTAGGGGCCCTCCAATTTCTTTTAACTCTTAAAAATTTAACTAAAACTTTCAACTTCCATTCAAATGAGCCCTCTCTGAAGTTTATACAAGCATCCGTTCCAAAGGAACCATATATGCCCCCAGGGCATAAGTTGCAATGCCTGCCCCCTGGCCCTTGGGGGTTGTGTTGACACCAGTTTTTTTAAACTGGTGTCAAACTTCGGGGGAAAAGGGTTGTGGGGGAGGGGGGGGGGGGGGTAGTTACCCACTGGTTTATATCAAATCACTACTCAACAAGATTTAGTACATTACAATTCAAATCAGAGCTTTCAGCAAAATTTTGTATTTCTCAAATCAAATTGCCACCATAACATTTCTGTAAAAAAAACAAGAAAATTGAAGAAACTTAAAAAAGCTTTGAAGTAATTTTGAGAATAATTTACAACAGAAATGAGTTTCATATTTGGATTCAGGATGAAATTCTGATGCTATTCTGGTGCACAGGCAGAAATTAGGAAAAAAATATCTGCATGGGATCTACATCCACTGTGCATTGCAAAGGTTAAATTTGGCTTTATGTAAAACTAGTAGGGTAGGACTTGTTAGGTCAACCTTTGCAACTATACAGCAGATTATATCATTTTTATCATCTTCACCAAAAAGAATGAATATGTTTGTAGAAGCGGTTGCTGTCGTTCGTCCTGATAGTCCCATGAGAAAGCTTGTGAAGTTGTGCAAAACGAGATGGGTGGAGTGTTGCGATTGCATTTTAGTTTTTATGTCTTTGTATTGTGCAATTATTTCCGTACTTGAGGAAATAGTTGGTAGCATACAGTTTGAAACGGAAGTTATTTCAAAAGCAAATGCATTGTTTTCAGCAGCAACCGAATTTAGTTTTATGTTCACGTTGGCTATGCTAGAGTTTGTTAGTGCCATAATGCTCTCTGTCTCTAAGGCGCTGCAAGCTGAAGATTTAGACTTAGTTGAGTGCTGTCGGCATATTAAGCTATGTTCTGATACTTTACTGCAGTCAAAACAAAATGATTTTGAAATAATTTTTCAGAAAGCCCATGAGCTTGCACAAGAGGTAAATGTGGCTCCAGCCTATCCAAGGTCTATTCGCTGAACGTCCATCAATGATAATGAGTCCATCAGGGTTTTTTATCATGAGTCATTGTTAGAACCTTACTTGGCTTCACTTATTGAAGAACTTGATCAAAGATTTTTGTGCCATCAGGAGGCATCTTTCAAAATCTGAAGGCTTTTGCCAACTAACAACAAGTCACTAAATATTAATGAATTTGTGAACGCTGTTGCTGTTTACAAGGGATTTCACGGGGGTAGACGTGTGCTCAAATGTGAGTTAGTCCTTTGGAAACAGAAGTGGCTCGGAAAGTCTGAGAAACCATCAACTGTTGCTTTGACTCTTGCATCATGCAATGTAAGATTTTTCCCATCAATTTGAAGGCTTTTGACGATTTTTCAGAAATTGCCAGTGACTACTGCTTCTGCTGAGAGGAGCTTTAGCTGTCTTAAGCAATTAAAAACCTATCTGCAGAGCTCCACGGGCAAGGAGCATCTGAACGGACTAGCTCACATGACCCTGAACCATGATATCCAGGTCGATGCTGACCAAGTTTTGATCAATTTGCAGCCAAAAAAGACCAGCGGCTATTACTGTGAAAGGTTAGGTCATCTTTCGTTGCTCGTTTCTCTAAGTGCAGTTGATTCTGTTTTTTAAATTTTAATTATGCTGTATCATCTGTAAACAACGTTAATATCAATACATTTCTTGCTTTCATGGCTGTTATAATAGGTAGACTGAGGCTCACCCCTCCAAAACCAAATTCTGGGCAATTGTCTTTGATATAATATTATTTTTTATTTATTTGGTTCTCTAAAACAAGGGTCCCATAGGCAAATATAAGGAATAATGCACTTCTTTATTTTATATTTTCTAAATTCTGCTGCTTTGTGGCAGTTCCAAAACAACTACTCACCCAAATAGAAACTCTCACTGCTTCTAACTTTTTTTTAATTCTGACTTTGTTTGCAAAATATTGTCATCCATTCTTAAACAAGAAAAGTCTACAACTAGAAATACTCATGACAAGTGTGTACTTTTAATTTCTTTACCTAGCTACCCCCCCCCCCCCTACCTCCTGCCTGAAATCTTGCACTATGATAGATAATTTTCTTGCTCACATGACTGCTGTAAAAAGGTAGACTGATGGCCCCCCCCAAAAAAAAAACAAAATCCTGGATACGCCACTGCTTTAGGGGCCCTATTGATTCCAGGGCGGATAGAGCTTTGCAGCTTCAATCAAAAAATTATGAAGTTGGTCTTTTCGCTCAAAATTTTGCAGAAATAAGAAGCAGGACACATACTGCTCAATGTTATGCTGTTTGAATCCCTGGTGTTTTGAGAGTGCTTTTTGAAGTGTCTTCACAGACTTTCTAAATTTTGTGTATGAATTGAACAGTCCTGTGGATCAACAAAATTGAATAAACAATTGATTTGGTAATGAGTACAACCGTGGCTGGACAGTGTATTATAAGCTCCCCATTTATTGCTGTAAATAATCTTCCAGGCTTGATATATTTTTAATAACAGGAATTAAAGTTCCCTTGTTTCTTTGGAGGCCTTCTTGGCCATCAGTCAGGGGTACAATAATTTTTTTTTTTTTGCTCTCTCTGTGTTCCACCAAAAAAAACTAAACTTGCCATAAAATCCTTCCCCTCTGTTACTTTCTTCTTGCCATTAAAGTTCCAATGATTTCAACTTCAACACCCTGCCCTCCTATTGGTTCCTGGTTTCCTTGCCAAGCCATCAGAACTTCTGAGCAAAAAGAACCCCAGTCAATACTTGTTTCTTAATGATACAAGAAACTCCCTTTTTTATTGGATACAAAATAGTTGCAAAATCTTCTCTTTTTGGTCTTTTGGATGACATAACTCTTGCTGCATTTCTACATATTTTTAGATGCATAATACTTGCATAGTGTATTGCAGCTTTGGCACATTACTGTTGATGGTAAGACACCATGAGTCCTGAAAAAGTTGTTGCTTGCTTCATCATTATTTATAAATCTGTTTATTGCAGTATAATATGACATTTCACATGACTGGCATGTAGACATTTCACATGACTGGCATGTAGATATTTTCTAATAACTGGCAATATACAAATCAGAACAGTTGAAAATGATATTTTTTTTTTATCTGAGTAATCTGAACTTTTCTAGCTTTTAGCCTAAATATAACCAAAGTCCACATTCTACACTGTATCTTAGTTCTGAAACAAGAACAAACAAAAAAGGGAAAACCTATTTTGTACAGCTTCACCCAAAACTAGATTAAGTTCTGAAACTAGGTGACTTTAAAGTGACCTAATTTATTTAGTGGTAAGTATTTGGATTCAGGATGAAATTCTGATCCTAGTGGTAAGTTTCCCCCCCCCCCCCCAAAAAAAAAATGAATAATTCAAACTTTTAAGTATTTTTCATATCAAATCACTGCTCAACAAGATTTAGTATTTTTTATATAAAATCACTGCTCAACACAATTTAGTATTTTTCATATGAAATCACCACTCAACAAGATTTAGTATATTTCAATTCAAATTGGAGCTTTCAGCAAAATTTAGTACTTTTCACATCATATTGCCACCATAGACATTTCTGTAAAAAAAAAAAAAAACAAGAAAACTGAAGAAACTTAAAGAAGCTTCAAAGTAATTTTGAAAATAATTTGCAACAGAAATGAATGTCATATTTGGATTCAGGATAAAATTCTGATGCTAGTGGTATGTTTATAACCACTTGAAATTTTTTGCTTGTGTAGTGTTGATAACTTTTTAGTGTGATAACAAAAGTAAGATATGTTTTGGGCATATTTAAGGGCTCAAGATGCAATTTGCCCCAGAAGTGATTATTAAATTGTGAAAGAGCCTAAAAAAAAACCTCAAATGAAATTTCACCTTTCATCCACCATTAGCTTGGATACATACAAGAAATTGAATCACCAATAGACAAACCAATGTGACTTTGAAAAAATTGAATTGGCCTACTGCCTTGAATTTTAAGTCAAAGGCTATTTTCTATATTTTTGTGTCATTTTCATGATACTTGGACCCTAAGTATCACGGGTAAAATTCTACTTTAGCTACTTTTGGCTATCTTGGAAAGGGGTTAGGTTAGGAAAATGAAAATTTCAGGGATGGGTCTATGGGTTACAGTATGCCCCAGGAAGGTATTTTCAAGTACCTACCTCCACTCCTTCTCCCTCTAGAGGGTCCTGACCTTTGATGACCTTTAAAAATCTTGTGTTATAAAAGTGAAACCTTGCTAAATAGATTTTAGGCTTAAAGGAAGTACAGCAAAATTATTTTCAGCTTAACAACTTTGCTCAATCCCAATTTATAAGGTTTTAAAGATATGCAAATACATTTCCTAAATTTTGAAAAAAAACAAACTTTGGTATGGCTTAAAAGGTCAATATATACCAAATCATATTATTGAGTTAGGACTAAAGTGAATACACCATTCAATGCCTTTTTTTATGCTGATTACAAACATAATAAGCATTTCTATTGGAAATGAATTTCAGCCCCCCCCCCCCCCCTATATATGCCAATTCAGGGTTAGGTTAGGTATAGCCTATATAGGGGGGGGGGGCTGAAATTCATTTCCAATAGAAATGCTTATTATATTCGTAATCAGCATAAAAAAAGGCATCAAATGGTGTATTCACTTTATTTGAAACTCAATAATATGATTTGGTATATATTGACCACTTAAAATTCTATTCAGATAACAGTAATTGCGTTTTCAGAATTAAAGCCAGAGAAAAAGAAACTGATATCTGAAAAATAAGGTAAATTATTGTTTTGTCAAAATTTCAATAGGTATAGGACCTGCCATGTCGGCAAATTTCAGGACCGTTTAGAGAGAGAAGGGGTGGAGGTAGGTACTTCAAAATACCTTCCCGGGACATACTTTAGCCTGTAGACCCATCCCTGAAAGTTTCATTTTCCTAACCTAACCCCTTTCCAAGATAGCCAAAAGTAGTTAAAGTTGAATTTTACCACATCATGTTGTAAGGATTACCTTAGTGTTATAATTTGTCTATGTGGATTTTTCAGTTGGAACATTTTCTGTTTTAATAACCTGGTGTAAATCAACGTTTAAAGTTTTCGATTTTTTTTCTTTCTTACTATTATTGATTGCCAGCATTTAGCCAAAAATAATATATATTGAGTTTTTCAGCAAAGATTTACCGATTTCTATTTGAAAGTCATTTAAAAGCTATTTTTCTTCATATTTGTATGAGATCTAGTTCCGAAAATCTGTATCAGGGTATATGAACTACAAATTAGTCCTTTCACCCCTTTGACTCTCCAAAAAGCATCATCAGATTCAGAAATCCATTGCCCTCATCTGTAACCAAGTCTTCTTATCACTTAAAACAAACCAGTAATCCCAATTGAACTTTTTAATTTTATTGAGGGTTGTGGGAAGTAAGGGTACTTGAATCACCTTTCCCTAATAGTTTAAGACCTATAAGTCGGCTGGCACCAATACGGTTCTTCACACTCACTCCCGTTCTCTTCTGCACTTTCTAAAACATATGATAAATAACCTACTTCTTTTTAATGAATTCATTGTCCATTAATAATCACTAATCAGTTTGACTCTTCTTGAAAATATCAATAGATGCCTTAAAAATCTTTCTGTCTAATTGCCAAGGCAGGTTAGAAATCAGGATTATAGTGTAGGTATTTGGGATATTAGCTATGTAGCAGAGGCGTTTAAGGGATATAGTCTCCACACTCAGTGGATGACAATCAAATAAGACATGCTGGATAGTTTCATCGGTTGAGAAACAGACCCGGCATAGAGGGGAGTGATGTAGCTTCCAATTAAATAACAAACTATTGAGAAGAAGGGCAACTGATTTCAGACGGTAATATAGCACTGTGTAGTGTGTAATCTAGTATGAAAAGGAGATAAGACCAATTTATTGTGATTAACATTAGATCTTTTCCTAATAATATCACGTTAATTGAGGTCAAAGCGAGGACTTGGGTTTAAGAAAGAACCATTGGCTGCTAGGAAATCAGCAGTATCATTATATTTGATACCTTTATGGCTTGGAACATGTTGGAAATAAATCTGGTCGCCTTCAGCCTGGAGATTCAGAAGCTGTCTTCTAATGTTGAATAAGTCCTTATCATTGGCAAATCTATTATTTTTCTTTGAGCAACAGTATTGCCGATTTGGAGTCAGAAAGGCAAAGAATATTCTCCTCTACAATGCTATTATTTATGAGAATATCTAGGGCCAAGCAAATGGCACGTAATTCAGCTGACAAAAGGGAAGATCCCAACGGAAGGGGAGAAAAAAGGTTAAGGTACAGTGATGGAACACATACTCCTCATCCAGCTCTCTCATCCTGGACAGATCCATCTGAGTAGATTTTCCTGTGATTAGGGTAAAACTTCGAAATCTGTTCAGTCAGAATAGTCTGACTCTCATGATTAGGAATTTGGCTTTTATTTATTGGAATAAGTTCTGCTTGACAAATAGGTGGACTCATTTCCCAAGGCGGAGTTTCAGTAAAGGGGTACGTATAGGGGGAAAACTAGCTCCACTTTGGGACCTCCAATTGGAACTGATTCCAAGATGAATGGCCATAGGTGCAAGCTGTCTTCAAAGCAAGAATATGATTATACACAGCATTCTTGCTTCCATAACCTTGAATTCACGAGAAATATGTATTTTTTTTGACTGGATACTCTTTCACTTAGGGAAACTAAACAGTTGTTTTAATTTAGACAGAGGAGTATCGCTGTGCAAACCCAGGTCAATTCGAATAGCTGAATTTTGTAAAGATTCCAAGGTTTTAAATGCAGATGGGGAACGAAATGAAAAGAATTTGATATCATATTCTAGATTAGATCAGATATATCAGAGACAACGCTATAGCGTTGCCTATAGTAAAGGCCATATGGCTCCTATGTTTTATTATTACTACGATGAAGACTAGTTTTTAATAAGAATCGTGGTATTAAATTAAAGAGAATCATGGTATTAATTCACTATGTCCAATCCGTCCAAATTTGCAAGATTTACACCTTCAGGTAGAGTTACAATTGATATGGACCGCCATTCTTGCTCCAGCTTCACCTTATCCCAAATACCAGAGTAATAGTGCCCGCAGAATTGATGAAAACTAGGAACTCTTAGCTCGTAGCTAGAGCTTGGAGTCAGGAAATGGAGGAAGTTGTAGATCTTGTCAGAGAAGGAAAAACGATCAAGAATTTGTTTGATAGTTTCAATATAAAAGTCTCTTGCGGGGCGACGAATTCGGAGACTCTAGGCTACAAAACGGCCATCAACGACTTCCCTCGTTTCCAGCACCATAAGGAGATCATGTCCTTTATATCCGATATAGACGCTGTTATCGGGAGGATAGTTTGCTTCATCGTACGGGTTGATGGCGAAAGGATTGGTTACTCGAATATAGGAAGGTTTCACGAAATTCATGCCTAAAGTACACAGGAGCTTTTGTACCTGGCTTTTCAAGAGGTGAAATAAGGGTTTTTGTGCCTGAAACATAGTATTCAATTCTCCTAACACATATTCAACAGAATACATTTGACCTCTTGAGTAAGGATTGTTCGGTAAATTTTTACCAAATCATATTATTGACTTACAAATAAAGTGAATATACCACTCGATGCCTTTTCTTATGCTCTTTCCAAATATAATAATCGTTTTTGTGAATCATTTTTGTGTGGGAAAAGAATTTTACCCACATCCCTATATACCAATTCAGGGCATATATGTGCACATTAGGGGGTGGGGTTAAAGTTTAAACTTAACTCCCATTAACATCAGAAATAAAATTTGCCCACCCCCTAATGTGCAAATAAATACCATGAATTGGTATATATAGGGGTGGGGGTGAAATTCATTTCCGACAAAAATGATTATTATATTTGGAAAGAGCATAAAAAAGGCATTGAGTGGTAATTCACTTTATTCGTAAGTCAATAATATGATTTGGTAAAAATTTACCGATTGTTCAACGTCATTCGTACGTGGTCATTTGTGTGCGAGGGATCTTCAAACAACGTAACTAGAGTCCCAAAACAATGTAAGAGTATCCCATTGCTGAAGAATACGTGTCGCACAGTTTTAAAATGAAAGCCAACAAGTCGGAACCAAAGCAAGGAATCTGTGTTGTTCCACTTGAGTGAAAACTTGAAATTCTTTCCTATATTTATCTTGCCGTTTTGGACTGCGTTTAAAGTGATTGCAAACGATTCTGTTGTTTCGTCAATAACCATCAAGAAAGGGTTCGTCTTTAGGGTGTCAAGAAGCTTGCCGTGAAAATGAGGTGCCAGTGCTTGTCAGGCAATATTGGTTGCTTTAGTTCTACCCAGACTGGCATGGCTTAGCAAATCCGGGCCTGGCATACTTTTTATGAGCTTCAGCAAGTCGTCAGAAAGTGAATAGAGTAGATCATTTTCAACAGGAAATGATACAAGCTTTGCTTCAACAGTAGCCACTCTTTTGCTTCTGGAATTGCTGCAAAAGTGATGGTCCAATGGCATAGTCCTGGAACGCGAATCTATCCATACTTTTTCGTTTACTTCGTGAACTTTGCTCTGTTTGTGCCTTTTCAGGTCATATTCCCCTTCTTACAAAGAAAGTCCTTTTTGCAATAGAGGCAGTGAGCTATATATGCACTGATTGGGTTGTTCTGCAACTTTTCCCTCTCTAACCATCCTCTAAAGTCAGATTCTCTTTCCAACTCATACCTGTATTTTTGATCTGAAGACTTCCTTGCCAACTTCTGTTTTTTTGAAGAATTTGTGGAGGGTTCATCATCGAAGTCTTTAACCCCATCCTCATACTCTTGATTGAGATCAATCACTTCAGCCATTTTAATGAAGTATGTCCACCCTATAAACAAGAAGAGTCAAGCAATTTGGTGGAATCACCCTATTTTCTTATTTTAAAATGAAAGGGGTCAGACTAGTATTATAAAAGCTATAAAAGCAAAAACAAAGCATTTATTATAGTGACTGATCCAACATGTCCAGTTAAAAGAGGGGTGGGGGGGCTTTGTCGAGAAACAAAAAGAGCAATCTTGTCTCAAGCACTCTTAGTTGTAGACAAGGTCATTTCTACCCTTTCTCCTTTTAGAAAGGGCAACAAAGATGTGCTGACAAAATCAGATTCGTGCAAAACTTTTCTATAAAAAAGGTGGAAAATCCAAAGATGTATATCACTAAAAAGTGTACTATTCCTTATATTTGTCTTTTAGACAACTATTTTAGGGAAGCAAATGCCTGAAAACACTAAAATCCTAAGTTTAAAAAAAGTTAGATTTAGGAAATATCTTCTTCTTGTTTTTTTTTTGCTAGTAAAAAAAAGTGAGAGTCTAGGATGTAAAAGTGTTTTCTGGCATGAAATACAGTTTATGTTGGGAATTTTCTTTAAAACCTGCATTTTTCTATAGATTTGCCCATACAAACAAACATCCTAGTAATTAAGCAAATACACTTGAAAAGAGATATTAGCCTATGCTGTGAAGATTTATAAGGAGGAGAAACTTTACTGTTGTGAGGCACTTAAAACAGCTTAACAAAGTATACTGGAAAAAACTATGGCAAACGCAGCAGGCGAAATCCTAAAAGAAGTTTGGGGGTGGAGAGGCCAGTGACCACATTAAGCATTACAAAGTGTCGTTTCCTCTTGAATTTTTCTTCTGTTATACCCTTGTTTAAGTGAATAAGATGACTTCTACACAAAAAAAAACTGAAAAGTTAACCAAAAGAGAGAGAGATAAAATGGTAGAGGTGCAGATTAGGGCCTCTGCAGTAAAGAGTGCAGAGTTCAAGGCCATACCCTGAATTTTTTTCTGAGGGGGTTTTACTCAAAGATTTTTTTTTCGGGGGGGGGGGGGGGGTTACACAAAAAACTCAAAAAACGCATACAAAATTTGTTTAAAAACCGTTTTTGTTATGTTTTTACAAGTCAAACAAATATTTCGGGGGGAGGGGAGGGGAGGAGGTTCAAAACTCCCTAAACCCCCCCCCTCTGGATACAGCCATGACAGAGTTACTGCCCAATAGAACCAGAATATACACTAAAAAATGAGTTTTGTTCTAATGGGTACCATCTCTGCAACCTTACACCAATTGACTGAATAATTGGTGTAAGGTACCCAATTGGGTATAAGTTTACAACCACTCCAGGCCATAATGAGAGATGTTAAGAAAACAATTCTTACTTCTTAGTATGTATAATAATCCTAGTTAACATATTTTCCAGGGAGAACACCTTTATCCCCACTATTTTCACTGTTGTACAATTTTTTAAAACAAAATTGTAAAAAATAAACAAATTTGACTGCATTTATCTGTTTTGTAAATTGTCTATATATGAAAGCTAAACACCATCACTGCCATCTAACAAATAGATACAAAAAGGCAAATATTGATACTTTGGAAAATCTTAAGAGGAATTTTTCATATCATAGATTACAATTACTTTCCAAAACATATGGGAGGTAACCACAGGCCCTCCTTTGCCTATCCCCCCCTCAAAAAATATTTAAAATATTTAATCCAAAAACTTATACAGTAAAATATTTTATTCCAAAACATGCTATTGAGAATAATTGTAGCTAACACATTTTGACTGTAACCCTGCTCTTCTTTACCCCAACCCTCCTAATGTTAAAATCTATACCTGAAATTTCATATTTCCCATTTTCTCTGCCAATCTGTATCTCTTGTTTTAACCCATGTACCTGTAAATTCAATCAACTGTGACAAACAAGAACTAGAAAACAGTGACAGGCAGCAAAATGCATTTGAAATATATAATTTCGGCTATATATTTGCACATTAGGGGGTTTGAAGTGAAGTATGGGAGAGCGGCATAATTTTGCCCTGGCTGTATAGGCTAAGTGGATGGTCATTTGTACCTGATGCTGCCCCTACTGCTTTTAATTAGATGGGGGAAAAATCCAAACAAAATCTCCCTGGAAAAGAAAGAGCCCAAAAGTGAGATTGAATATGTCAAAGCTTGAAGATTTATCCCTTCTGTCTGTTTAAGGAACACAGATGCATAATTGAAGCTTTGTTCATTTTTATCTCAAGGGTGCCCTACATTTATGACCTTATATTTGATGCGTGAAAAATGATACTTTTTCAACCATAATTTGTCTTGCTTATTTTCTACAAAAGTTTTTTTTACAAATAACTCGTTTATATCAGAGGTTCATTTGCAAGCTGATAACCTACTTTAGAATCCTTAGTCTCGAAATTATATTTGAATCTTTTGAAGCTATGAGGTGTATACCTCCTGTCTGTTTAAAGAAAAAGGATATACATAAGTAGGTTTTATTGCACTAACACCCTAGGGCCATGACAATACAAAACAAAGAATGAAAAATAACTTTTAATTATTTTACATTGCAGAAACAAGGAAACAAAGAAAAACAAGAACCAAAACGGGAACAAAGAAAAAAAATTACAAAAGTCTTCATCTGTGCTCCATTGCCAAATTGAGCAAGTGTCCTATGTTTTTAAATCTTGCAAAATATTCATTCCCTAAATACATTCACAAGTCATCTCCTATCAAACCTATACTTTCAATTATTTGAAAAAAACTACGTTTTCTAAAGAGTTAAAGAGGCTGAGTTACAAGGTCGAACCTTAAAACGTACAGGGATAAGGAGGCACAGTTGGGGGGCTGCCGCCCCCCAAACCCCCCGCTTTCGCAGCCTTTAAATAAAAAAAAAAGTTCTTTAAACTGAAAGTAAGGAGCGACATTAAATCTTAAAACGAACATAAATTATTCCGTATATGAAAGGGGCTGTGCCCTCCTCAACGCCTCGCTCTTTACGCTAAAGTTTTTATTGTTTAAAAAAATAGTTGTGAGAAAGTCAAACTTTAGCGTAAAGAGCGAGGCGTTGAGGAGGGCAGAGCCCAGATAATAAAAAACTCCGGTGTCGACGCAGCCCCCGTAGGGCCCGGGGGTAGGCGTTGTAAGTTATGCCCTGGGGGCATATATGGTTGTTATGGAAGGGAAGCTCGTATAAAGTTCATAGAGGGCTCATTTGATTAGATGCGAGAAGCGGCATATATGCCCTGAGGGCATATATGGTTGTTATGGAAGGGATGCTCGTATAAACTTCATAGAAGGCTCTTTTGATTGGAAATTGAAAGTTGTAATTCACTTTTTAAGAATCAAAATTGATTGGAGGGAAGCTAGCCTCCCCCCACACTCTGTTTATATTGTTTCCAGAGGCACTTCATATAGAAGAGGTCGTCGTATAAACTTCAAAGGGGGCTCATTCAATTGGAAATCGAGATTTCTAGTGCCCTTTTTAAGAGCCAAAAGTGATCAGAGGGCAACTAACCCCCAAGCCCTTTTTCCCCAAATACATCTGATAAAAAATTTGAGGTATTCATTTTGTTAAAAATAGTTCAAAGATCCTAAAAACTCCTTTATATATTGTCTTTCGTTAAAAATAGTTCAAAGGTCAGATGAGAAAATCTCCTGTGTCGACAGAACTCTCCCAGGGCCCGGAGCAGGTGTTGTAAGTATTGCTTTGGGGGCATATATGGTTCTTATGGAAGGTATGCTCTTATAATCTTCGGAGATGGCTCATTTAATTGGAAATTGAAAGTTGTCGTTCATATTTTAAGAGTCAAAAGAGACCGGAGGGCAACTAACCTCCCTCTCTACGCCCTATTTTCCTCAAACCCATCCGATGCAAATTTTGGGTCAGTCATTTTCTTAAATATAGTTCAAAGGTTAGATAACAAAAACTCCGGTGTCCAAACCACCCCCCAGGGCCCGGAGGGCAGGCATTGTAAGCTATGTCCTGGGACCGTATGTGGTTCTCATGAAAGGGATGCTCGGATAAACTTCACAGAGGGTTCATTTGGATGGAAATTAAAAGTTGTAGTTCATTTTCTCAGAAAGAAAAAAGATCGGAGGGCAACTAGCCCCTCCCGCCCTCCACGCCTTTGAGTTTATCGGATGAATAAACCCATCCGATAAAAGTTTGAGGTGACTATTTTGTTAAAAATAGTTCAACAATCAGATATTTAAACTTCGGAGTCGACACACACCCCTAGGGCCCAGGGACAGGCATTGCAAGTTATACTCTGGTAATATATATGACTCTTATAGAAGGGATGCTCGTATAAACTTCAGAGAGGGCACATTTGATTGAAAATAGAAAGTTCTAGTTCAATTTTAAAGAGTTAAAAGAGAAGGAAGGTTAATTGAGCCTCCCCACGCCTTTTTTCCCCAAACTTATCCGATAAAAATTTTAAGATAGCCATTCTGTTAAAAATAGTTCAAACATCAGATAATAAAAACTCCGAGGTAGACACAAACCAATTTTTTCACTGTGAAATTGTTACTTTGATACCAGTTTTGATACTTTGATGAATATTTGATTTTTTTTTTTTTAGTTTGATTTTGAAATAAGGAGTTTTTAATGCTTGAAACTTTTTGCAATAAAAAACGAACAAAAATTAATTAATAAAACTTTCCGAAAAATAAGTTTTTCAAAGAAAAATAAAGGCCATTTTAAACTTCAGCTCAACAGATACAAATACCTGTTACAAACTCAAAACGATCAGAAATTACTATTAAAGAATAAATAAAACCCAAAACGAAAAGAAATTAAATAAACATTAATAGCAAAAATATGCAACAAGGGATAGCATAAATGAAAAAATAGATCTTAAATCGAGTAATGCTTAGATTGAATATGAAAATCAAGCTTAAAACGAAAAATAATATTTCCTATTAAAGTATAAATGAAACTTAAAACGAACAGAAATTAAATAAATAATTAATCCAAACAAACATACAATAGATAATAAAGTAGATTAATAAATAAATCTTAAAACGAGTGAAACTTAAATTGAATATGCCAATCAAGCTTGAAACGAACAAAAATCACTACAAACAAGAGTTTGGATTTCACCTCCTTCTCTCACTGTAAAAGTCTAAAACCAACTGCGTCGTTGGCGCTTTACTGAAAACTATATGCGTCTTGAACAGTCTTGGAAAGTATAAACAACATCAAATTGAATATTTGATGTATAATGATATTAATTTTTGAAAGATCCATCCTTTCTAGAATTTATTTCACTGTAATTTTATTTTTATTTTCAATGCTGTAAGAATAGGAAAAGAAAATATTTGTAATATAATTCGTTTTCAGTTAAGCGCTAATGACACAGTAGGCTTTTTGGTTTTTATTTACAGTCAAGGAAGGAGGCAGTATAACAAACACTTGTTTGTAGTGAAACTATATTCGTCTTGAAAAACTTTAAAAAGAGCTAATAAATTAAACTGAATATTTGATGTATAATGATATTAATTGCTGAAAGCTCATCAGTTCAAAATGTTACTATAATTTTAATGTTAATTTTCAATATTAAGTACAAAAGAAACTATTTGTCGTAAAATTGGTTTTCAGTAAAGTGCCAATGGCGCAGTAGGTCTTAGACTTTAACAGTGAGAGAAGGAGGTGATACCCAAACTCTTGTTTGTAGTGATTTTTGTTCGTTTCGAGCTTCATTTGCATATTCAATTTAAGTTTCACTAGTTTTAAGATTTATTTATTAATTTACATTATTATCTATTGTATGTTTGTTTGCATTGTATTCCTTAAAGCCTCAATTTTTTGTATTTGTTTAAGTAAAATAAGTGAAAAAATTTGAACGTATTTTGTTTTCAGTAAAGTGCAAATTATTTTCTGGTCTTGGGACGGCCTGGGGGTTATCAGCCCTACCATGTTAATTTTTGCTCGTTTGAATTGACTTTTGCATCATGATAGGGATGAAACAAAGTTGTGTACTATCACCACTGTTATTTATCCTCATAAATGATTATGATCTCCGGACCTGCGACAGACATTGAAACCAGTTGGATAATAAGAGACTCGGCGATGTTGATATTGCTGACGATACCAGCCTCCTAGATTCATGCAAACAAAAGCTCCAGCATTACCTTAGCCAAATTAGAGACGCTGCTGAACCTTTTGGCCTTAAGATAAGTGTCAACAAAACAAAAAGTATGGCGAATATTGGATCTCCACTCGACCTACGATTCAATAACCAGACGATAGAGCAAGTCGTGGAGTTCAAGTACTTAGGAAGTACCATCACAATTCAGGATCGTGTCAGCGAGAAGTCAATCATCAGCCAGGAATAATTCACCTTTCAGGAAACTGTCTCAAATTTGGCGTACTCCCTCCTGTTCAAGCTGAGGCTGCTGAACAGCAATGTCCTCTCAACGCTTAGCTACGGTTCTGAAACTTGGCAAATAGATCAACAACTTGAAAAGAAACTCCTCGTGTTCGAAAACATGTGTTTAAGGCACGTTCTAAATATCCATTGGTCCCAAAAGTAACGACCGATGGTGTAAGACAAAAGACATTTCAGCCACTGATAACAAAAGTGATCAAATATAGGAAGTGGAGAAACCTTGTTCATGGGATCCGCAAGCCCGAAACTCGATTACCGAAGGTCATCCTTCATTGGCTGCCATGTGGTACCAGAAGGAGACAACGCCCCAAAACCACCCTACGAGGCAACTACCGGGCTGACCTCACAAATCTTGATGTCTCAATCCATCCGGAATAAGAAGACGTCTGGGTGACCACAGCAATAAGAGATGACTGGCGACTCTTCTCGGATGCCCTAACTGCCTCTGAATGAACAGGAGGATCTAAGGTCTAAGGTAAGGTGTTTTTCTATCCCCCTGAAGAACCAAACGCATATAGTGCAAACACTGGGTATCAGTGACAGCTGGGGCTGTAGTGAAAAAAAATACTTTAAAATTCTAACAATGACTTTTTGAAGATTCCAAAAGCACTTGCTGACATCATTCCTGTAAGAGGTTTTATTTTTAATTTACTCCCCAACCCCTCTTCTAATACGTAATTAAACAGCCTAAATTATATATTTCTCACGCCTTTTTTCGTTTCTTCGACATGGCTTTTTCACCGTTAAATGTATTTAAAAAAAGAGTAACGAAAAAGAAAAACGGAGTACATGGGAAATAATAATTTTGGGTCTATATTTGTACATTAGGGTTAAAGAAAGGAGCAGAAGGTAAATCAAATTGAATCACTTTCAGGAATAATAAAACTCAGTGGTTCAATATTTTTAAAAATTTCAGTGGTGATGAATTTTATAATGTCAATGAGTTTATAGGACAGGTTTCTTGCAAAAATACAGTTTCTTGAATCCATAAACCCATGCAGAAACTTACACAGGCGCAATTGGGCTGGAAATCGTCTTCGCAGTCAAGTTCAGTAAAAAAATAAGTTTCTTTATACAGAGCGTACATAATGCAGGCAACTCATAACCGAATTCAATTCTAGAGAGTCCCTATAACTAGTGCTCTATATTTGCTCACTAGGAACAGAGAGGGGGTAGGGTAAGTAAAGTGAAGCGATTTTGGAAATGATATAATTAAGTACTTTAGGTTTTTCCAAGTTGTTTTCAGAATTTAGTAGTTTTTTTTTCAGCAACTCTAACCGTACATTGATACCAAAACCGTACCATGAATTTAACACGGTATTTTTCTTGAAAAAATTACTTTTATCTGTAGGTCTAATGCAAAAACTCAATTTTTTGAACCCCTACATCAATGCACAAATTTATGAAGGTGCAATTGTACGAGAAGTTTTTCGCAATCGAATTCAATGAGAAAAATGTTTCTTTATATAAAGCCTAAATGATGCACATATTTCGTTACCAAATTTGATTCAAGAGAGTCGTATGAAGGTTTACCTTATGAAAATGAAGACGAAGTATTTTCTGGGCAAAATATTTTAACATCACAAAAATAGAATCTTCAATTAGTTACCCACTGAGGTAAATGTTTATAAAGAATAGCTGTGTAAAATGTAACCTGTAACGACCGATTAGTCTTTGGCTTACCTAACTTCCATATATTAAATAAATAAATAAAATTTAGATACAAACGGCTCACTAATTTAATAATACTATTACTGTGGTCTCCCACATGGTCGCCCCTCCTCAGGTTGTAGGGTATTTTCACTCAGTTTTCTTTTACATTCAAACAAATTTTCTAAGAAAAAAGTTTTCAAAGCTTTGTCCTTCAAATTTATTGAGAAATTCAAAAAATCAGACGACACTAAAACATGAAATTAAAAACCTTAGTGAATTCTTTGATAGCCCCCCCCCCCAAAAAAAAAATCTTAAATTCAAGAAGCACCAGATTAACAAAAGGAAGGAATGTTGACCCAGGACATTAAAAGTTACACCCTGTGGGCATAAATGGTTCTTAAGGAAGGGTTGATCGTATAAACTTCAAAGGGGGCATTTGGTTAGAAATTGGAAGTTTTAGTTCCCTTTTTAAGAGTAAAAAGAGATCGGAGGGCAACTAGCCACCCCCATGCCTTTTTTCCTACGCGCATCTGATGAAAATTTTGAGATAGTCATTTTGTTTAAAAAAGTTCAAATATCAGATATAAAAAACTCCGAAGTCGACATAGCCTCCAAGAGCCCAGGGGAAAGTATTGTAAGTTATGCTCCGGTGGCATGTAAGATTTTTATAGAAGAGATGGTTGTATACACTTCAGAGGGACTTATTTAATTGAAAATTATAGTTCCTTTTTAAAGATTCAAAAGCGATTGGAGGGTAACAAGCCCCCCCCCCCAACACCCTTTTTCCCAAAATGCATCTGATAAAATTTTGAGACAGTCATTTTGTTAAAAATAGATCAAAAATTCAGGTATCAAAAAATATGAAGTAAACACAACCTCCCAGAGCCTGGGAGCAGGGGTTGTCAGTTATACCCCGTGGCCATATAAGGTTTTATGGAAGGGGGTCGTATAAACTTCAGAGGGGGCTTATTTGATTGAAAATTCTAGTTACTTTCCTAAGAGTAAAAAATGATCAGAGGGCATCTACCCCTCTCCCACCAACTCTCTTTTCCCGAAATACTTCCGATCAAAATTTTGAGATAGCTATTTTGTTCGAAATAATACAACGATCATATAACAAAACTTTGGGGTCAACTTAATCTCCCAGAACCCAGGGAAAGGGTAGTAACTTATGCCCTGTGGATATATAAGGTTTTTATGGAATAGGTGGTCGAATAACTTTCGGAGGGACTCAAATGAGTTGATTGGAAAATATAAGTTCTAATTCTCTTTTCAAGAGTCAAAGGGACAGTAGGGCAACTAGCCCCCCACCCATTCCTCTTTTCCCCAAATCTATATTTAACAAAACTATATTTAACAAAATCTCTATCTCAAGATGTTTGTTTGATGAATTTAGGGCGTGGATGGGGGGGGGGGGCTAGTTGCCTCCTTATCTCTTTTGACTTTTAAAAAGTGAACAAGAACTTTCAATTTCCAATCAAATGAGCCCTCTCCGAAGTTTATACGAGCATCTCTTCCACAAGAACTATATATGCCCCTAGAGCATTACTAATAACGCCTGCCTCCGGGCCCTGGGGGGTTGCGTCGACACATGAATTGTTCTTATTTGACCTTTGAACTATTTTTAATGAACTGGCTATAATAAAAATTTTATCGGTTGGGATTGGTGAAAAAAAGAGTGTGTGGGGAGAGGGCTAGTTGCCCTCGGATATCTTTTGGCTCTTTAAAATTGAACTGTAACTTTCAATTTCCATTCAAATGAGCCCTCTGAAGTTTATACAAGCATCCCTTTCATAAGAATCATATACGCCCCCAGGACAACACTTAAAATGCCTATCCCCAGGCCCTGGGGGGAGTTATGTTGACACTGGAGTTTTTAGTATCTAATTTTTGAACCATTTCCAAAACTTGCTATCTAAAAATTTGAAGCAAATGGGTTCGGGGAAAAAAGAGCGTGGGGGGGGAGGCTAGTTACCCTTAACTCTCTTGACTCTTAAAAAGTGAACTAGAACTTTCAATTTCCAATCAAATGAGCCCTCTATGAAGTTTATACAAGCATCTCTTTCCTGAGAACCATACATGCCCTTAGGGCATAACTTAAAAGCCTTCCCCTGGGCCCTGGGGGTTGTATTGACACCAAAGTTTTTCCTATCCGATTTTTGAACTATTTTTAACCAAATGTCTATCTCAAAATTTTCATCAGACGGGTTGGGAAAAAGAAGGCGTGGGGGGGGGGTAGCTCCCCTTGGATCTCTTTAGAATATTAAAAAGTGAGCTCGAACTTTCAGTTTCCAAGCAAATGAGCCCTCTCTGCAGTTTATACGAGCATCCCTTTCACAAGAACCATATATGCCCCAGGGCATAACTTATAACGCCTGCCCCCGGGCCCTTGGATGCATTTGGGGAAAAAGGGGCGTAGGGGTGATAGATGCCCTCCAATCTCTTTTGACTCTAAAAACCTGAACTAGAACTTACAATTTCCAATCAAATGAGCCGTCTGAAGTTTTTACGAGCATCCCTTCAATAAGAACCATATATTCCCCCAGGGCATAACTTACAACGCCTACCCTCGGGCTCTGGGGGGCTGTGTCGACCCGTAGATCTCGTTATATGGTCTTTGAACTATTTAAAAAAAAGTATATCTCAAAGTTCTTATCAGATGGGTTTGAGGAAAAAAGGGCGTGGAGAGGGGGGGACTAGGTGCCCTCCAATTTCTTTTGACACTTAAAAAGTGAACTAGAACTTTCACTTTCCAATCAAATGAGCCCTCTTTGAAGTTAACACGAGTATCCCTTCCATAAGACCCATATATGCCCAAGGGCATAACTTACAACGCCTGCCCCCGAGCCCTGGGGGGTTGTTTCGACACCGAAATTAGTGTTATATGATCTATGAACTATTTTTAACAAAATAGTTATCTCAAATTTTAATCGGATGCATTTGAGAAATTGGGTTTGGGGGGGGGGAGCTGGTTACCGTCCCATTTCTTTTGACGCTTAAAAAGTGAATTAGAACTTTCAATTTCTTATCAAATGAGTCCTGTCTGAAGTTTATACGAGCATTCCTTCCTTAAGAACAATATATTCCCCAAGGGCGTAACTTATAGCCATTGCACTGAATACTGTGGGGGTTTGTCCTGCTCAAACATATAATTTCCAGAACTTTCAACTATGTTGAACAAAATGGCTATATGAAAATTTTGATTAGATGAGTTTGGGGATATGGTGGGCTTGGAAGGGCTGTTAGTTGCCTCCCAATCACTTTGGACTATTAAAAGGGAACTAGCCATTTAAATTTCCGATCGAATGAGCCCTTTCTGAAGTTTCTACGACAACACTTTCTATGTAAACCTTATATGCCCCCAGGGAATAACTTACAACCCTTGCCGTGAGGGCTGTGGTGGGGGGTTATCCTCAAGAACCTGATTTCCTGAATTTTCAACTATGTTTAACAAAATGGCTATCTCAAAATTTTGATTGGGTGTTTCGGCGGAAAAGGTGCGCGAGAGGAGGGTTAGTTGACCTCCAATCACTTTCGACTATTAAAAAGGGCACTAGCCCTTTCAGTTTCTAATCGAATGAGCCCTTTTTGAAGTTCCTACGACAAAGCTTTCTATAAAAAAAAACTTATATGCCCCCAGGGCATAACTTACAACTCTCGCCCTGAGGGCTATGAGGGAATGTCCCCCTTAAAAAAATTATTTCTATGTGGAAATCAACTACGCTGAACAAAACGGCTATCTCAAAATTTTGATTGGATGTTTTTGGGGAAATTTTGGGCGTAGAAGGGGTGTTAGTTGCCTTCTAATCACTTTTGACCCTTCAAAATGGTACTAGAACTCTCGATTTCCAATCAAATGAGGCCCCTTTGAAGTTTCTATGACGACGCCTTCCATATGAAGTGCCTCTGGGGAAAAAATAACAAATAAATAAATCAGAGGCAACGCAATAGCGTTGCCTTTAGAAAAGGCCATACGGCTTTAATCTTTTATTTTTTTTCCCCAGAGGCACTTCATATGGAAGGGGTTGTCGTAGAAACTTCAAAGGGGGCTCATTCGATTGGAAATTGAGATTTCTAGTGCCATTTTTAGGGGTCAAAAGTGATTGGAAGGTAACTAACACGCCTTCCCTCACCCACCAACTCCCCAAACACAACCAGTCAAAATCTTGAGATAGCCATTTTGTTCAACGTAGTTAAAAGTTCTGGCAATTATATGTTTGAGCAGGACACTCCCCCACAGTCTTCAGGGCAAGGGTTATAAATCATGCCCTGAGGGCATATATGGTTCTTATGGAAGGAATACTCGTATAAACTTCAGAGAAGGCTCAATTGATTGGAAATTGAAAGTTCTAGTTCACTTTTTAAGCGTAAAAAAATGGTAAATTACTCCCCGCCCCAAACGCTTTTTTCTGAAATGCATCCGATAAAATTTTTTAGATAGTTATTTTGATCAAAATAGTTCAAAGATCATATAGCGAAAATTCCAGTGTCGACACAACCCCTCAGGGCACGGGGGCAGGCGTTGTAAGTTATGCCCTGGGGGCATATATGGGTCTTATGAAGGGATGCTCTTATTAACTTCAAAGAGGGCTTATTTGATTGGAAATTGAAAGCTCTAGTTCACATTTTAAGAGTCAAAAGAGATTGGAGGGCACCTAGCCCCCCCCCACACCCTTTTTTCCTCAAACTCATCCAATAAGACCATGTTTTTAAATAGTTCAAAAACCTTATAACGAAAACTCCGGGGAAGACAAAGCCCCCCAGGGCCCGAGGGCAGGCGTTGTAAGTTATGCCCTTGTGGAATAGATGGTTCTTATTGATGGGATGCACATAAAAATTTCAAAGGGCTCATTTGATTGGAAATTAAAAGTTCTTGTTCAGTTTTTTAGAGCCAAAAGAGATTTTAGGGCAACTACCCCCCCCCCCCCCCCGCTCACGCTCCTTTTTCCCAAAATAAATCTAATAGAAACTTTGAGACAGCCATTAAGTCAAAAATTGATCAAAAGTCAGATAACAAAAGCTCAGGTGTCGTCATAACCCCCCGGGCCCGGGGGCAGGCGTTGTAAATTATGCCCTATGGCATATATGGTTTTTATGATAGGGATGCTCGTATAAACTTCAGAGAGGGCTCATTTGACTGGAAATTGAAAGTTCGAGCTCACTTTTTAATAGTCAAAAGAGATGCCCGCATAAACTTCGGAGAGGGTTCATTTGAATGGAAATTGAAAGTTCTCGTTCATTTTTTAAGATTCAAAAGAGATCGGAGAGCAACTAGTCCCCGTCCCTCCACGCCTTAAATGCGTCAGATGAACATTTTGTTAAAATAGCTCAAAGTTCGTATATAAAAACTCCGCTGTCGACACAGCCCCCAGGCCCCGGGGGTAGGCGTTTTAAGTTGTGCCCTGGGGATATGTATGGCTGTTATGGAAGGGATGCTCGTATAAACTTCATAGAGGGCTCATTTGGTTGGAAATTGAAAGTTGTAATTCACTTTTTATGAGTAAAAAGTGACCGGTGGGCATCTAGCCTCCCCTTTACTTCATTCGTTTTTTTCCCAGAGGCAATTCATATAGAAGGGGTCGTCGGATAACCTTCAAAGGGGGCTCATTCGATTGGAAATTGAGAGTTCTAAGGCTCTTTTTAAGAGTCAAAGGTGATTGGAGGGCAACTAGCCTCCCCTCCCAAGCCTTTTTTTCACATATATATCTAATATTCTGATAATTTGAGGTAGCCATTGCATCAGATAAAATTCTTATGGAAGGGATGCTCGTATAAAGTTCAAAGAGGTCTCATTTGATTGGAAATTGAAAGTTCTAGTTCACTTTTTATAAATAAAAAGTAATCAAAGGGACGCTACCCCCCCCCTTCCTCGCCCTCCCCTTTTCCCTCAAATACATCATATAAAAATTTTTAGATAGCCATTTAGTGAGAAATAGTTCAAGGTTCAGATTAAAAAAATACCGGTGTCGACACAACCCAAAAGAGCCTGGAGGCAGGCGTTGTAAGCTGTTCCCCGTGGCCATATAAGTTTCTTATGGAAGGGATACTCATATAAACTCCAAAGACGGTTCATTTGATTGGTAATTGAAAGCTCTAGTTCACTTTTTACAAGTCAAAAGTGATCGAAGTGGATCTATGCTCCTCCCCCACCCCTTTTCCCCCAAATTTATCAGATAAAAATTTTGAGATAGAAATTTTGTTAGAAATAGTTCAAAGCTTCGATTAAAAACCCCGGTGTCGACATAGCCCCACGGAGCCCGGGGACAGGCGCTGTAAGTTATGCTCTGGGGGTATATGGTTGTTATGGAAGGGATTATCGTATAAACTTCAGAGAGGGCTCATTTAATTGGAAAATGAAAGTTGTAGCTCACTTTTCAAGATTCAAAAGGGATCGCAGGGCTGCTATTCCACTCCAAGTTTCTCCCCCCCCCCTAAATGCATCAAGTAAAAATTTTGAGATGACCATTTTGTTAATAATTGTTCAAGGGTCAGATAACAGAATTTCCTCTGTCGACATGTCCTTCACAGACCCGGGGACTGGTGTTGTAAGTTATGCCCTGGGGGTATATATGGTTCTTATGGAAGGGATGCTCGTATAAACTTCAGAGAGGGTTCATTTTTTTGGAAAGTGAAAGTTCTAGTTCACTTTTTAAGAGTCAAAAGAGACCGGAGGGCAATTAACCCCCCTCTTTCCATGCCATTTTTCCCGAAATGCATCAAATAAAAATTTTGAGATAGCCCTTTTCTTAAAATAGTTAAAAGGTTAGATAACAAAAACTCTGGTGTCAAAAAAATCCCCCAGGGCCCTCGGACAGGCGGTGTAAGTTATGCCCTGGGAGCATTTATGGTTCTTATGGAAGGGATGGTCGTATAAGCTTCAAATACGGCTCATTTGTTTGGAAAGGTTAAGTTTTGGTTCACTTTTCAAGAGTCAGACAAGATCGGAGGGCAACTAGCCCCCGTCACTCTTCCACGCCCGTTTTCCCCAAATGCATCAAATAAAAAATTTAATACATAAATAAAATCAAACAAAAAATAGTTCAAACATCACATATTAAAACTTCTGGGTTTACAAAACGCCCAGGGGCCGGAGAGAGGCGTTGTAAGTTATACCCTGAGCGAATATATGGTTCTTTTAGAAGGGATGATCGTATAAACTTCAGAAAGGGCTCATTTGATTAAAATTGTAAGTTCTAGTTCACTTTTATCGAACAAAAGTTACTGTAAACAAGAGTTTGGGCATCACATTCTCTCACGGTAAAAGTCTAAAACCTACTTTATCATTGGGCTTTACAGAAAACTATATGCGTCTTGAACGGTCTTGGAAAGTATAAACAACATCAAATTGAATATTTGATGTATAATGATATTAATTGTTCAAAGATCCATCCATTCAAGAATTTATTTCCCTATAATTTTATTTTTATTTTCAATGCTGTAAAGAGCTGCTAAAGAAAATATATGTAATATAATTCGTTTACAGTTAAGCGCCAATGACGTAGTGGACTTTTGGTTTTTATTTACAGCTAAGGAAGAAGGCAGTATCCAAACACTTGTTTGTAGCGTTGTAGCGAAACTATATTCATCTTGAACAACTTTAAAAAGAGCTAATAAATTAAACTGAATATTTGATGTGTAATGATATTAATTGCTGAAAGCTCATCAATTCAAAGTGCTACTACAATTTTAATGTTTATTTTCAATATTAGGTACAGAAGAAAATATTTGTCATAAAATTGGTTTTCAGTAAAGCGCCAATGACGCGGTAGGTTTTAGACTTTTATAGTGAGAGGAAGTGATACCCAAACTCTGGTTTATAGTTATTTTTGTTCGTTTCAAGCTTGATTTGCATATCAATTTAAGTTGCACTCGTTTTAAGATTTATTTACTAATTTACATTAATATCTATTGTATGTTTGTTTGCATTGATTGTTCATTTAATTTCTGTTCGTTTTAAGTTTCATTTATACTTCAATAGGAAAATATTTTTTTTTTTTTCGTTTTTTGATTTTGATATTCAATCTAAGCATTACTCGCTTTAAAGATCTATTTATTCATTTATATTATTACTTGTTGTATGTTTTTTTTATAATTCTTTACTTTATTTCTGTTTGTTTTGGGTTTCATTTGTTCTTTAATAGTAATTTCTGGTCGTTTTGGGTTTGAATTTTAACAGGTATTTGTATCTGCTGAGCTTAAGTTTAAAATGGCCTTTATTTTTCTTTGAAAAATTATTTTTCGGAAAGTTTTTTTTTTAATTAATAAATAATAAAACATTGGAGGCGTACGACCTTTACTATAGGCAACGCTGTAGCGTTGCTTCTGATTTCTGTTTGTTACTGGGCATTTAATCAAACAGAAATCATTCAAACAGATCAAACAGATTTCTGTTTGTTACTGGGCAGCTGCTGGGCATTTAATCATTTCAACCGGTATCTGGCCTCCTAAATGGAGACTTTCCAGACTTCAGCTTCTTAGCTGCCTTTCGTATCTCTTCACCACAGGATGCCTCGATATCAGTGGCTAGATTTAGAAATGGCGTGTCTGGTATATCTGGAGGATCAGAAGGTGGTGGTCTACTTAAAAACTTTTTGAAATCCGTTTCCTAGTCTTTGTTTACTTCATCAGGGTGAGTAAGAAGTCGTTCAAACTCGTCTTTGACGGGCCATGTGTCTTACGACGTTTTCCAACGGTCTCCCTGTCTAGCAGCTTCTTCAGTCTTCTGAGATTTTTGTTCAAGGCTACGACGTTAATCAACGGGGGGGCTCTTCTTTATAGACTTATCAAGCAAAGCATACTCTAGTTCAAGAGATTGGCTCGCATCATAGAAAAAAGTATTTAGAAGTGAATTCTTCATGTCAGGCCTCTTCTCGATCAGATCCAACGATTCGGTGGAAATCCTTTCTTCATTTGGTGATTTTTTCATACCAAGCGCCTTGTAGGCAGCATCGTTATAGGTTTGTCTGATAGCAGCCCAAGCTGCCACTTGAGTTTAAGCTCGCAGTAGATCAAGGATTTCAAACCTGTTGATTAGTTTTAGCACAAACAGTGACCGGATTTCTTGGTCACTCAGCTTTTCACTGTCTTAGGACCGCTGCCTAGTTGTCTTTACATTTCTTGGGGCTGAAAAATTTACTCTTATTTTTGAAGCTATCAGACTATGGTCTGAGAAAATATCAGGACCTCTCAATGCGCGCATATAATATAGCGACATCTGACACTTCTTACTAATAAGAAAGTGGTAGATATGGTTTTTTTTGTGTCCATCAGGTGAAATCTAGGAGTACTAGTGTATATCTTTATGGGAGAAGAGAGTGCCACCAACAACCAATCTGAAGGACTGAGCCACATAGAATGTTATGTCTGGGTACATCTTTAAAGACAGATGTCAGTTCATTGTAGAATGTCTCTTTCTGATCGTCTGCAGCTTCGTTAGTAGGTACATAGCACGCAACTAGGGTCATTTTGGCATGTTTCCCATGAAATCGAGCAGTCATAATGCGGTTGCTGAAAAGTCAGGATCTGGTTACTCACGGGTTTCCAGTTAATTAGGGGTTTCGCCACAGATTTTGAAATGACTACGACCACTCCAGTTTATTGTCTTGTTTCATGGCTGCTGAAGATTAAGGTGTTTCCACCACTTCCCGGCCATCGCACTTCCGAGATAGCCATAATGTCTAGCCAATAGTGGGTCATCTCCTTCTCTAGCTGTTCTACCTTCGACAACTGTGCTAGCGTTCGAACGTTCCAAACCCAATTTACAGTAGTATTCTCGCATTCGAAAATCCTGTTCGTTGGGTGGGTACAGGGGTCGCCATTGATAAGGGAATTCCGGTCGTATTTTCCATCGATGTTTCTTTTAGCAATAATTTTTTTCAGTGGCAGGTTGCCAGACTACGGCAAAACCCTCCTCCTTTATCCAGGCTTGGGGCTGGTTGTAGTGGAGAAACAACCCACGTAGCAACCTTTACAGTCACTCTTGGCGATCACGATAAATTTTACTCCAGTCTAAATTTAACATTCCCAGTGATGTAGTCAAGCTCCCTGTACAATTAAATAAAATAAAAAGCTTCAACTTAAAGTAAGGAGCAACTTTAGAACTTAAAACGAAAAGAAATTATTACGTATATGATGGAGGTTGCTCCCTCTTCAAAACCTCACTCTTGACACTGAAATGCTATAGTACTTTTAAAAAAGTTTCTTATTTTTCTAATTTAACGATCCTTGTGTTTCAGGAGTCGTTCTTAAAACATTGGGACAAAGTTCATACTTGAGCGTAGACAGAAACTTCCAAACTACCAGTTTGTCAACTGCATTCAATTTTGTCCTTGCATCAAAACATACAGAACATATTGATGGCCTTTATAAACAGTTCACACTTGAGCTGTTGAATCCTAGGTTTCGTGAAGATGAAAAAAATGGAGATGAAAGATGAAACATTCATATCTCTTGTGAGAAAAAAAAAAACTAATTGGATTAATCAACAGTATTTTCTTCATAATTGTAAAATGAACCGTATTTTACCCAAGTCAATGCGACCTTCACTTCACTTAAACACACGTAACGAACGGCAATTTACAGAACGTATAGAGTTTGGTAACTTATTTAATTGCTGGTTCGTTTTGTTTTTCGAGTGAATGAATTGGTTCCTTCTCTTTGTCAGTTGTTCGCTAGTATCCGTCGATGGCAGTTCATATTTTTTTGGATTTTGTGCAAATCGCGGATATTGGCGAATAACTCGCTTTCATGGTTGTTAGGTAGTTGGTTTTAATTCTTTTAATTTTTGGCTTTTACTGATACATCGTTTCGTTTCGCGCTGAAGAAGAGAGGCGTTTGTCCTCTCCAAATATTCGCTTTGTTTTTTCAGTATCTTCATTTGGCCTATAAAAACCCCATTTTTGCTCGTTTTTCTTTCTTTATGTGATGTCAGGCCAATGTGGTTTAAGAAATTATCTTCGTCATGCTTATGGGGAGCATTCAACCAATGTTATCACTACATTCATATCTCTTGTGAGAAAAAAAAGCTAATTTGATTAATCAACAGTATTTTCTTCATAATTGTAAAATGAACCGTATTTTACCCAAGTCAATGCGACCTTCACTTCACTTAAACACACGTAACGAACGGCAATTTACAGAACGTATAGGGTTTGGTAACTTATTTAATTGCTGGTTCGTTTTGTTTTTCGAGTGAATGAATTGGTTCATTCTCTTTGTCAGTTGTTCGCTAGTATCCGTCGATGGCAGTTCATATCTTTTTGGATTTTGTGCAAATCGCGGATATTGGCGAATAACTCGCTTTTATGGTTGTTAGGTAGTTGGTTTTAATTCTTTTAATTTTTGGCTTTTATTGATACATCGTTTCGTTTCGCGCTGAAGAAGAGAGGCGTTTGTCCTCTCGAAATATTCGCTTTGTTTTTTCAGTATCTTCATTTGGCCTATAAAAACCCCATTTTGCTCGTTTTATTTCTTTATGTGATGTCAGGCCAATGTGGTTTAAGAAATTATATTCCTAGTCCCTCCACATAAAACGGGGAATTCTTTCAAAAGAACTGTTGGCTGTTCGGTGTATCTTCTTAACTTTGAATGTTTTATGATGGGGTATTCCATCTGAAAATAGTAGGAATTTGTTTTGTAAGTATGTCAGATACATACAAAAATTCTTTTACAAATTTTCACTCTTAGGCTAATAATTGAGAAGTGCCTGAGTTTTCAAACACCTTTGGTCCTCAGTTTTATAGATTACGAGCAAGCATTCGATTCTGTTGATAGAAGAGCTTTAGTAAAGGTTTTATCCTTGTATGGTATACCAGACAAATACATTAAAGTGATTAGTGTTTTGTACGAGAATAACACTACTGCAGTTAAGGTAGGAAATGAGGTTAGCAGCTGGTTTTGTATTAAATCAGGAGTTAAGCAGGGCTGTGTTCTATCCCCCTTTATATGGATTATTTTGATGGACTTTGTTTTAAGGAGCACAGGAAAGGCAATGGGAGACCACGGAATCAAATGGGGAGGAAAAAGTCTCCTGGACTTGGATTATGCTGATGATTTAAGCATCCTAGATGAAAGTGTGAACAAAATGAATGAAGTTTTAGAGGTTTTGCGAGTTCAGGGTGCTAGAATTGGTTTGAAAATTATTGTTAGGAAGACTAAGTCACTGAGGCTAGGAATAAGTGAAGATGAAAAGGTGACCTTGGGTAATGAAAAGATTGATCAGGTGGGCAGCTTCACTTACCTTGGTAGTATTATTAGTAAAGATGGTGGGAGCAGTGAAGATGTTAAAAATAGAATAGCCAAGGCTCAGGGTGTTTTTTCACAGTTAAAAAAAGTCTGGAAGTATAGGAAGATAAGTCTGCAAACCAAGATTAGAATATTAGAAGCTACAGTGATGACAGTGGTCAAATATGGCTCTGAAGCATGGACGCTCCGAAAAGCGGATGAAGATTTGCTAGATGTTTTCCAGAGAAATTGCTTAAGGATTGTTCTGGGTACCCGGCTGACTGACCGTATTTCAAACAATAGGCTACACGAAAAATGTGGTTCAATACCGCTCTCTAGGGCTATAATGAAAGAAAGGTTGAGGTGGTTAGGGCACGTTGTGCGGATGAAGGATGACAGATTGCCGAAGATTGTTCTTTTCGGCCAACCATCTAGGGCTAAACGGAAAGCAGGTCGTCCCCGTCTGGGGCGGGAGGACGTCATAAAGAAAGATTTAAAGGAAATGGGAACTTCGTGGGCAGGTGTAAAAAGGGAGGCTTTGAATAGATTGGGGTGGAGGAGGATCGTACGTAGCTGTGTTGGCCTCAGGCGGCTTGGTGCTGCGGTGAGTTTTTAGTAGTAGTAGTATGTCAGAGCTTTTATATCTTTTAACAAGTTTATGGAAGGAGTTTTTGCATCGCGTGTTTTCCAAATGTCTGTGTTTGGTAAAGTCTTAGGTGGAATTCCTTGATATCATTGATTACTACTAGTTTCCAAAAGTTATGGTAGCTGACCCCTGGACCTCCATTGCTTAACTCTCCTTCCCTCCAAAAAATATTAAAAAATTTTTATTCCTAAACTTTATACAGAATAATATTTTATTCCAAAACATACTATGCAGAATAATTGTAGCTAGCACGTTTTGCCTGCAATCCTGCTCTACTTTACCCCCAACTCTCCTAATGTGCAAGATATATTTTCCATTTATTCTGTCAATCTGTCTCCCTTGTTTCAACTCATGTGCCTATAAATTCAATTAACTGTGACAACCTGAGAACTGGAAAAACAGTAAAAGGCAGCAGAATGGATTTGAAATATATAATTTGGGCTATATATTTGCACATTAGGGGGGCTGAGGGTAAAGTGTAAAAGAGCTGCATGATTTCCCCCCGGGTATGTAGGCGAAGTAGATGGCCACTTATACCTTATGCTGTCCTTACCGTTTTTAGTTGGATGGAAAAAAAATCGAAAGAAATTCTCCCTTGAAAATAAAGGGCACAAAAGTGAGGTTGAATCTGTCAAAGCTTGAAGGTTTGCCCCTTCTGTCTGTTTTAGGAACACAGATGCATCATTGAAGATTTGTTCTTTTCTATCTTAAGTGTGCCCTACATTTATGACCTTACGTTTGATGGGGGTAAAAAGGCACTTTTCTTTACTAATTTATCTTGTTTGTTTCTACAAGAGTTTTGTTTAATTTTTAAGTTAAAATACTTTTTTTTTTACAACCAAGTCATTAACATCAGAGGTTCATTTACAAATTGATAACCCACTTTAGAATCCCTGGTCTCAAAATTATATTTGAATTTGTTGAAGCTAGGAGGCATAGACCTCCTGCCTGTTGAAAGAAAATAGATTCACCAAGCTTATTATGCTTAGGTAATTTTTCGTCTGTGAGTCCCAGCAAATTCAGTCCAGCATTTTGCAAACTATTCCAATGGACATTGTCCGTCATCATTCAGCCCACAAATTTTCATCATCCCTTAGTTTTGACTTAGGACGGATGTATGAATGATCGACAATCTATCAAAAAGTGAAATGGCATTAGTTTTCTACAATCCAGAAAAATGTTCATGCAAGATTTGCCCTCCAGTTAGCCATGGCTTGATGGGAACTTGATTTTAATTCAAGTGGGTATTAGACTCCCTCACAAATCATTTGTGAAAGCAATATGCCCATGGTTGGTTTTGGCTCTTTCTAAAATGCTTTAAAGCAGCAGGTATTTCAAAAACAAATTTACTGAATCTGATATATGAATATTTACATAATTTTCTAAAACTTAGTACTTTTTTAAGGCAAATTTTCAACAAAGCAAATGCACAGCTTAAATTTTCTTCTATTTTCATCTATGTCAAACATAGCTGTGAGGATCCTGATGTGACATTGTCTGCTGGATACACCTTCTAGCTGGATTTCATTGTCAGAGTCACTTTCCTGCTGTAGCGAGTCTAATGCTTGTCTTGCTGCATCAAGAACTATTCTTTCCATTTTCGTTGTCGTTGAAATTCTATCTGGCTGATTGAAATTCTATCTGTGGTTAGAAATTTCATCTGGGTAAGGAAAGCTCTTATACGAAATAAGACGCAATATAAGAGTAAAACTGATAAGATCTTCGTAGAACTGAGAACGATGGACGATGAAAAAGAACACAGCTAATGTATATGAAAGATTATAAGAGTAAGATTGGTTTTGCGTTGGACTCCTCCAGGAGTTTGACGGCACAGACGGCAGAAGACTTCACTTGGACAATGCCTAACGCAGCGCTCTCAAGAACAATCCTTGATGAATTTTGGCCAAAGAGGCCGGAGAGGTCATCATGGAGAGGTATTGTTGCCATCTTATACGCCAACCGGTGTCGGAAGTCCTAACTCTAAGTAAGTCTGGTAATTACCATAGAATTAGCCTGGTCTCTGTAGGTAGCAAATTACTTAGTAATATGATACTTTATAGACTGAGATATGCTGCAGACAACGTGAAAAGAGAAGAAAAGTGCAGTTTCAAAAGGGTTAGAGGATGCGTCGACCAAATTTTCGCTCTTAGGTTAATAATTGAGATGTCCCTGAGTCATCAAACACCTTTTGTACTCAGTTTTATAGATTATAGCAAGCGTTCGATTTTGTTAATAGAAAGGCTTTAGCGATGGTCGTATCCTATTATAATATACCAGACCAACACCTTAAAGTGATTAGTGCTATGTACGAGAATAACACTGCTGCAGTTAAGGTAGGAAATAAGGTTAGCATCTGGTTTCATATTAAATAATGAGTTAAGCTGGGCTGTGTTTTAATCCCCTTTATGTGGATCATTTTGATGGACTTTGTCTTAAGGAGCACAGGAAAGATAATAAGAGAACATGGAATCAAACGGGAAGGAAAAAACTTTCCTAGACTTCGATTAAGCAGATGATTTCAGCATCCTAAATGAAAGTGTGAGCAAAATGAATAAGCTTTTAGAGGTTTTTCGAGTTCAGAATATTAGACTAGGTTTATAAATTAATGTTAATGAGGCTAAGTCGCTAAGGCTAGGAATAAGTGAAGATGAAAAGATGATGTTGGGTAAGGAAAAGATCAGGTGGTCAGCTTCACTTACCTTGGTAGTATTATTAGTAAAGACGGTGGGATCAGTGAGGATGTTAAAAGTAGAATAGCCAAGGCTCAAGCTTTTTTCACACTTGAAAAAAGCTTGGAAGAATAGCAAGATAAGTCTGCAAACCAAGACTAGAATATTGGAAGCTACAGTTATGACAGTGGTCAATCAGGTTCTCACACAGGGGCACTCCAAAAGCAGATGAAGATTTGGTAGATATTTTTCAGAGAACTTGCCTACAGATTGTTCTGGGTACATGGCTGATTGAACATATTTCAAATAGTAGGCTATACAAAAAAGTGAGCTTCATTTCCGCTTTCTAGGACTATAATGAGAGAAAGGTTGAGATGGCTTGGGCACGTTCTGTGGATGAAGGATGACAGATTGCTTAAGATTATCCTTTTCGTCTGGCCGTCTAGGGCTAAACAGAAATTCAGTCGTCCGCGGTTGGGGTGTGAGGATGTCATAAAGAAAGAATTAAGGAAAATGGGAGCTTCCTGAGAGGGTTCAATTAGAGAGGCTTTGAATGGATTGGGATGGATGAGGAGCTTGCGTAGCTGTGTTGCTCTCGGGCGTACTGATGCTCCGTTAAGTTGTTAGTAGCAGTAGTAGAACTGTTGGCTTTACGAAGCTTAGCAAAAGGACCAACGAGAGTATGTAGCGGAGTTGCGGAAGGAAAGTTCAAGCAGGGAGTTATCAGTTTTGTATCCCGACTCCTTTCCTGCAGTTTTCACTTCCGTAAACAATAAGCCAGGAATGAGGAAGAAGAAAGGAATGAGGGTTTAAGCAGAGAGGCTTTGAATGAATTGGGATGGAGGAGGAGCATGCGTAGCTGTGTTGCCCTCGGGCGTATTGATACTGCGTTGAGTTGTTAGTAGCAGTAGTGGAACTGTTGGCTTTACGAAGTTTAGCAAAAGGACCAACGAGAGTATGTAACGGAGTTGAGAAAGGAAAGTTCAGCAGAGAGTTATCGGTTTTGTATCCCGACTCCATTCCTGCAGTTTTCACTTCTGTAAACAATAAGCCGGGAATGAGGAAGAAGCCCCTTTTAATGATAACTATTGCACATCTCTTGGAAGGCTGTTAATCGTTGAAGTGAACACAAAGTCGAAGCTTATAATGAGATGCTACTCCTTTAAAGTAATGCTGGCTAAGGAGATCAGACTTTAGAGGAATACGGTAAAGATTTCCTTAGAAGATTCATCTCTCTGCTAGCTAAGTGTACCATAAAAATGTTTGGTATTATATTTGACGAGCTTTGGTACCTCACGGGTGGAAAGGTGTTTGCTCAAGGAAGGCGTTCTTTCAAGGATAAATATTCTCATCTCTTGAAGGTTATTGACACAAACATTAGCAACTTTTTTTTCTCTAAAAAAATCCCTCTAATCAAGACAGTAACAGCTTCTCATGACATTTACTATAGCCTGATCTACGTTATGTGTCACCATCTTTAGGAGAGGAGAAACGTCACTTTCGTCAAGAAATAAAAAAAAATTGCAAGTTCTTGTGGGCTGCCACAGGCAAGTACAACAACAATTAATTAGAGCTTTCTCAATTACTTTTCATGTCTTGAATGATGGAGAGGTCTCCGTTGATCAAAACATCAAGTTTGCTGAGTGTCATGCAGAAGCAAACTTGACAATTTGAAGATTGCTTCCAGTTCAGATACGAAAGATTTCCGTAGTGTCACTAATGACACAGATATGTTCCTTCGTTTGCTTCTGGTTTTTAGAAAGTTCAAAGAAAATATTCTGGTATCAGCCTTTCGGTTGATTTCCTTGAAAACGCTTGGAAGTCCCTTTTGCGTCAAAAATGTCTATACAATACATAAAATATTATATAAAAATTATTCTTGACACAGGACTTTATTTACATCAGGTTGCAAACAGAGTCGGTTGTAACGAGTTTGGTGATTGGTGGAGCTACAGGCTATATGATTGGTTTTCGGAATTGAGTATTATTTAGAAACTTTTATGGAACATTTAAAAAATGAGTTGATAACCTTATCCCCGACCACGGAAATCTCTATTAATAAGGACGCTTACAAAGGGTTCGTCAAAATTTTGCATATTGCAAATAATCGTCAACTGTCCACAGAAGTTTCCCTAAAGCCTGACGCAGAGACTAGAAGATGGTAAATCTGGGAGAAAGTTGGGTCGGTACTTAGATACAATTACTTAAATACGTACTTAAGTACAGTTCCAAGTACTTAAATATATACTTAAAGACATTTTTTGAAGAGTACTTTAAGTACATACTTAAATTCATTTTTCGTGTACTTATTGGTGCTGAAGTACCAAGCACATTTTTGTCTTGAACGACTCTAAAGTCGTCTAGAAATTAGAACAAATTTGAAAATGTTGAACTTATTATAAATGAAGAACAGGATTTTTATGTTGAATTACGAAGCAGCTATTTTTGAGGCGGCGAATTTGAATGAAAATCAATGGTGATATTTCCTGAAGAAGTCACTGGCCTACTGAATGTGTGAAAATCTAGTCCAAATACGAAATACCTCATACAATTTTTGAAATGGAAAATTGGAGTTGTCATCCTTATAGTTGGAACTGGGTAAGCCATTTTCTGCATCGTGTCCAACCTCGCTCGCGTCAGGCATTTGTCATCTTCAAGGATGAAGCAGAAAAAGTCTTCTGAAAGAAAAAGGAAGAAAGCATGGAAGAGGGGGCACTGTAAGATCGTTGTTCTCTTCCAAGCACAAGTAACTCTGGAAAGTTGCCAAATTATAAGAGAGAAAGAACCCCAAGTGAATAATTTTTTTGAAAAGACACTGATGAAACTGAGTAAGTGCCAAGTTAATGATTTGATAGTAAACCATGTAGTTGAGTCCACTTACCCTTTAAGCATAGTTGAGAAACATGCCTTCATAAAACTAGTTCAAGGATTTGCCTCATATGCAACCGTAATGACACGAAAAGAGCTATATTCGTGTGTTGAATCGAAGTATATATTAACGAAAAGATCTTTGAATGAACTATTTCGTGAAACTGAGTATCTTTGCACCACTGCTGACATTTGGAGCACAAATTGAAAAGCTACATAGGAACTACAGCGCATTGGCTTGACTCTTATTAGGTAAGGCAGTCGGCTGCAATTGCTTGCAGACGTATTATTGCTTTCTGCTTGTGCTTCCCATGTAAATTAAATTGATGAAGACTGTAGCTTATGCCACACAAAAATAGTAAAAAAAAAGTCCAGAATAATGGCAGCAATTTCTCTAAAGCTTTCAGGGAGTAAGCTGCTCCATCAGTGACAGAGAAAGAGAGTGAACTGCCAGTTTTTTCGTGTTTCGGAAGATGTTGATGATGGGTTTTACTCTCCTGAAGACATTGTTGCTATAGAATCTATTGGTCACATTCTTGACAACAGCATAGATCCCATCGACAGTGAAAATTATTATCTCCCAGAGTTTTTGAGATGCTGCTGTCATACACTGGACCTGGTTGTAAAAAGAAGATAGTGAGCGAGCATTTGTTAAAGTTTCATTTAAGAGACTTTATCAATCCTCCATGTCCAAATGCCAAAGCATAAGGAATGCGACAAATCATGGAACAAAAGCTGCCGACAAGTTTTTTATAAATTACTGGAAGGCACCCAGTCGTACCAAATGCTAACGCTGAAACTCTCTCCATGATGCAGTAAAGCGTGTTGTAGACATGTATGATGTGGAAAAGTTATCCAGTGCCTGTGATGAGCTGAAACTTCCAAAGTTGAAGCCCTATAGAGAGGGATCTGCTTAAAGAGTATGTGCTTATTACAGATTCATTGTGCAAAGTCTTAGATGTTTCGCCAGGCAAATAAAATTGCTCTCTCAGTGTTGTTTTGCCAGTAAAAGCCTATTTGACATGTTAGGGGGGGGGGGGGCTTACCAAAGAAATACCCTTCCATACAAATTTTCAAACAGTCTCGGTTAAGATTAGTGATTTATTTTCGTTTATGGAAGATGATGATACTGTCAATGATTAAGAAGTAAATATAGACACTAGTCTCAAAGCTGAATTATTCAAATTTCTTCAAGACAAGAGGATGACCCTCAGTTCTCCGAAAGACTAACCAAAAGTTGAAAACTGTTTAAGAAATTTTATACCCCTTTCCCATCATTTGAACCTGTTCAATGCCTATTTTCCGCTGCAGGAGATGTATTAACTGCAAAAAGAAACCGGTAGGAAGATGCTAAGTTTAAGAAGCTTTTGTTACTAAAAGTAAACAAAGATGTCGTGAGGCCTCGTTAAATTAAAGACCTTTTCAGAAATCTTTTTTCAAAGTAGTGGGATATTAAACTGTGCTATAGATCGTAGTAGTTAAATTCAATTTTCGTGTACTTTTTGGTGCTTTAGTAATAAGTACATTTTTGTCTTGAACGACTCTAAAGTAGTCTAGAAATTTTTTCGAAGTACTCGTGACAAATGTCGTGGCAGATGTTTTTTCGAAGTAGTGGGATATTAAATTGTGCTATTGATCTAAGTGCTATGGCAACTGTTTAGACGAAGTTTTCATGGTTTAAGTTCAATCTTCATTAACAAATTCAGGACCAATGTAGACCAGTCATATGTTGACAGATATTTCTTACTGACAAAAAAATTACCGGTCTCTATTGTTCCAGAATCTGGCACTACGATCTGTCAATAAAGACTGAACCTTAGGTTTTAGGTATATATAATACATTGTTCACATTGGTGTGATAAGCAATGTTGTCTCACTAAATCCAAACACAATAAAACAGCCATGTAGAGCGAATACTTTGTTCATTTGACTCCCATATCTTTCTTGACACGTTGAAACCATAAATTAAGCATTCTCATTGGTGATGCAGTCGAGGAAATAGAACCGAGATTCATTTTCCTTATTCCTCTTATCACACCATTGTGAACAATGCTTAATGCGGCGTTCAGACGGGGGACATACTTTTACGAGTTTTCGGTTTTTTTGGCATTTTTGCTGACTTGACATTGGCCTTCTAATTTTATGAGTTTATTTTGTTTTTAATATTTTTACGTATTTGACATTAACCCTTTTATAATTATCTGTTGTTGCTTGATTGTTTGTTTTTGTTGTTCTTTTTTCACTTTATTTGACGCTAAAGTGCGAATTCGGCCCTTTTGGGCTTGTGATAGCCGTTTTTCAGCAATAAATCTTATCTTATAAGACTACAATTCTGAAAAAGGTAAAAAAGCCGATTTGACAAGTTAGGGAGGGGGGCTTACCAAAAAAATTAACCTTCCATAAAAATTTTCAAACAGTCTCGATTAAGATTAGGACATTTTTTAGACGAATTTGCAAGTTGCAACTTTACAACATTATGATTTTGGTTGAGTACTTGGTACTTATACTTAAATACTTTTTTGAAGTACTTGACCCAACACTGATCTGGGACCTTGATAGATTTATCAAAAATATTATCAAACAATAGATAAAGCTGGGCGAGTCAATAGGGAATCTATAGTGCAGCAAGTAGTGAAACTTATCCAGAACAAAACTTAGACCTTATTGACCTTGACAACATTAGTGATGTCCCTCTTCTTCCAAGTGAGGAAATATGACATAGGTTACGGATGAACTTAAATCAAGAAAAACGGCTACCATCAGGAGCGTGCTCTTTAAAAAAAATTCCCTAGGAATAAGCATAATAAAATTCCAGGATGCAAGGAGCCTTTGCTCATAATATTTTCAATGTCTTAAGTTCCTTCTTCATTTGCCTTTACGTACTTAGAACCAAAAAAAATTAAAATTATAGTGCATCTGATATGAATAAGAAGCTTGAGCTAGCTCACGTTAAGCTGCTAGTGTCAATCCCTGTCAACCTCAGGCAGCATCACGGGTTCATTGTCTTTTCGTTCGTTTGCAGTTTTTGTATTTGGGCTGTTTTGTCTTTTCTCTTTCTTTTTTTTGTACTCTTCTGTTTATTAGCGGGTTAAAAATAAACTATTATTATTATTATAGCAATTCTGTTTGGCAAGACATATATTTCGCCCACCCTGATACTCCTGATCCTTCAGAATACGGGTTCAAGTTTGATTCGTGTAATTTGGGAGACAACTGAATTAGAAAATCGCTCTTATTTAAAAGACTGAAAAAGTAATAAGGTGCAAAATAACTTGCATGACTTGAAATTCAATGAACTTCGGCTACCATAGAATGTTTATTTTAATATACTTATTATAACATATATACAAGTATTGCTCAGTATCTGATCTTTTTAATAGTAAACCTTATAAAAAGTTTAAACGAAGATTTGTTCAATAGGGTAGGCTAGTTTGGATGCATAAACATTTCGAGTGCGTTTGGATCCTTCACTGCATTGAAGTCGACTTTAGTTCTCACTATAGTTCTGTTAAAGGAATAAACAGTCCCGAGCGCTTAAAGTTATTGTATCCTTATAAATCTGGCAAAATATTACCTTCTTACTTTAAAATCAATAACATTAATTATTTACCTCCCTATTTAGAAGTTCACTTAAGGATTTGAACACGCAAATAATGCATCCGAATTTGCAAAAATGTTACGTAATTGATCAAAATGCAGTAAAGACTGCCGTTCAAAAAAGGAAAGAGCAATAAAATCAGTATTTAGTTAATTTTTTTGTTTTATTTCTTCTCTAAACCCTTGATCATACTCAACTTTTACTACTTTTCGGTCATCATAAAGGAGTTATAAATTCCAGGAACGTTATTCCAAGGCAGGGCAGAGCCTTTAAAGCAATACTACACTGATTTTCTCACTCAGTAATGACTCTCGGGTGAATATAGTAGTTTTCTCCCGCAAAGAAGAGCAACTTTTTGTTATTTTTCACTAAACAATTTATTACTCCTTGCTATCCCCCCTTAACTCTCGTCTTCCTAACACAGGGTAAGGAAGTACAGTTTTGAATTAATCTCATACAATTTTGCAATTTCAAGGTATAATGATTTTTGTCATAAATTTGGAACAAAAAAGAAAAAAACAACACTATGTATAATTTACCCTAAATAATTTTTTTTCCATTCATTTTTTTGTTAGTAATGGCTCCTGGACATGGAGTCTAAATATCCGGATTTTTAATATTTAAATTTTGTTGTTATTTTTTCTTTTAGTTTCACTGCTTTATTTAACTATTATACCCGTTTTTCCATCTATACTTTCATTTATTAATTTCTGTGAACGGAAAGGAAGTTTGGTCAAAGAAATTATTTCCAGATAATAGAAATAAAAAGTGTTGTCAGCTTAAAGATGTTTAGAATTCTGTATACTTACACATTTCCGATAAAATCCTTTTCCCGAAAAAATGTTTTGGATCAAATGTTTTATGATAACCAGCTAAAACAAAATCTTCTTTTTGCATAAAACATCAGCCCTCAATTAATTTTATTACAGTAAATGTAATGACAAAGTATATTAAAATATAAACGTTTGAATATATTTACGAAATTGCTCTCAGTGCATTCATCCACTATAGTAAACACGTTTTTTTTTTTACATACGATTGATATTTAACAATAAATAGCAAGTGGTTAAATAAAAAATAATACAAAACTAAAAAATATCTGTTAAACTTGTCAAAGGCAAATTATTGCAACGATACTGAAAAGAAAACAACACTTGAGACCAAAATAAAAATTAAACAACAAAACCGAGGAAGAAAACAGTTTAAAGACAATTGTTTGCAGAGATCATCTAACCTTAAACATACTGTCAAGTTCAATAACAAACCCCTAAATTCTTAGGTACAATTTCAGAGGACTGACGCTCTGGTGAATTTTGTCAAATGCTTCATAAGAATGCTTTCAGCACATTTATCCACTTTAGCAAACATGTTTTTTTTTTTACATACGATTGATATTTATATTGAATTTAACAATAAGTAGCAAGTGGTTAAATAAAAAATAATACAAAACCAAAATATATCGGTTAAATTTGTCAAAGGCAAATTATTGCAACGATACTGAAAAGAAAACAACACTTGAGACCAAAATAAAAGTTAAACAACAAAACCGAGGAAGAAAATAGTCTAAGGACCATTGTTTGCAGAGTTCATCTAGCTTTAAATTTACTGTCAAGTTCAATAACAAACCCCTAAATTCCTAGGCACAATTTCAGAGGAGTGGCACTCTGGTGAATTTTGTCAAATGCTTCATAAGAATGCTTTCAGTGCATTTATCCACTTTAGTAAACATGTTTTTTTTCTTTCTTTTTTTTTTACAAACGATTGATATTTACATTGAATTTAACAATAAATAGCAAGTGGTTAAATAAAAAAATAATACAAAACAAAAATATATCAGTTAAATTTGTCTAAGGCAAATTATTGCAACGATACTTAAAAGAAAACAACACTTGAGACCAAAATAAAAGTTAAACAACAAAACCGTGAAAGAAAACAGTTTAAAGACCATTGTTTGCAGAGTTCATCTAGCCTTAAACTTACTGTCAAGTTCAAGAACAAACCCCTAATTTCCTAGGTACAATTTCAGAGGAGTGACTTTTTCCTAATGCTTCATAAGTACAGTTTAAATAACACAACACCAAGTTTAATTTTGAGATAACGAACACTTTTCAAAAGTGTTTTTTCAAAAGATTTTGAAACTACACTAATTTTTATATTTATTAGAAAAATATGCTTAGGCTATTTTCACATTCATAAGGCAGTTATATGCATTATTGACAAAAGTTTTTATGAATACAAAAACATATATGCATTGAAATTCTTTTCTCTACCATAATCCCCAGATAACTTTAACACGAAATTTATAAAAAGTATGTTACACCTTACATACTGACCTACACACAAAGTTTCCCCTCAATATGAGCTCTTTGATAACAGGATAAAAATAGATCTTGAAGTGAAACGTTTCTTACTTATCAAGTTCAATACATTTTTGTATTGAAGAAAATAAATCAGAACTAAATGTAATTTTTTCTCAGAAAAATGAAACTTGAAAGGTTTTTATGCAGTTTGAGTTCTTCAATGGTCAGATAGGCTGCATCTTTTTTGAGAATATTTTGCCACATGCACCAAATTAGAGTGTCTTCTCTAATTTGAGTTCTTTTATGAAAAGACAGGATGCATTTTGTGTAGAATGTTCTCTCAAATATAACACACTTGTAAGGTTTTATGCAGAATGATTTCTTGGATGACTAGAGAAAGTGGAACTTGAAGTCAAATGTTCCTAACATAAATCAACACTCGAAAAACTTTTTACCAGTTTGAGTTCTTCGATGAATAGACAGGGTAGACTTTTGGTTGAATGTCTTCTAACTTATATCACATTTGTAAGGTTCTTATCCGGTATGAATTCTTTGATGACTAGACAAAGTGGAGCTTGGAAAAGAATGTTCCTTACATAAATCATCTGAAAAGCTTTTCACCAGTATGATTTCTTCGATGAACAGACAGGTTAGAATTTTGGTTGAATGTTGTCTTACTTATATGCCTTTTGGGAGGTTTTTAGCTAGTATGAGTTCTTTGATGACGAGATAAACTGGAATCGAGTTCTTCGATGAATAGACAGGGTAGACTTTTGGTTGAATGTCTTCTAACTTATATCACATTTGTAAGGTTCTTATCCGGTATGAATTCTTTGATGACTAGACAAAGTGGAGCTTGGAAAAGAATGTTCCTTACATAAATCATCTGAAAAGCTTTTCACCAGTATGATTTCTTCGATGAACAGACAGGTTAGAATTTTGGTTGAATGTTTTCTTACTTATATGCCTTTTGGGAGGTTTTTAGCTAGTATGAGTTCTTTGATGACGAGATAAACTGGAACTTGTAGTAAAACATTTCTTGCATATTTCACATTTGAAAGGTTTTTCTAACGTATGAGTTCTTAGATGATTAGATAGGTGTGGTTTTTGGCGAAATGTTTTTTCACATATATCGCATTCGAAAGGATTTTCTCCGGTATGAGTTCTATGATGAAAAGATAGAGAGGATTTTTGGCTGAATTTTTTCCCACATAAAGTACATTTGAATGGTTTGTCTCCAGTATGAGTTCTTTCATGACAAGATAAGGAAGATTTTTGGCTGAATGTTTTCTCACATGTGTCACATTTGAAAGGTTTTTCCCCAGTATGAGTTCTTTGATGAGCAGATAGGTGTGTTTTTTGACGGAATGTTTTCTCACATATATTGCATTTAAAAGGGTTTTGCCCGGTATGAGTTTTTTGATGACGAGATAAACTGGAACTTGTAGTAAAACATTTCTTGCATATATCACATTTAAGAACTTTTTTCTCAGTGTGAAAATCCACACGTTTTGTTACATCACTTTCAGTAGATACATTAATGTTACTTGACATGTCATGTTGACAATTCAAATTCATTTCCTTCTTAAGGAATATTCTTGTCAGACCAGGCATGCTAGGTGTTCCACACTCTTGTTTGCTGATATTCTTATCACATAACATGGCAACGGACAGAACTAAAATAACGAAAATCTATTCAAAATAAACCACAATGTCTTATATTTTGATTATTTTTTGTTGCTCTGTTTTGATTAGATAAACAATTCTGCTTTTAGCACTTCTAATTTTACACTATTTTAATATATTTAACTTCAATGACTCTTCCTTGGGTAATTTATTTAGCACAGAAAGTTTGAAGCATTATGCTCAAAAGAGCCAAAACGTATGAGCTATCAAGTTTTATTTTATTTAAAGTCATCCTTGTTAAAATGAGGCTGATTGGAAACTATATAAATTACTCATTTTTTCGGCTGCTAGGGGCCAGAGACAAGTAGATTTTTTGGTACCAATTTCAGCAGCTCTCTAATATGACATTTTTAATTTTTTGTATATAATTTTATTTAACTGTATCTTACATTCTTTTATTAGTAGTAGTATAAAGTCCTTCCGTTATTTAATATTTGATTAATGTTATTATTTAGTTCTTTCGATTTTCCTACTGAAGAGAAGGAGAAAATTGAAGATTTTTTTTGATGATCTCGACAAAATTCAGAACTATTTTGTAAATCGGTACCAAAAACTAAAAATTTTTTCAAGCTCAAATCAATTTTCAAGCACTTCAATCACTCTTCCTTAGGTAATCAATTTAAAACAAGAAATTTGAAGCATTAGGCCCAAAATAACCAAAACTTATGAACTATCAATCTTTTATTTTATTTAAAGTCATCCTTGTGAAAAGCAGGCTGATTGGAAACCATATAAATTACTCACTCCTTCGGCTGCCAAGAGCCGGACGTAAGTAGCTTTTTTGGGTACCAGTTTCAGCAGCTCTTTTAATTTTAAATTTTATTTAATTAATTTTTTTAATTGTATCTTGGATTCTTTTATTATTAAATTATGAAGTCCTTACGTTATTTAATATTTAATTAACGTTATTATTTAGTTCTTTCAATTTTCCTGCTCAAGAGAAGGAGACGATTGAGGATTTTTTTTTTGAAATTCAGTACTGTTTTTGTAATTCGGTACCAAAAACCAGAAAATTTTTGAAGCTCAAATCGCTATCTTTTTCTATGTAATTCGGTGCCGCAAAAATTCATTTACATTAGTACAGAAAAATCAGAACAGAAGTTTAACTTTTTTTTCTCTTCTGTCGATTAATTCAGAACAGAAGTGTACTTTTGTTTCTCTTCTTCGGGAAAATTCAGGACAGAAGTGTATCTTTTTTCTCTTTTACGGAAAAATTCGGAACAGAAGTGTGACTATTTTTCTCTTCGTGACTTTTGGAAAAAATCTAGTTCGCTCGATTATAACTTTGGAGGAAAAAAATTCTTATTCAACTATTTCATACTCATGAACATGCCCCAGTGAGCCTGGTAGTAGTGCTTATGTCTCGTAGTGCGTTTTGAAACTAAAATGGGATATCAACAAATGTCATCGACCCTTCAAATCTGCTTGGGCATTGGATATTTAAACTTGCAAAAAACCTACGTCAGTGTCATTCAAATCTGAAAACACCTACGTCATTGACAAGGTCATTTGATGGATTGAAATTAAAGGCACTTCTTTTAGGAGTTATTGTATAAACTTCGTAAGGAGCTCATTCGCTCGGAAATCGAAAGCTCTAGTGCTCTTTTAAGAGTCAAGAGTAATTGAAGGGCAACCAGCCCCCCTCCCCAAACACCTTTCATTTCTCGAAACACATCGTATCAAAATGTGGCATAACACTTTTGTACACCATAATTTAAATGTCAAATAAATGTATTTGGCGAAGTAACCCCCCCCACATTCTTAAGTGCAAACGGCAGTAGTAATGGGTCAGTCCTGACTACCGACAGTCCTATCCTTTTTGCACATGTAGCTATGCCAAACCCTCCGGGCATTCTCCAAGATGCTGGTCTAATGTTTTATGTATATAAGGATAAACAGAAAATATTATCCGTTAAGAAACAATAAAAGCCTTTGTAATGTTCAGTTCTCATTTGGCATTTGACCTGTGAACATCTATATGATGTTAAGCCGGATTAACTTTAGAATACATTACCGTGGAATACAGTGACTGTCAGTGATTAAAAAAGTTTCGCAACAAGTGAAATAAAAGATTGTTATTTATTGACTATATTCCTATTGAATATTTTTGATCACTCACATAAGCCGGATTAAATTTAGAATTAATTAAAGTGGACAGTTCAGGTGTAAGCATAAAAATTGCGATCATGCATTCATTATGTTAACATTTGTGTAGGGGCTAGTGCTGGCCAAATCGCATTGTAGAATAGATGATGTCATGCAGATAATTTCGTAGCTGGTTGATGCAGGAGTGAAAGTTTGGATTTTTTTAGGACCGTAGCTGATCTTGGATGATTGGTGTTTGCCGTGCCTTTTAACGGCTGTTGTACAGCACGCTAGAATCGCGTGGGTAAAAAAAGGTTCCGATTGAGGTAGGCGCCAGATTTTTTTTATTTATTTTTTTATTAGCCGAGAATGGGGAATAAGAAGAAGAATAAAGGAAATAATGACAATAAGAAGTTGAAACAGGATGATCAAAATGTATCCCAAGAAGCTGGTGAAATTTACAAATCTACTCCAGTAAAGACAGGCTAGAAAAGGCCTAGTGATGAAGTCTCAGGAATGGACTCAACTTTTGATGTTAGTCTTGTGCGAGAATGCGAAAGGACAAATGCTGGTAGCATTTCTATGATTTTAGAAATGTTACAAACATTACAAAAAGATGTTTCTGATATTAAGTGCTCACTGAAAACCGTAGAATCTGATATGGAGATTATAAAAAAATCAGTCGATCACCTTGGTTCGCGGTGTGCGGTTATTGAAGCTAATGCAAGCAAAACTAATGATGAAGTGGGTAAACTTACTGATAAGACGCATGCACAAGAGGTCATAATAAATGAACTTTGTACTCAAGTTGCCCTGTTAAAGAACCAGTCGATGTTGGTTCAAAATACGGATAAGAAGAATAATGTTCTGTTTTGGAATGTTAAGCCTGGACCGAGTGCAGATACTGAAAGCACTGTCAAACGTGTTCTAGTTGATGGGCTCGGGATTCCTGCTTCGGATATTCCATCTTTTTCTGTTGTTAAAGTTACGGACAATTTCGTAAAGATTAAAACTGCGGAATATCAAGGTCGATTTGCTATTATGAGTAATGCGAAGAAACTGAAAGGAAAAGACTTAGGTTTTGGCAAACCCGTTTTTGTGAGTGATGACGTAAGCAAGGAAGTTAGATTGATTAGGAGGGATCTGCTTGAGAAAAGGAAGATTTTGCAAGGAAGGGGGATCCAATGTTGGGTGCCTCCGGTGGTTCCTCCGGTATTGTGTATTCGTGAAAACGGGGAAGTTAAAAAATTGGGATGGTATGAAGCTATGAAATCTGCATGTTGATGTTGTTTTTTTTCTCTCTCTTTATCTTTTTTTTTGTATATTTATTTATGTAAGATGGTTCTTTTTTGGAAGAGTTATGTATGGTAAAAAGAGAGATGTTTTGTTAAGTAATGTTATATATTTTTTTTTCTTGCGTATGTTGCAGTTATGTATATTTGGCTAGTAGCCCTTAGCTATATGAGTTTAGAGTGATTTGGATGTGGCCTTTTATAAGGCTATTACCGTTTATTAGTTTTTGTTTTATTTTATTTAATTTTGTTTTTTGTTTGTTTCAGGTTTTTGTGTTTTTGGTGCCTGGTTATGGCCCCATTATTTCCTCGGACCTTGATGGTATAATGAAAATTGGGGGTAAGTTAATTGGTTTTGTTTCTCTCGCTTCATTCTCTTGCCCGTCTTTGGTGTTTGATAATGGTTGAGATAAATTTGAATAGATTGGGGGAACTTGAGAGTCGTCGTGTTGATTTTTCACAGATGAGTGAGGGTATCATGAATGAAGACCAGGTTGAGGGTGGAATGAATGTTGAGTGTGCTGATTCAAAATATGTGTGTCTGAATGAATTGAATGAATGGAAAGTTATGCAGGAGCTGAAAATGTATGGTATGAATTGTCGCGGTTTAAATAGTTCGTTTAATTATATTAATGAAGTTTCATCTAGGCTGGAGCCTGATGTAATGTCTTTGACAAAAACTTGGCTGAACGACCATAACTCTTCATTATTGGATATACCAGGCTATAGGTTGTTTCTTCGGAATCGAGTGGAAAGACAGCATGGTGGTCTTGCAATTTATGTGAAAAATGGATATAATGTTAAGCCAAGGCCGGATATTGCTGTATATCGAGAAATGATTTTTGAATCAATGGTGTTAGAGGTTTCATTGTCTGGGCGTAAGTTATTTCTTGTTGTTGTTTATAGGCCCCCTTCAGGAAATGTGGATGAGTTTTTTGACCTGATGGATAATATGTTGGATAAAATAGGCACTCGCGGATTCGCGAGTGCCTAAAGCAAGGCACGCGAGTGCCAAGTGCCTAAAGCAAGGCACTCGCGGATTCGCGAGTGCCTTGCTTTATAAGTGGTGATTTTAATATTGATTTGAATAATGTGCAAGATGTGAATTCGAAGGCAAGAAGTTTTTTGAATCTTATGTGTAGTTATGGTCTTTCCCCTTCTGTTAATATTCCAACTAGAATATCTGGAGCTTCTGCATCTGTGATTGATAATCTGTTTTTGAATGTTAGCTGCGACTTGTCGCGAGTGTTAGTGAACGACGTTTCCGATCACTGTGCTATTGTGATCCGTGCAGCTATTAGTTGTTGTCGTCAAGGAGGTGGTATGACTGGAGTTAAACAGCCTATAATTGATAAGAAAGCTATATATAAATATAGGACTAAACTTACGAATGAGTCATTTGAATGCCTTGATGGTACTGATTGTGTTAATGATAAATTTGGTAAATGGTATGATAAACTGATTCAGATGTTATATGAAAGTCTAGAGTTCAAACAAAAGCGTAAACGTTATGATGTTGCAAAGAAACCATGGATATCGAAAGCGCTACTTAAATCGATGGATAAAAGACAAGAGCTCTATGAAAGGTCTACTAAAACTGGATCTCAATCAGATAAAGATATTTACAAAAGTTATAATAGAAATCTTAACACCCTTCTAAGACAGGCTAAAAAGCTCTACTTTGTAAATAAATTTAAAGAAGCAGAAGGCAATCCTGCGAAAACGTGGAGATTCATCAAGTTGGTAGTGAACCCTCGTGCTGCCCCGACTATCCCTGACATTCCTGATGCTCACTCGGATAATCAAGTTGCTAATATAATGTGTGCACATTTTACAGATATTAGTAAGAGTGTATCTGCTAGTGTTGCGCAGTCACCCAGTGATGGCTCTTATAATGATTTTCTCGATGAGGCAGCTGAAGTCTCTATATTCTTAAGACCAGTGACTCTTGCAGAGCTTGAGACGACGGTGAAGTCAATGAAGAATTCAGCAGCTGGGTCGGATTTTTTCAGTGTTAGAATTCTTCGTTCAGTTTTCTCTATTATTTCAGGTCATTTGTTGTATTTGAGTAATTCATGTTTTAAGATTGGAGTTTACCCGGATTGTTTGAAAAGTGCTCATGTGGTACCCCTGTTTAAGAGTGGTGATAAGAATGATATGAATAATTACAGACCAATATCAATGCTCCCAATAATATCGCGTCTGTTTGAAAAACTGATTTATGTAAGAATGGTGGATTTTTTAAATAAAAATTCTTATTTTCACCCTACTCAGTTCGGATTTCGTCATGGGATGTCAACAGAGCAAGCTTTGCTTTTTTTTAACAACATTTGTCAATGATTCGTTGGATGCGGGGTTGAAAGTTGCGTCTATATTTCTGGACATTATGAAAGCATTCGACTCTGTTGACCATAGTGTATTATTATCAAAATTAGAGCATGCCGGTATTCGTGGTAATTTTCATAGTTTGATTTTGTCTTTTTTGAGTGGAAGGAAACAGTGTGTTGGGGTTGGGAGTGTTCATTCTGATTATATGAATGTGAGATGTGGAGTACCACAGGGTTCTGTGCTTCGACCCTTGTTGTTTTTAATCTATATTAATGATTTGAATGCGTGTCTTAAAAGGATATTTAGTCATGTGGGACCTGCAGCTAGAAGGTCAAAGATGATATTGCCTAGCTTCGCTGATGACACACAGTTTTCTGTGGCAGCTGTGACTGAGGCAGATTTATTTCTGCTTTTAAATACAGGAATGAGTTGTATTGAAAGATGGATGCGTGTAAATAAATTACGTTTGAATCATAGTAAAAGTAAATTTATTCTATATGGAAGAAGTACTAATTATTATCCTTGGATCCATGGTATTCAACTAGAAAGTGGATATCTCCAGAGACATAGTCATGTTCAATATCTTGGTGTCCAAGTTGACGAGTGTCTTATGCTTAAACCTCATATTGAATCACTGTGTACAAAAATTGCCAGGAATGTTGGAATGCTGCGGAAACTGAAACATTTTTTCCCTCCTAAAATTTTAAGAATGCTGTATTTCTCGCTGGTTCATCCGTATTTGTTATATTGTGTAAGTGTTTGGTCAGCGACATTTATTACTTATCTACTGCCACTGAGGGTTCTACAAAATAATGCTGTTCGTGTTTTATCTGGAATGCGAGGTTCTGACTCGGTTCGAAGGCAATACGACGGTATTAAGTTTATGCCACTTTTTGGCCTAGTTAAGTTTTACACGGCATTATTCATGTTTAAAAGTTTTAATAACCTGCTACCTGCATGTTTCTCGATTGCATTTACCGAAGCTAAACACAGGTCTGAGACAAGAAATGCCCATTCAATACGAACCCCGTTCCCTGTAACAGCAAGGTCTACATTTTCTATCCGTTTTTATGGCCCGGCTGTCTGGAACAAACTTCCCGAGGAGGTAAAAAATAAGACAGATCTGGATGAATTTCGAAATTCCCTCAGAGTAAGCTGTTTTTATCAATATGGAAGATTTTAGTGGTTGTGTGTAGAGAATGATTGGTTGAATGTTGTTGGTGAGATGCTTGTTTGGGTTTTGAATGGATGAGTGATTTATTTCCCTTTTTTTATTTATTTTTTTTCTCCTCTCTTTTTGTGAATGTTGTGAGTTGTGTTGCGTTGTTTGCGTGGATGATTCTCAAGTTCCCACTTTTTTGTTGGAGGGGTGGGAGAGGGAGGCGAGAGAAGATATTTATTTGTTTTTGGGTTGGACCCTTTTTGGGTTATATTAGGGTTCGAAGAAATAAATGATAGTAATAGAAAATATTATATATATTTTTTAAAGTGTTTTTCTTTTTTTTTCGGGTTTTGTCCGGCATGCAGTAATGCATTGGATTGTGTTTTTTTAAATGAGATGTTTGTTTATTTATTTATTGTAACCCGTTTGTAAAAAAAAAAAAAAAAAAAAAAAATGAAACAGACAAACTATAAATCATACAGGGTGAACCATCCTGCTTCAGAAAACTAAATATTAGAGCATCAGATTTTGATTTTTAAGCTCTCAACACCAGATTCTAACTAAAAGACGTGCTTTTTACCTTCTATGGAAACTTAAAGCAAATTCCTAATAATTTGTTTAATAATACTCATCCCCCGAGTTCATTCAGCTTGACTCTTTAAATTGACGATATACTTCCTTTGAAAATTATAATTTCTAATTCTTTTTCTGCATTTGCCGTTCCCGTGGAATATTTCATTTTTTCCAATCCCGTAAACATTTAAATTTTCAAAACTGCGCACGATAATTTTACTTTTCTGCCAAATAATACAACCAATGTCTCACGTACTTCCTCTGATTCTTCGGGTAACAAAATTTCGTGTAGGTTATGCCTACATGAGTTATTCCTTTACTTTGACCAGGCCTTTGAAATTTTGAATCAATTAAAATATTTTTTGTATGGCTGTTTACACACTCCAAACACACACTGTTTTAAAAAGCTATGCTAAACTTTATCTTCAGAAACCTAGGTTAGAATCAGGATCATGCCAGCAATAATTTGTAGGGGAATCAAAATATGAAGAGTCCTAATAATTTGTTTAATAATACTCATCCCCCGAGTTCATTCATTTTGACTCTTTAAATTGACTATATACCTCCTTTGAAAATTTTAATTTATAATTCTTTTTCTGCAGTATTACAACATTTGCCGTTCCCATGGAATATTTCACTTTTTCCAATCCCGTAAACACTTAAATTTTCAAAACTGCGCACAATAATTTTACTTTTTTGCCAAATAATACAACCAATGTCTCATGTACTTCCTCTGATTCTTCGGGTAACAAAATTTCGTGTAGGTTATGCCTACATGAGTTATTCCTTTACTTTGACCAGGCCTTTGAAATTTTGAATCAATTAAAATGTTTTTTTGTGTAGCTGCTTACACACTCGAAGCCCACACTGTTTTAAAAAGCTATTTTAAACTTTATCTTCAGAAACCTAGGTTAGAATCAGTATCATGCCAGCAATAATTTGTAGGGGAATCAAAATTTGAAGAGTGCACTAGAGCCTGCTACGGCCTTTGCCACGGGTTGCAAGAGGAATAAAGTATCACTGAGACATATTTTTAATGTCACAGTAAACAGCAAGTAGTCAAATAGATTAAAACACGAAATCAACACTGAAAATATACAGAATAGAGTCATACAGCTAACCCTTGAGTGTTTTCACAATAAGATCAATTCCAGCTTGCAGTAAAACGTTTCTAACCTACAAATATCATATTCAGTCAGTTTTAACAAGCATGAATTCTAAATAGAGCTTAAGTTAATGTTCCTTATATTAAACACATTGGAAATATATTTGTCCAAAATGAGATTAATCATGATAAACTAGAGCAGATTTTAAAAGGAATGTTTTCTCATCGTTAACATGTTCGAAAGGTTTTTCTCCTGGGTGAGTTCTTTGGTGAAGGAGGGGTTTTCGGCAGATTGTTTTCTTACATATATCGCACTTGAAAGATTTTTTCTCCAGTATGAGTTATTTGATGATTATTTAAATTGGAAATAGAAGTGAAAAACTTTTTACATATATCACAATTGCAATGTTTTCCTCCAGTATGAGTTCTTTGATGTTTATTTAAATCAGAACTTGAAGTAAATCATTTCTTATATACATCAAACTCGAAAGGTTTTTCTCGAGTATGAGTTATTCGATGAGCTGATAGGTTGGATTTGTCACTAAATGTTTTCTCACACATATCGCATTTGAAAGGTTTTTCTCCAGTATGAGTTCTTCGATGTCTATTTAAACCAAAACTTGAAGTAAAACGCTTCTTACATACATCACACTCAAACGGTTTTTCTCCAGTATGAGTTCTTTGATGAGTTGATAGAGTGGATTTCTCCCTGAATGTTTTCTCACATATAACACATTTGAAAGGTTTTTCTACAGAATGAGTTCTTTGATGAATAGCCAGGTGGGGCTTTTGGCTGAATTGTCTCTCACATATATTACATTTGAAAGGTTTTTGTTCAGTATGAGTTCTTCGATGAGTTGATAAGGCAGATTTCTGACTGAATGTTTTCTCACATGTTCCACATTTGAAAGGTTTTTCTCCGGTATGAGTTCTTTGATGTGTTTTTAAATTGAAACTAGAAGTAAAACGTTTCTTACATACGTCACATTCGAAAGGTTTTTCTCCAGTATGAATATATTGGTGATAAGATAGGGCGCAGCTTTGGCTGAATGTTTTCTCACATATATCGCATTTGAATGGTTTTTCCTCAGAATGAGTTCTTTGATGAATAGACAGGTGGGGCTTTTGGCTGAATGTTCTCTCACATATATTGCATTTGAACGGTTTTTCTCTAGTATGAGTTCTTTGATGATTATTTAAATTGTAATTGGAAGTAAAACGTTTCTTACATACGTCACATTCGAAAGGCTTTTCTCCAGTATGAATATATTGGTGATAAGATAGGGCGCAGCTTTGGCTGAATGTTTTCTCACATATATCGCATTTGAATGGTTTTTCCCCAGTATGAGTTCTTCGATGTCTATTTAAATAGGAACTTGAAGTAAAACGTTTCTTACATACATTACACTCAAAAGGTTTTTCTCCAGTATGAGTTCTTTGATGAGTCGATAAATCGGATTTTTGGCAGTATGTTTTTTCATATACATTACACTTGAAAGATTTTTCTTCACAATTAAAATCCTCATGTTTTGCTACATTATCTTCAGCAAATACACTAATGTTACTTGGTATCTCACGTTGACAATAAAAATTCGTTTCTGTTTTTAGACATATTCTTGTCACACCGGGCATGCTAGATGTTCCACATTCCACATGATTCCACATGATACCATTATCATAGGACACTGCAACAGGGAGAACTAAAATAATGCAATTTTTTCCCAAATTAATCACCCCACGATTAACATTTTTCCTTTACACAATAATATAAATAATTTTAATGACTCTTCAGTAATTAATTAGTCTATAAATATAAATTTGGAAATAAATTTCTGACTCCTCTACGAATTCTTTATTCCTCTGATACTGAATAAAGCCAAAGTACATATTTTTCTAACTGTCTAAGAATAACTTGTGAAACACAACACCCATTCAAATTTATACTCTTAAGGTTAGAAATTAATCTGCTTAAAAGTGGGGTCATCTATTAGATATTACAATATGCTTTTCATGGACTATCTTAACTCTCTACTTTCATCAATTAACACAGTTTATTCACACAGAATAATTACCATATATTGACTTGTAACAATTTCTGACATTTTCGTTATGGTATATATTATTTTAAATAATGTTGTATACTATCAAAAGAATTTTTCCAAAATAATATCAAAAGACTTAGCCAAGGGTGGTCAAAATAATCAAACATTTATCTTTAAAGCAAATAACAAATTTATAGTGAAGCTCATTTAAGTTAAATTTTCCAAAAGCACGTTTGTTTTCTCACATATATCACATATATCATATAAAACATTTCTCACATATATCACACTCGAACGGTTTTTCTCCAGTATGAGTTCTTTGATGAGTTGATAAATCGAATTTTTGGCGGTATGTTTTTTCACATACTCCTCTACAAACTCTGATACTGAATAAAGAGCCAGATTATAATTTGTAATTGTTCTTTACGCTGAAGTTTAACTTTTAGTTCTAACTGTCTAGAAATAATTTGTAAAGCACAACACCCATTCAAATTTATACTCTTAAGGTTAGAAATTAATCTGCTTAAAAGTGGGGTCATCTATTAGATATTACAATATGCTTTTCATGGACTATCTTAACTCTTTACTTTCATCAATTAACACAGTTTATTCACACAGAATAATTACCATATATTGACTTGTAACAATTTCTGACATTTTCTTTATGGTATATATTATTTTAAATAATGTTGTATAATATCAAAAGAATTTTTCCAAAATAATATCAAAAGACTTAGCCAAGGGTGGTCAAAATAATCAAACATTTATCTTTAAAGCAAATAACAAGTTTATAGTGAAGCTCATTTAAGTTAAATTTTCCAAAAGCACGTTTGTTTTCTCACATATATCACATATATCATATAAAACATTTCTCACATATATCACACTCGAACGGTTTTTCTCCAGTATGAGTTCTTTGATGAGTTGATAAATCGGATTTTTGGCGGTATGTTTTTTCACATACTCCTCTACAAACTCTGATACTGAATAAAGAGCCAGATTATATTTTGTAATTGTTCTTTACGCTGAAGTTTAACTTTTAGTTCTAACTGTCTAGAAATAATTTGTAAAGCACAACACCCATTCAAATTTCTACTCTTAAGGTTATAAATAAATCTGTTAAAAAGTGAGGTCATGTATTAGATATTACTATATGTTATTTTGTTATTTATATATATATATATATATATATATATATATATATATATATATATATATATATATATATATATATATATATATATATATATATATATATATATATATATATATATATTATATATATATATATATATATATATATATATATATATATATATATATATATATATATATATATATATATATACATATATACAAACATTAAGTAGAACAACAGGGAAATTTTATACAAGACAGTGGAACGCAGCTTTAAATGAATATTTCGACCCTATATCTAAGAGCAAAACAAATGAAGAGAATAAAAAACAATATAAAAAAACTTACATTAAAATTCAATCATTAAAACTGAAAAGAGTTTTTTCGATTATTTTAAAACAGCCCTAACATCATTACTTCAAGGAAGTTCAACCAGGACTGGTACACCAAGCGAAGTGGACCGTGAACAATTCATTCAAATGGAATAAAAATACTTATAGACAAGCTTTTAAAGCTAATATTGGAGTTATTTACTGGTATTTTAATATAATTAGTTAAATCATTTTTAATAAAGTTTGTGTAAAGGGCATTAAGCGAATATTCCCCCAAATCACAACTTAAAGAAATATTACAGTTTATTTAGATTTTAATTTCAATTGCCTCTTGAACAACTGTTCACTAATAAGGCAAGTTTCTTAGAAAAGCAATTTATGACTACGGTTATCATATGTGACTGCTTAAAGCAGATTCAAAGAAATTATTTGTACTATTAGAATTTAAAGCTTTAGTTATGTCATCTTTGTGTAATTGTAGGCGTTTTTCTAAATTTTGATGGGTTCTACCAGCATAAAAATGGCCACAGCCACATGGTTTTTGATAAAACCATCTTTGGCGAGTAACTGGGGTTACGTCTTTACCAGAATTTAGGAAATTCATGATTTTAAACTTATTTTTAAATACGACATAAAAATTATATATATATATATATATATATATATATATATATATTATATATATATATATATATATATATATATATATATATATATATATATATATATATATATATATATATATATATATATATATATATATATATATATATTATATATATATATATATATATATATATATATATATATATATATATATATATATATATATATATATATATATATATATATATATATATATATATATATATATATACATTATATGAATAAGCAAATACATAAATCATACCATCGTCCTCATTACTATTTGACTCCAATTTAAGAGAAAAGCTTTTCTCTATGAGAACTTCCTCTTTACAGATTAAAGAAGGATTAGTACTTCCAAACAGACTCTTATCATCATTTGGTAATGCGTCATCAAGTTCTAAGGGAAATTAAGGCGAATTTAGATGAAAATTTAAAGCGATGATTTTATTGTTGTCGTAGAAACTTCGAAAAAGACTCATTCGATTGGAAATTGAGAGGGCTAGTGCCCTTTTCAACAGTTGAAAGTGATTGGAGGGAAACTACCCCCCCCCCCCCCCGCAAGCCCACCATTTTCCCAAACACATCCAATCACAATTATTAGATAGCCATTTGGTTCAACGTAAATGAAAGGTCCAGAAATTCTGTGTTTGAGGATGACAACTCCTCCAGAGCCCTCAGGGCAAGGGTCGTAATTTATACCCTTGTGGAAGATAAGGTGTAAATATAGAAAGGGTGATAGTATAAACTTCGGATGGGGCTCATGGGATTGTTGATCAGAAGTTCTAGCGCCCTTTTAAAGATTCAAAGTGATCAGAGGGTGGATACCCCCTCATACCTCAATATTTTCCTGAAATGCATCTCATAGAAATTTTGAGATGGCCATTTGTTGTCGTAGAAACTTTGAAAATAGCTCATTCGATTGGAAATTAAAAGGGATAGTACCCTTTTTAGTGGTCGAAAGTGATTGAAGGGCGAATTGCCCATTCTACCACGCCAACCATTTAACCAAACACATTTAGAGATAGCCATTTTGTTAAACGTAATTGAAAGTTCGGGATATTACGTCTTTAACGATGACCCCCCACATCAGGGCAATAGTTATAAGTTATAGGGGTATATAAGGTATGTACAGAAAAGGGTGATCGCATAAACTGCATTTTAATTTGCATTTCACTAAAAAGAAAATGACTGTGGATTGTCAGTTAAGATTAAATATAATGATATATATACCTTTAAATTTTAATAATTTTTTATTTATTAGTCTTTTATTTATTAAAATTTATTAAAGGCTGAAAGGACCAGAATGGCTTTTGAGTCTTCAACGGAAAAGTGAATGCAAAACAGATATTTTTGTTCAAAAAAACACAAGACAAGTTTGTTCTAAAATAAGATGAATAGCTGATATTTATAAATTATAGCTAATAAGCTATTATATTAAAATATTTATATTTTTTTGATGTTCTATATAACTGCAATTTCGAGATAACCATTTTTTCAAAAGCAGTCCAAAAATCCCACAGCAAGGCCTTTAGGATTGATACAACCCCCCATAGTCTGGGGGGCCGGATTGTGAGTTATACCCCGGGGGCATATAAGCGTTTCATGGTAAGTGTGGTTGTTTGAACTTCAGAGGAAGCTCATTTGATCGGAAATGTGTAGTTCTAGTTCCCTCTTAAGAATCACAATTAATATAGGCTATCTAGACCCCCCCCCCCCTAACAACATGTATTCCCCAAAAGCATTCAATCAAAATTGTTAGATACCCATTTAGTTCACAATAGTCCAAAGAACATATAACAATGGCTTCAAGGTAGACACAACCCTTCAAAGCCAAGGTGCAAGGGTGGTAAGTTATGCCCGGGGCATATAAGGTTCTTATGGAACGGATGATCAAGTAAACTTCGGATCAGATGGGGCTTATTTGAATCGAATTTGGAAGATCTAGTGTCCTTTTTAAGAGTCAAAAGTTAAAAGAGAACAGCCCGCCTCATTTCCCAAACACATTCAATCAAAATTTTAAGAGAAATATTTTGTTCCGCATTATTGAAAGGTCCAGTAATTATGTCTTTGGGGATGTCAACCTCCCCAAATTGTCAACTTAGTCTTCAACAGGAAAGTGAATGCAAAACAGATATTTTTGTTTAAAAAACATAAGTCAAGTTTGTTCGAAAATAAGATGAATAGGTGATATTTGTAAATTATGGCTAATAAGCATTTATATTAAGATATTTATCTTTTATTGATGTTCTATATTACTGAGATTTCGAGATAAACTTTTTTCAAAAGAAGTCCAAAGATCCCATAGCAAGGCCTTTAGGGTTAGCACAACCCCCCAGAGTCTGGGGGCCCAGGTTGTAAATTATACCCCGGGGGCATATAAGCGTTTTATGGTAAGTGTGATTGTTTGAACTTTAGAGGAAGCTCGGTTGATCGGAAATGTGTAGTTCTAGTTCCCTTTTAAGAGTCACAATTAATACAGGGCAACTAGACCCCCCCCTAACAACCTGTTTTCCCCAAAAGCATCCAATCAAAATTGTGAGATACCCATTTAGTTCACAATATTCTAAAGAGCATACAACAATGGCTTCAAGGTGGACACATCACTTCAGAGCCAAGGTGGAAGGGTGGTAAGTTATGCCCCGGGTATATAAGGTTCTTATGGAAAGGATGATCGAATAAACTTTGGATCGGATGGGGCTCATTCGAATGGTAGTTAGAAGATCTAGTGCCTTTTTAAGAGTCAAAAATGAAAAGAGAAGAACTCACCTCCTCCAACAATCTTATCATTTCCCAAAACACATTCAATCAAAATTTTAAGAGAACTATTTTGTTCCGCATTATTGAAAGGTCCAGTAATTATGTCTTTGGGGATGTCCCCCTCCACAAATTGTCAACTTATATTATGTCGCCTTGTGTTATTAATTTAGACCTTTACGGTTAAGTTGTGGGGGATTTTTAACTAACCAGAAGGCACTATATGTATACTTTCAACACTACCACTAGAGTGGTAGTATTGTCTTTTTAAGAGTAAAAAGAGATTGGAGGGCAAGTAGCCCATCTCTCAAGCCCATTCATTTTCCAAACACATTTAGTCAAAATTTTGAGACAGCCATTTTGTTCAGCATAGCAGAATGGTCCAGCAACTATGTTTTTAGGGATATTAGGCATGTCAACCCCCCCCCCTAATTATACAACTGGCCCATTATGCTTTAAAACGAAATGTTGCTTCAAAATAAATCGAAAGGCATTGTGTTTATGGTTGCCAATAAGACCCCACAGCAATATATCGAGAAAGACAAGTGGTATTAAGTCAAAACTTTTGGGGATACTACTATTACTACTTCTGCTCTTAAAATTTAACCAAACAAAAAGAGTGTAAGTGTATCCAGGTTGTCAAAGAGCATATTTGGAATCTCTTGGGAATGATATTAAGTTTTACTTTTCAGGTCAACTTCAGAAGCTATAAAATTAAATAAAAATATACTGTTTGTGTCAGGATTAATAAATTGATCAAAGTTTCTACAACATACGAATAAACTCCCATACTATAGATTCTTATAGAAAGATATAATATTATTATTTTTTCGATGAAAAAGACTAGCCTATGACAATAAAAAACGAACAGAAATTAATTTAATATACTCTTTCCACAAAACGAGTTTTTCAAAGACAAGTAAAGAGCTCCATTAAGCCAAGAATGAGAAAAAATAAAGTCAAATAATCTTCCAAGCGTAAAAGTACCACAAATTACAATAAATAAATAAATCATTTCAAAACAAACAGAAGGTACAATAAATAGCCGAGTCAAACTCAAAACGAGCAAAAATTAACATGAGTAGGGCTGATAACCTCAAGACCAGAACACAACTTGCACTTTACTGAATACAAAATACGTTTGACTTTTCACTTTTCTTACTTTCATAAATATAAAAATTATCCGAACTTTAAGGAATAAATATCCTTATATGTCAATTAAACTGACAATCGACAATCATTTGTTTTTTGTTTGTTTTTTTTTCTTAGTAAAGAACAAATTGTTTTCTGATCTAGAAAAGGCATGGGGGTTATGTGCCCTACTTAGGAACCCGAACCCCCAGGATACAGCCTTGATCACAGCCTTTGTATAGGTAGATTCGAACCCAGTACCCCCCCCCCCTCCGGATACGGCCTTGATCAGAGCCTTTGTATAGGAAGATTTAAATAAGCAATGTTTTTGTAAATAGTAATCCAGTCCGATATATCTTGAAACCCATCTAAGAATTCACATTCAGGATTAACAACTGTTATTGACGTTTGTATTAACAGTAAAAGGCAATCTATAAAAATATATATACTTTTTTTTAGACAGGGGCACGGAAAATACATCGCTTACGACTGTTATGACTTATTTACGACTTGTTACGGAAGCTTATGAAGTTCCTCTAAAGCCCTTAAAAAGACTTTTAAATTCCGTCTAGAGTCCTCACTCTCAAAGCAGCTTCAGTAGGCAACATTTAAATGATCTTTAGAAAAATATACAAAGCACAGAAAAAAAAGAGATTCAAAGCAGATTCAATGGATGCCATTTATTTATTATTTTTTAAAAAGCAATTTCTAGTAACATTTTTAGGAATATTTTGGAAAAAGAACATGAAACCTGATGAGTATGCTTTCTCTTATTTTTCATTGCTAAAGGAACAGTAAATAATCCCAGGAATTCTGATTTTTCGGTTTCGTTGCACCCATTTTTAATTTTGATTTGTTCCTCCATCTTCTCCTTGCTGTTAATCCTATACCTAATGCACTTCGACTGGGTTAGCTTTGAGCAATACAACAAACTAAATCCATTCCAAATATAGATTTAAATATAACAAAGTCAACAACTGTTATAATAACATTATGATAATATCAATATTATGATTGCCTACACTGTAATCAAAAGACCGAGTCCGGCAGAGGTTTAAAATCTATACCATAATTATTACTGGTACAATTTAAATCTTTTGGATCTGTATGCAAGACAACAATAGACTATAACTATTTTCAAAATGTTGGATGAGTTTAAAATTTCAAAATGATTGAGTTTGAAATTTCAAACTCAATCATTTTGAAATGATTGAGTTTAGTGATTGAAATGGATGTTTAATGAAATGGAAGTTAAATGAAATGGATGAAACAGTTTAGTTTAAAGATTGAAATGGATAAATGATGGAAATAGATGAGTTTAAAATTTCATCCAACATTTTCAAAATGTTAGATGAAATTTATGTTTTTCAGTCTTCTAGCTTTTAGACTATCCATTAAAGGTGTAGTCGAGTAGGTACCACATCTTTCAAAGGAGATGAAAATTTTAATTTTATCTTAATACACAAATGTACAAGAAAATACAAAAAAACATACCACCATCAACATTAATACTTGGCTCCAATTTCAGAGGGTGGCAGTCAGGTTTAAGATTTGCAGATGCGTCTGTAGAAAAAGTCTTCTCTTGCAAAACTTCTTCTTTAGGTAGCAAAAATAGATCAGCACTTCCAAAGAGATTTCCATCATCATTTGGTAGTGCATCTTCAAGCTCTAAACAAATTTTAAAGCTAATTTACTTGGAGATTTCCAACAAAAATTTTGTAATGGGTAAAAAGGCTAAAAAATGAACATTTTTCCTTTCTAAAAGACAAATTTTTAATAATATTATAAAAAAAAGTTAGTCAGAAGTAAAATTTTTAAAAAAGAAAAGAAACAAAATTATCTTGCACAATTGCCAGACTGCATTTGCATTCATCATAGCAGAATTTAACAGTATATGATAAATAACTAAAAATAAAGCGAAAACAAACTCTTGGCAATAATAAATAAAACAAACAAAAACAAAAATTTTGAGACAAATATGTCCCGAAACCTCATATGCTTAGCCTTCATAGAATCAAAAAGGTTTAGGGCAAAACTTGGGAAGAATATTCTTCCAGCAGCCTCAGGCAGCTATTTTGGGTGATTGACTCTTTAATTTAGCTATTTCAACATTGTAGCAAGAAAAATATTTTTATATTTAGAACCCCTATCCCCTTTTTAACAAATTAAAAAGGCAAATCCAAATCTAGGAGAATTATAAAGCAGCTTAAAGTATTAGGGAAATGGCATGAAGCAGGGGGCCATTTAGATCCCCTGTCCCATTTTTAACAAACTGCGAAAGGTAACTCCAAATTAAAAAAAATTGTAAAGCAAAGGTTAAATTATTATGGAAAGAGCCACAAGCAAGGGGACATATCTGTCAATTTTTAGTTTCATTTGAATAAAAAATTCAGTTATGAAAAAAGTACAAACAACAATAAACAAATTAACATTACATACGATGGATTTGAACTGCCAATCCTTCCTTACAGAGTGGATTTTCGCTATTAAATGTAGATGATTTATTAGGGTATTATTATTATCTACTGTACCTAGTTATTTGAAAATAAAGAGCGGGGGAGTTTGGGAGAGGGGTAACACTTGATAAACAAAATTTTGTTAAAGGAAAGATAGGATAGTGTTGCCGTGAGAAGCATATGAAAACCGAAGAAGAGGTGCTAAACATACTGTTTAATATTTATACTTTCTTTGAAATCATTTCCGCAATGTCAGCCTCTCGTCAATACCCGCTCTCTTAAAATATATATTCTGACAGTTTATAACATAAGAAATAAACCACACTGGTAATTTTATGTATTTTCTTTTATTATCAAAATTGTGTTAAAGACACTTAAGAAACACACTATTTTTTGAATCAAGGAAACAAAAACAAGCAATTTCATTGTTTTTCACTGATGCCAGTATATACTATTTTCTAATAAGGTAGAGGCAGAGATAATTTTACATGGTGAAAGAAGTAAGAAAACAAATCATGATATGTTTTACAACTAGTTATTGATACAATTTTAATATATACGTCATATTATTTCATATATATAACCTATATAGGCATACAATATATTTCAGGTGCAGTAATTCTGTAAAAATCCTGGGTTTATCCGTTTGGTGATGCATGACATAAACATATAGCAGACTATGCTTTATTAAGGGTATAATTAGTACTACTGCACCCTGAAACTTCAAAATAAAGAGTGGAGGAGTTTGGGAGAGGGATAACTCTTGATAGAATCCTGATGATTCTAGACTATCCTCTAAGAATATACATTTTAGAGGTACTATCCTCTAAAACTATAAGAGGATAACACCTTTAGGTAGAGGTATTTATCCTCTTACCATAATTCTGTATTTTTGACGATACTAGCTTTAGCAACCTCTTACATACTGAATTTTATTTTTAACAGGATTATTGTATGTTTTTATCAGGATCGCGCCCCTTATTGGGATTCTTGAGCCTGGACCAGTCTTACAACTTAATAAATATTGACATATCACACCTAGTGTAACTCGAGATATTCATGAAATATTTTAGGTATGGTTCTGTATATCAGATGACTGTCCCAAACCTGTATCAAAGTTGAATTTCCTAAAAAGTAAAACATCCTAAACATCCATGTACCAACATTAAACATCCCAGTTAAACATCCGTTTCTGCCATACAAGTTAACATATTCGTTTTGCAATCTTTACATATTTAAAGCTTGATGTTTAATATTTAAATTTTGATATTTGAAGATAACCAATGAATATCTAAAAGTTTGTCTGAAGCATTTAATATTTGCATTTCTCGGAAATTCTTGCAAACCAAGAACTTCAGAATTTGAAAATTTCAGGACAATTACGATTTCACGGTAGGTATACGCAGGTGCTCTAAGAACTTAATCAATTTTTGTTCATTATTTATATTCCCCTTAATTTAAAACAGCAAAAAAGAACAAAAGTAGCAAAAATAAGCATTAAATTAATGGAACCCAACATAACACTAATTACCTTTCTTAACAGCAGTGACACCAAAGAGGATGTGTGCTTCCATGTTTCATCAGTTGAAGTACACAGTCTGCTCCCCTTCACAAATTTGAAGAATATGTCTTCAAAAGAGAGGAAGAAGAACACAATCTAAAAAATAGATGGGAGACAGCAACAGCAACACATTAAGAAATTTACAGTTGAATTTTTTGTGAATTATTTGTCTCGATTTATCGGTAGTTTTACCGAACCAATCGTACTCAAAATCCTCCTCAGGGCCATATTGTGGTGTTTCTTTAGTGGATGGTGAAGTTTTCCCCACAGTAGAGTGCAGACGGTCTGGTATCATAGTACTATTCTTTCTTGTTTAGCTTAAAGCTTATTCCAATAGGCAATGCAAAGAACTCCCCCAAAAAAGTCCCCCGGATCCCACCCCAAATACTATGAATTTGATCTATTTATGCCCCATCTTGGCTGGTCAAGCTCACAATCACAAAGCTCACATGATATCTCAAATTCTGAGAATAGGACAATGATCAGTGTTGGGGCTAATGTCACATAGATGATAATGGGTTTCAAGAGGTCCTTTCTAGGCGCTCCAAAAAAGGAAAAATATCTCCCCAATCGAAAGTATTCCCCCCCCTGCCCAAGATTCTCCTTACCAAAAACTTGGGAATTTACCTCAAAATTTCTCCTAATACCCCCTTTGAAATAACAAAGATTACTGCAATAAGGGTTGCAATTTTCAATTGTTATAATCAATGTTCTCTCTTAACATTCACCGTGATGGATCTTTGCTAATAGCTGTCCAAGATCAGCAATCAGCAGATATAATAATTAATCTAAAATCTCTTCTGAATATCCCGATTAATTCATCTAAATGGAACCCAAAACAATCCCTAACAAAATTAGTAGTATATAATGATCCCTCAGAAATACCTATTCAGGAGTTAAAAGAAAGGCTCTCAGAAACGGCTGGCAACACAATCCCTGTTGAAGATGTCACCCAACTGGGTAAACCCAACTCTAATGGCCTAAAAACAAGTGGATCTTTCTTTTTTACACTAAAGGAGAAAAATTAACATCCCAAAAAAGTTATTCCTATTTGGGCAAATCAAACCGCACAAGGAGCACAAGCCAAAACCTATCCAGTGTCAGAAGTGTCTCAGACTGGGACACAAAAAAAACAAATGCAATTAAATTCTCCTAGCATGTATGAATTGTAAAGGCTCCCATCGTAAAGAGTTGACAACTTGCAACAACATTCAGCCTACATATCGTCGTACCCAAAACCAAAGGGCGTATCTGACACTTTTTACGAAAACGAGTTAATGTGCTCCAAAGAGTCATCTAGTGGGGTACTATCCAGTGGGTGCATTTGCAGGGACGTATATTAACACACTTTTGATTTACAGCATAGGCACCTGGGCGTATCTGAAAACACTGACCAGAACCAAAGGGCGTATCTGAACATACGCCCTTTGGTTGTGGTCACTTTTCGAAGAAAAGATTTAAGTTACAGATACGCAGCGAAAAACAAGGAAAACTCAAAACACTAATTAGTGAAATTTTCATCAATTTTCGGAGCTTCAAGTTGTTCCACCACCACAGTCGTAAGCTAGGCCTATCATTCTTATGATTCCAGTACTTTGGACATTATAATGTTGGGGAGAGGCCGGTTTTACCTTACTGATTATATTGCCTAGTGTTAAAACAGACTGATTATGTTGATTATTGTTGACCATGGATACACAACCTTCATTTTATGAAAGATCCCAAATTGGGCTGCACGAGCCTGGAGCCTGACTTATTTTTACTTTTATTAATCTTTCCGTAAGGGCAATTCCATGAAAACGTCAACCTCGGGGTCAAATTTAAAATTGTCGGAGGAAATATTTGTTTGTGTCTATCTTATTACAAATTGTCTGAGCTTTATGAATATGCAAGAATCATTTTAATGTGAAAACCGCAAATAAGTTTTTTTAGGTCAAAGTCGCATGTTTTATTGACATCGGAATTGGAAATTTTACGGTTATTTTAATCCGATCACCACGGGATTAAAATAACAGCGATTTTGAGTAACGTGGGCTCATATTTAAGCCGTGACATTATTTAATCGATGTCAGTTCATGATTAGCAGTTCTTAGTGGTTTTCTATATCATTCAAACCTGCCTTTCAGAAAAATGCGACAGAAGAAAATTCTCAAGACAGAAGAAGCATTGCAGTATCTGGATGAATCTGACGAGCCAGAAGATATGTCCAGCAGTGAAGGTGATGGTGACCCTTCGTTTCTGCCGTCTAGTGACTCTGAAAGTCCCAGTGAGTTGACACCAGCGCTGGTTGTGAATATTAGTAGTGAGCCCCATGCGAAAGTTTCAGCTAATTCTGAAGAGAATGATCCTGCAGAGGTAAATCTTATAGGTATCATTTCCTCCAATGAAAGTCTCTTGGCCACGGGTTCGACATCCAAAAGAGCACACAGAAAGGCTCAACGGGTTTCAGGCAAAGAATACGTATTTCCTGCTACTGGAAAGTTTGTGAAGGCGAAAGCGAGGTCTGAAAATCCCTGTAATCACGAAAAATGTAAGAAAGGCTTTACAGACGAGATGTTGAACGGTATGTTTGCATCGTTTTGGAATCTCGGAAAAGAGGCAAGCAACCACGATCAGAAAAGACAGTTCATCGCTGGGTTGTGTAAACAAGCTCCTAAAAAGCGACATACTGTGTCAGATTCTTCAAGAAGATCTAACGGTCTTGTTTACAGTCTACCGTCCGAAACAAACTACTTTCCAGTTTGCAACAAATGTTTTCTTGGGACTTTCGGAATATCAGAAAAATTTCTGCGACGTTGCGTGAAATCAGAGTTTCAAGAACCAAGTACATCAATTGTGAAACCTGATCAACGAAGAAAAAATAAAAATTCCAAATGGGTCACAGCAGAACAACTTGGATTTATCCATGATCACATTAAGTCTTTTCCCGCGGTCGAGAGTCACTATTGTCGCAAGAGCACAAAAAAACTCTATTTGGATGCGAATCTTTCATTGCGGAAAATGTATGATCTGTATAAGGAAAAATGTAAGGAAGAGAAGAAAGTAGCCTTTGCATTAGAAACTTACCGTCTTCAGTTCAAGAAATTCAACCTTGGGTTTCACAGGCCTAAAATAGACCAGTGTGGACTTTGTCTTAGGTATAACCAGCTCGCAGACAAATCAGAAAAAGATGTGAAGCAGTATGAAGAACACCAGGAAAGAAAGGCCAAAGCGCGAGCTTTGAAAAACGAAATCGTTCGGAAGATTAAAGAAGAAGAGGAGGGCTTTGAAAAGGCTATGTTCATTAATTTTGATCTTCAACGCGTTCTCAAAACCCCGAAAGGGCCAGGTGGTCCTATATTCTACAAGCGAAAGCTTGCTTGCTATAACTTAACCCTATACAATATGAATAGCCACGCCGGATTTTGTAATATCTGGTGTGAAACAGATGGACAAAGAGGAGCAAACGAGGTTGCATCGATAGTGTTTGATGCTGTTTCGAGTGACAAAGATCATTCTGAATTCTACTTTGTGTCTGACTCTTGCGGAGGACAGAATCGAAATCAATTTTTTTCTGGAATGTGCTTATGGGCAGTCCACACCTTACATCATGTCCGATCGATTACTCACGTCTATCTGGAAAAGGGGCACACAGAACAAGAGGGGGATAGTATGCACAGTGCCATTGAACGAGCTTCCAGGCATACCTCTATAAATGCTCCAGTTGATTGGAAAAACATTTGCATTTTAGCGAGGCGGAACAATCCGTATACTGTGAGAACACTCGATTATTCCTTCTTCAAGGACTTCAAGAAGCTGACTGGCCAGGTCGTAAAGAACGTTAAGGTGAACACTTGTGGAGAAAAAGTTAAGTGGCTTGATATCAAAGTTCTCCGTTACACAGTGGACAATGCGGCTAAAACATTATATAGCTACGATTACAGCGGGGAATACAAGGCAATTGATGTTGACAAGGTAAAACAATCAGTTGGACAGAGTGGGACAATGTTAAGCTTGATGCCAGCTTATAGATGGTTCATGTATACTATAAGCATTTTTCCCGTCTTGTGTTGAGTTTCTCCACTCCAGACTCACCCAGGAGAAAAGGAATTGGGGTGCTCTGGTGAGCTCCAAATGCCAATCTTAGGGCTGTATTCTGTATTGTATCAAGTTTTCTGAGAGTAGATTCTGGGGCAATGCTGTATATCAAACTCCCATAATCAATTTTAGATCTTATGTATTTGATATAAAATTGTCTTGCTGTAACTATGTTGACACCATGCTTCCCACATGAAAGCATCTTCATCAAATTCAGTCGCTTTGCACAGGATTCTTTTAGATATTTGACATATTGACTAAATTGAAGTTTATCATCAATGTGTATTCCAAGGACTTTATGACAATTGGTTACAAGCAGTTCCTCTCCAAATAGAGTAAGTAGGGGAGGTCTAATATTCCTCTTAGATGTGAACAACATAACATTAGCTTTAGATGGTTCAAAATCAAGATCTATTCCTAGGGACCATAACTCTATTTGGTCTAATGTTTCTTGGACAACTTTTTCTGCTTCTTCCACTGTGTTTTGGATTGTCCAAGTATTATTATCATCTGCAAAGATTCCTCCTTTGCAGCTATTGTCTTCTAGAGGGATATCAAATTCTCCAACATTATAATAGTCTGGTCCAAGAACACTTCCTTGTGGAACACCTCTTTCCACCTCAATTTCCTTTGATCTTTCTTGTCCTACAGTCACAGCAATTTTTCTATCTGACAGGTAGCTCAGTGTGAATTTCATTAAATTTACATTAATTTTTGCTTTAGATAAACCTTGTAGTATCTGTCTGTGAACCAAATTATCAAAAGCTCCTTTAACATCCAAGAACACTGCAATCATTACTTTGCCATTATCAAGTGCATCAATGATGTCTCTCTGCATCCTGATCAGGTTATCTACTGTATTTCTCTCTCTGCAAAAACCTGTCTGAATATCCTGCAGCAGGTTAGCTTCATCTATTGCAAATCTCAGTCTTTCCTTTACTAGCCTTTCATATATCTTACCTCCAACTGGGAGCAGAGTTATAAAACAATGATTTTCTACTTTGTATGGTTTATTTGGTTTTGGGATCATGATAGATGTGCCATTCTTCCAAATTGTAGGGAAATTGGCCTCCTTCCACAATTTGTTGATGAGCTGTAGCAGAATATCCTTCCATTTATCAGTCAACCTTTTAAAGAAAACAGGGTATATGTTGTCACTGCCAGATGAAGTCTCTGGTAGTGTCTTTAGAACAAGTTCAAATTCTGATTTTGAGAAGGGTTTGTTGTAATTTGATTCTGACTGTTGCATAGAAAGTTTTCTTGCTTTAGTGAAAGTTGATGAATGTGGGCTGGTTCCTTCAAATGGATCTTTCTTACCTATTGTCTGGTGGAGATGACTTGCTCCTCCCTCAGCTTTTGTTTTGTTATCAGCAATCACTTTTCCTTGGTAGGTTGTTGGCCCCTGCGGATGGTGGTACAATTCTCTCCTATTCATCTTTCTTATGAAGGTATACACTTTTCCAAATGGATCCCTGAAGTTGAGATTTGAAACAAAATGCTTCCAAGATTCTGCTTTAGCTTGATTTATTGTTTTTCTAAATTCTGCCTGGGCCAATATTTTTTTTCTATAATTTTCAATTGTCAGAATCTTGTTGTAATTGTTTGAAGCTTGGTGTAGTTTCTTCTTATTTACGCTACACTGTTCATTCCACCATATTGGTTCATTCCTAGTCTTGTTACCCAATGTCTTGATGGGGATAGTCTTCTTAGCCACTTCCATCAGTAGATCTTGTAATCTTTCAATTTTCTTCTCTGTAGTCATAACTGTTGCCAGTTCTTCTTCAAGACTTATCCTTGTAAGTTCTTCCTGGAAGTAATCCCAGTTAACTTTCTTCAATTTAAAGGTAGGGCGTGTTGGTGGGGTTTGACTTCTTAGTGTAGATTCTTTATACTCAATTATCACTGGCTCATGATCACTGGTTAAGGTTGGTTCAGGAGTTAAACTTATATTTAGTTGATTGAATATTGCTACTGCAGAGAATGTGAGGTCAATGGTGGAGTATACTCCTGTAATTGGGTTTCTTCTAGTTTGAAGTCCAAGTGGGGTCACTAGGCCAATGTCATCATTCTTATCCAGAGCACTTAGGATACCTATACCACTACGATTATGAGATCCACATAAACACCAGGCATCTGAATGGGCATTAAAGTCACCAGTAATAATAAAAGGCTCTTTGGCTTTAATCACTTTTTTCACTTTATTGAAAATGTCCTCTGTTTGTGGCTCATTTCCATTAGGGTTATATATATTAACAATAACTATTGTATCCCTCTTACCCAGGAATACTCGGCAAGCTACCATCCCAATTTTAGAACTTGTGATGTCTTTAATATCTAGTTTTTGAAACATTAATGACTTTTTAATGCAAATTAATATTCCTCCTCTTGACTGTTCTGCTCTATCTTTTATTATTACTTCATAATTTCTAAGTCTCCATGAATTCTGGGGTTGTAGCCATGTTTCTTGAAAGCATCCAACATCAATTTTTTCTTTTCCTAAATAGCACTCTAATAAATCCTTTTTGCCTTTCATAATAGATTGGATGTTAAAAGATAGCAACTTCATTCTGGTTTATTTGCTAGATTCCAAACTTCTTCTACATTGATTTCAACTTTCAACAGTGAGTGCATAAGTTGACATAACTTCACTATCCTATCTTTCATTTCTAATTCCTTGATGTCTATCACTTCTGGCACTTTGGATACAAATAACACTAGCTGTTGAAGGGTGTTTTTTGGTTCAAGGGGGGTTGCTCTTTCACAGCCTTCTTATTCAGTGCATCTGCATAACTCTGGTATGCATTAGCTGCTCTTTTCATTGGTATGTTTTGGGCAACTGCAATTTTTATGATCTCACACTTTTGTTGGTGGGCTGGGCAGCTACCAGATGTTGTTGAATGGTTTTTCCCACAGTTAGCACAGACATACTTTTGGTATTTTCCTGACTCTTTGGTTTCTAGTTTTAAGGGACACTCATTAGAAGAGTGTTTGTTTGCACATCTCAAGCATACAGCATGTGGCAACCTACACTTTTCTTGAGTGTGGCCATACTTTTGGCATTTAAAGCACTGAATAATGGGTCGGTTATATCTCTCAATACTTCTTTTTCTTCCATATAGCCAAATAGACTGGGGAAGAGAGTTACTCTCAAATGCTACACAAATACTCAGGCTATCTTCTAATTTTTGGTCTCTCGGTTGTATCTTTTCAACCTCTTTAATTCCTTAATCTCAATATTAGTTTCTACCCTGAGGTCTGTCAGCAGTTCTTCCTTTGAATAATCTAGTGCTATTTGCTTGATTACACCATAGCTGACCTGTCTTTTCTCTTCAGGTGCTACATCAACAACATCTAGCTTCTGAATTTTCATTAAAGTCTCCTATGCAGTTTGTGATTGAACATATACTGATAGTCTATTTCTATCATAGTTTGAGTAAAAGTCAAATTTTTCTGTTTGGAGAATTTTCTTAAGTTCTACAGTGATTGCTCTGTCTGATGGAAGTTTAACCTGTGAGGTGAAAACCACTGTTAGATTAGTCCCTGATTCACTGCTTATAAACTCACTAGCTGCCTCTATTCTATTATTTCCAGCTCTGAATTTCTCTGGAAATCTTTCAACTATAGGAGGTTTAACAGTTTTAGAAGTTTCTTGCTCAAGAGGTGAGCCACTTCTCTTACCATTTCTTTTCAGTAAATCACTGATCCCTTCAGCCTCCATAGGATTTACAACATTTGTGATGTCCTCCTCTTCTTCCTGGGGGAGGGGAGGATAATCAACTGACAACCCTGAAAATCTATTATGGACACTTACTGAGGGTACAAATTGTAAATTTTGGGTTTGGGGTGCATGATATAAATGACCTTGATGACTTGAATATGGCAGAGGTGCATAGTAAACTGTAGGGGGACCTTGAGTATCTTGATATGTTGAGTGAGGAAATTGTATAGGTGTTTGATGGGGCTGTCCAGAGTATACTGGAAATGGCTGGGTGTGAGATGGTGAGTATGCTATGCGTGGTGGTGAGAATGATGTTTGTGGAGGAGACAGTCCTACTAGTGCTGATGTTGATCCTGTTTGTGTATGGTTTGTCTGTTGTGGATGGCTAGTTCCCACTGTGACACTTCCCCCAGGGGGAACCCCCATTAGAGGGTGGGAATTCATTAATCAATCTTAATCCAAATATTGTAAATGCTCTTACCCGAAATCAAAACTTCAGAATGCGAAATAGTCTAGAAAATAAGCCTGGGCAACAATTTTTTAATTTTACCGCGTTGTCCGTTTTCCTCGATCTCCTATATTTTCTAACAATTGACATGTCTTTCATATTTCAAAAATACCGCCACAAATTCCCAATCACTGCAGCCCTCCGTCCGTACTGAAAAGCTAATTTAATAAAATGGCGTTGCCATCAAGCCAAGGCTAATTGGAGGGCAAATCTGGCATCAGCCTTTTCAGGATTGTATAAAAATGATATCATTTTACTTGTTGATAGATAGTCTATTATCCATCGATCCATCCTAAGGCAGAACTAAGGTAGATAGATAAAGAACTAAGGGATGATCAAGATGTGTATGTTGACTCATGACAGACAATGTCCACTGGACTTGTATGCAAGACACTGGACAGAAATTGCTCGGACTCAGTGGGGAGCAAACTACTAAGCCTAATAAGCTTGGTTCCTTAGTCTCAAGCATCCCTATTTTACCACCTTTAGGTTGCTCAAAGATGAAAAAAAGATTTAAGTACTGACTTAGATAATTTTGGAGACCACACTGCCTTTCCATGACAATAAATAAAAGCTCAAATAGGGATAAACTCCTTTTAAAGCAGGGCCCCCATGGCATCAATAAAGCTGTCCATAAAGTTAATAAACCGTTTTCCTCTTATAACTTTATTGACTTTATGGTTGTCGGAAAGAAGTTAAACTTTATTTAACTTTTTCAATAAGGTCCGGAAAGTTTAGCCAAAAGGAGAAGACTTGTGGAAAATTTCAATTCAGCTAAAAGAAACTAATTAGATAGCCAGTCTTGAACTTTTTTCTCTAATATGTGGAACATTAAAACAGAAGACTTGCTTATTTCACTAGTGAGAAATAAACCTTTAATATACAGTTCCTCACAAGGGGAACATAAGGACACAATTCTTTCTATCGGAAATGAATTTCAGCCCCCCCCCCCTATATAGGCTATACCTAACCCAACCTAACCTAATCCTGAATTGGCATATATAGGGGGGGGGGGCTGAAATTCATTTCCGATAGAAATGCTTAGGCCTATTATATTCATAATCAGCATAAAAAAAGGCATCAAATAGTGTATTCACTTTAGTCCTAACTCAATAATATGATTTGGTATATATTGACCTAGCTTGGATACATATGAGAAACTGAATCACCAATAGGCAAACCCATGTGACGGGAGTATACCCAATGGATAATATCTAAAAATTTATATTCTATAGAATGTAAAAATAATATCCAACCATACTTAGTTATTGCCAAAATTATCCAACTAGTTAGTTATCTGAACAATCCTTTTAAGCAAGTAAGAAATTATCCAGCTAGGAAAATAATTAAAATTTAAAAGAAAAATAGTTTTATCTTGCTAGCCAAATACAATAAAGCATAAGAGCCAACTTAGTATCTCCAACTAGGTGGATAATACTTTAACTTAATGCTTCTTATATATATCTAACTAGACAGATAAGTAAATTCTTCATGCAAACTAGTGATAATATCCAACTAGTCAGACAATTTTTTCTCTTAGACATAGCCTGAACATCTAACTTGGTGGATAACACTTTGTCCTAGCCCTTCTGATATTAATCCAACTAGGTAGTTAAGTAACTTCCTGCTTAGTTAAATATATATCAAAAGATTTAAGACTCAGCATTATCCACCTAGTTAGATATTCTTGCTGTGCCTAAGAGAAACAATTTATCTGGCTAGTTGGATATTATCCCAAAACTGCATAGCCTAATGGAATTTATTTATCTTCCTAGTTGGATATAAATCAGGAGTGTTAAGACTTAGTATTATCCACCTAGTTAGATGTTCATGCTGTGCCTAAGAGAAATTAATTATCTGGCTAGTTGGATATTAACCCCAAACAGCTTAGAGAATCTTCTTAGCTGCCTAGTTGGATCTATATCAGAAACACTAAGCAACATTATTATCCAACAACATAGATATTCTCTCTGCCTAAGAGAAACAATTTATCTGGCTAGTTGGATATTAGCCCCAAACTGCTTAGAAAATCTTCTTATCCTCCTAGTTGGATATAAATCAGGAGTGTTAAGACTTAGTATTATCCACCTAGTTAGATGTTCATGCTGTGCCTAAGAGAAATTAATTATCTGGCTAGTTGGATATTAACCCCAAACTGCTTAGAAAATCTTCTTATCTGCCTAGTTGGATATATATCAGAAACACTAAGCTACATTATTATCCACCTAGTTAGATATTCTTGCTGTGCCTAAGAGAAACAATTTACCTGGCTAGTTGGATATTATCCCAAAATTGTATAATGGAATTTATTGTATAATGGGATATATATCAGGAGTGTTAAGACTTGGTATTATCCACCTAGGCTAGTTAGATGTTTATGCTAAGCCTAAGAGAAATGAATTATCTGGCTAGTTGGATATTAACCCCAAACTGCTTAGAGAATCTTCTTATCTGCCTAGTTGGATATATATCAGAAACACTAAGCTACATTATTATCCAACTAGGCTAGGTAGATATTCTTGCTGTGCCTAAGAGAAGCAATTTATCTGGCTAGTTGGATATTAACTCAAAACTGCTTAGAGAAACTTCTTATCTACCTATTTGGATATATATCCCAAACACTATGCTATATTATTATCCAACTAGGTAGATATTCTGTATATTGCATAGACAGTCAAATATTCAGCTAGGTAGGTAAAGGTGTAAGAGTCTTAAAAATGTTATTATCTGTCTAGCATGATATTTTATCTTGATACTAAGTGCAGTTGGATATTATTTTTACATTCTATAGAATGAAATTTTTCTAAGAATATCCATTGGGCACCTTCCCCCCATGTGACTTTGCAAAAATTTAATTGGCCTACTGCCTCAAATTTTAAGTCAAAGGCTGTTTTCTATATTTTTTGTGCTATTTTCATGACACTTGGACCCTAATTATCATGTTATAAGGATTACCTTAGTGTTATAATTTGTCTATGTGGATTTTTCAGTTGGAAATTTTTGTGTCTTAATTCCCTGGTGTAAATCAACGTTTGAAGTTTTCGATTTTGTTTTCTTTCTTACTATTGTTGATTGCCAGCATTCAGCCAAAAATAATAAATATTGAGTTTTTCAGCAAAGATTTACCGATTCCTATTTGAAAGTTATTTAAAAGCTATTTTTCTTCATATTTGTATGAGATCTAGTTCCAAAAATCTGTATCAGGGTATATGAACTACAAATTAGTCCTTTCACCCCTTTGACTCTCCAAAAAGCATCATCAGATTCAGAAATCCATTGCCCTCATCTGTAACCAAGTCTTCTTATCAGTTAAAACAAACCAGTAATCCCAATTGAACTTTTTAATTTTATTGAGGGTTGTGGGAAGTAAGGGTACTTGAATCACTTTTCCCTAGTAGTTTAAGACCTATAAGTCGGCTTGCACCAATACGGTTCTTCACACTCACTCCCGTTCTCTTCTGCACTTTCTAAAACATATGATAAATAACCTCCTTCTTTTTAATGAATTCATTGTGCATTAATAATCACTAATCAGTTTTACTCTTCTTTAAAATATCAATAGATGCCTTAAAAATCTTTCTGTCTAAGTGCCAAGGCAGGTTAGAAATCAGATTACAATGTAGGTATTTGGGATATTAGCTATGTAGCAGAGGCGTTTAAGGGATATGGTCTCCACACTCAGTGGCTGACAATCAAATAAGACATGCTGGATAGTTTCATCGGTTGAGAAACAGACCCGGCATAGAGGGGAGTGATGTAGCTTCCAATTAAATAACAAACTATTGAGAAGAAGGGCAACTAATTTCAGACGGTAATATAGCACTGTGTAATCTAGTATGAAAAGGAGATAAAACCAATTTATTGTGATTAACATTAGATCTTTTCCTAATAATATCACATTAATTGAGGTCAAAGAGAGGACTTGGGTTTAAGAAAGAACCATTGGCTGCCAGGAAATCAGCAGTATCATTATATTTGGTACCTTTATGGCTTGGAACATGTTGGAAATAAATCTGGTCACCTTCAGCCTGGAGATTCAGAAGCTGTCTTCTAATGTTGAATAAGTCCTTATCATTGGCAAATCTATTATTTTTCTTTGAGCAACAGTATTGCCGAATTGGAGTCAGAAAGGCAAAGAATATCCTCCTCTACAATGCTATTGTTTTTATTTATTGGAATAAGTTCTGCTTGACAAATAGGTGGACTCATTTCTCAAGGCGGAGGTTCAGTAAAGGGGTACGTATAGGGGGAAAACTAGCTCCACTTTGGGACCTCCAATTGGAACTGATTCCAACATGAATGGCCATAGGTGCAAGCTGTCTTCAAAGCAAGAATATGATTATACACAGCATGCTTGCTTCCATAAGCTTGAATTCACGAGAAATATTTATTTTTTTTGACTGGATACTCTTTCACTTAGGGAAACTAAACAGTTGTTTTAATTTAGACAGAGGAGTATCCCTGTGCAAACCCAGATCAATTCGAATAGCCGAATTTTGTAAAGATTTAAAGGTTTTAAATGCAGATGGGGAACGAAATGAAAAGAATTTGATATCATATTCTAGATTAGATCAGATATATCAGAGGCAACGCTATAGCGTTGCCTATAGTAAAGGCAATACGGCTCCTATGTTTTATTATTACTACGATGAAGACTAGTTTTTAATAAGAATCGTAGTATTAAATTAAAGAGAATCATGGTATTAATTCACTATGTCCAATCCGTCCAAATTTGCAAGATTTGCACCTTCAGGTAGAGTTACATTTGATATGGACCGCCATTCTTGCTCCAGCTTCACCTTATCCCAAATACCAGAGTAATAGTGCCCGCAGAATTGATGAAAACTAGGAACTCTTAGCTCGTAGCTAGAGCTTGGAGTCAGGAAATGGAGGAAGTTGTAGATCTTGTCAGAGAAGGAAAAACGATCAAGAATTTGTTTGATAGTTTCAATATAAAAGTCTCTTGCGGGGCGACGAATTCGGAGACTCTAGGCTACAAAACGGCCATCAACAACTTCCCTCGTTTCCAGCCCCATAAGGAGATCATGTCCTTTATATCCGATATAGACGCTGTTATCGGGAGGATAGTTTGCTTCATCGTACGGGTTGATGGCGAAAGGATTGGTTACTCGAATATAGGAAGGTTTCACGAAATTCATGCCTAAAGTACACAGGAGCTTTTGTACCTGGCTTTTCAAGAGGTGAAATAAGGGTTTTTGTGCCTGAAACATAGTATTCAATTCATTCAATTCTCCTAACACATATTCAACAAAATACATTTGACCTCTTCAGTAAGGATTGTTTGGTAAATTTTTACCAAATCATATTATTGACTTACAAATAAAGTGAATATACCACTCGATGCCTTTTTTTATGCTCTTTCCAAATATAATAATCATTTTTGTGAATCATTTTTGTGTGTGAAATGAATTTTACCCACATCCCTATATACCAATTCAGGGCATATATGTGCAAATTAGGGGGTGGGGGTAAAGTTTAAACTTAACTCCCATTAACATCAGAAATAAAATTTGCCCACTCCCTAATGTGCAAATAAATACCATGAATTGGTATATATAGGGGTGGGGGTAAAATTCATTTCCGACAAAAATGATTATTATATTTGGAAAGAGCATAAAAAAGGCATTGAGTGGTATATTCACTTTATTCGTAAGTCAATAATATGATTTGGTAAAAATTTACCGACTGTTCAACGTCATTCGTACGTGGTCATTTGTGTGTGAGGGATCTTCAAACAACGTAACTAGAGTCCCAAAACAACGTAAGAGTATCCAACTGCTCAAGAATACGTGTCGCACAGTTTTAAAATGAAAGCCAACAAGTCGGAACCAAAGCAAGGAATCTGTGTTGATCCACTTGAGTGAAAACTTGAAATTCTTTCCTATATGTATCTTGCCGTTTTGGACTGCGTCAAAAGTGATTGTAAACGATTCTGTTGTTTCGTCAATAACCATCAAGAAAGGGTTCGTCTTTAGGGTGTCAAGAAGCTTACCGTGAAAATGAGGTGCCAGTGCTTGTCAGGCAATGTTGGTTGCTTTTGTTCTACCCAGACTGGCATGGCTTAGCAAATCTGGACCTGGTATACTTTTCATGAGCTTCAGCAAGTCGTCAGAAAGTGAATAGAGTAGATCATTTTCAACAGGAAATGATACAAGCTTTGCTTTAACAGTAGCCACTCTTTTGCTTCTGGAATTGCTGCAAAAGTGATGGTCCAATGGCATAGTCTTGGAACGCGAATCTATCCATACTTTTTCGTTTACTTCATGAACTTTGCTCTGTTTGTGCCTTTTCAGGTCATATTTCCCCTTCTTACAAAGAAAGTCCTTTTTGCAATAGAGGCAGTGAGCTATATATGCACTGATTTGATTGTTCTGCAACTTTGCCCTCTCTAACCATCCTCTAAAGTCAGATTCTCTTTCCAACTCATACCTGTATTTTTGATCTGAAGACTTCCTTGCCAACTTCTGTTTTTTTTGAAGAATTTGTGGAGGGTTCATCATCCAAGTCTTTAACCCCATCCTCATACTCTTGATTGAGATCAATCACTTCAGCCATTTTAATGAAGTATGTCCATCCTATAAACAAGAAGAGTCAAGCAATTTGGTGGAATCACCCTATTTTCTTATTTTAAAATGAAAGGGGTCAGACTAGTATTATAAAAGCTATATAAGCAAAAACAAAGCATTGATTATAGTGACTGATCCAACATGTCCAGTAAAAAGAGGGGGAGGGGCTTTGTCGAGAAACAAAAAGAGCAATCTTGTCTCAAGCACTCTTAGTTGTAGACAAGGCCATTTCTACCCTTTCTCCTTTTAGAGAGGGAAACAAAGATGTGCGGACAAAATCAGATTCGTGCAAAACTTTTTTATAAAAAAAGGTAGAAAATTCAAAGATGTAAATCACTAAAAGTGTACTATTCCTTATATTTGCCTTTTAGACAACTATTTTAGGGAAGCAAATGCCTGAAAACACTAAAATCCTAAGTTTAAAAAAAGTTAGATTTAGGAAATATCTTCTTCTTGTTTTTTTTTTGCTAGTAAAAAAAAGTGAGAGTCTAGGATGTAAAAGTGTTTTCTGGCATGAAATACAGTTTATGTTGGGAATTTTCTTTAAAACCTGCATTTTTCTATAGATTTGCCCATACAAACAAACATCCTAGTAATTAAGCAAATACACTTGAAAAGAGATATTAGCCTATGCTGTGAAGATTTATAAGGAGGAGAAACTTTACTGTTGTGAGGCACTTAAAACAGCTTAACAAAGTATACTGGAAAAAAACTATGGCAAACGCAGCAGGCGAAATCCTAAAAGAAGTTTGGGGGTGGAGAGGCCAGCGACCACATTAAGCATTACAAAGTGTCTTTTCCTCTTGCATTTTTCTTCTGTTATACCCTTGTTTAAGTGAATAAGATGACTTCTACACAAAAAAAAAAAAACAACTGAAAAGTTAACCAAAGAGAGAGAGAGATAAAATGGTAGAGGTGCAGATTAGGGCCTCTGCAGTAAAGAGTGCAGAGTTCAAGGCCATACCCTGAATTTTTTTTTCTGAGGGGGTTTTACTCAAAGATTTTTTTCGGGGGGGGGGGGGGGTACACAAAAACTTAAAAAATGCATACAAAATTTGTTTAAAACCGTTTTTGTTATGTTTTTACAAGTCAAACAAATATTTCGGGGGGAGGGGGAGGAGGTTCAAAACTCCCTAAACCCTTCCCCCCTCTGGATACAGCCATGGGCAGAGTTACTGTATAATAATCCTAGTTAACATATTCTCCACGGGAACACCTTTATCCCCACTATTGTACAATTTTTTAAAACAAAATTGTAAAAAATAAACAAATTTGACTGCATTTATCTGTTTTGTAAATTGTCTATATATGAAAGCTAAACACCATCACTGCCATCTACCAAATAGATACAAAAAGGCAAATGTTGATACTTTGGAAAATCTTAAGAGGAATTTTTCATATCATAGATTACAATTACTTTCCAAAACATATGGGAGGTAGCCACAGGCCCTCCTTTGCCTATCCCCTTCCCTCAAAAAATATTTACAATATTTAATCCAAAAACTTATACAGTAAAATATTTTATTTCAAAACATGCTATTGAGAATAATTGTAGCTAACAAATTTTGACTGTAACCCTGCTCTTCTTTACCCCAACCCTCCTAATGTTAAAATCTATACCTGAAATTTCATATTTCCCATTTTCTCTGCCAATCTGTATCTCTTGTTTTAACCCATGTACCTGTAAATTCAATCAACTGTGACAAACAAGAACTAGAAAACAGTGACAGGCAGCAAAATGCATTTGAAATATATAATTTCGGCTATATATTTGCATATTAGGGGGTTTGAAGTGATGTATGGAAGAGCGGCATGATTTTGCCCTGGCTATGTAGGCTAAGTGAATGGTCATTTGTACCTGATGCTGCCCCTACTGCTTTTAATTAGATGGGGGAAAAATCCAAACAAAATCTCCCTGGAAAAGGAAGAGCCCAAAAGTAAGATTGAATATGTCAAAGCTTGAAGATTTATCCCTTCTGTCTGTTTAAGGAACACAGATGCATAATTGAAGCTTTGTTCATTTTTATCTTAAGGGTGCCCTACATTTATGACCTTATATTTGATGGGTGAAAAATGGTACTTTTTCAACCATAATTTGTCTTGCTTATTTTCTACAAAAGTGTTTTTTTACAAATAATTCGTTTATATCAGAGGTTCATTTGCAAGCTGATGACCTACTTTAGAATCCCTAGTCTCGAAATTATGTTTGAATCTTTTGAAGCTAGGAGGTGTATACCTCCTGTCTGTTTAAAGAAAAAGGATATACATAAGTAGGTTTTATTGCACTAACAGCCTAGGGCCAAGACAATACAAAACAAAGAATGAAAAATAACTTTTAATTATTTTACATTGCAGAAACAAAGAAAAACAAGAACCAAAACGGAAACAAAGAAAAAAAAATTACAAAAGTCTTCATCTGTGCTCCATTGACAAATTGAGCAATTGGCCTACGTTTTTAAATCTTGCAAAATATTCATTCCCTAAATACATTCACAAGCCATCTCCTATCAAACCTATACTTTCAATAAGCTTTATTTTTCAACTCACTCAATTATACACACACATACATCACATGACCCACACTCTCATTATACTTTCACAGATCAGACTAAGGTAAGGACCATCTTACTTACAATTCAATCTTGTATTTAATCGATTTTAAAGAAGGCTTTTATGGCTAAATCAGTACTTTAAATAAAAGTTCAAATAGGGATAAAATCCTTTTAATAGACAGTGATAACTTCCACAAACAGTGATAAAATTTCAAAAACAAAATGCTAGATATTTCGGTCACATGCATATGTAAGCGAAATATCTAGTGTTTTTTGTGAAATTTTATCACTGTTTGTGAAAGTTATCACTGTCTATTAAGCAGGGCTCCCACGGCGTAAATAAAGTTAATAAAGTATTCCGCAAAGTTACATACCGTAAAGTTCGTCGCGCTCACACATGAATTTTACCTTCCTGACTTTATGGAAATTTTTTTAAGCAATTAATTTGAATTATTCACACGTTCATTCTTGAATATATCTGACATTATTTTTTGATAACTTTTTCAATTTAATAAGTTAGTCTTAAGTTAGATGTCGTTTTTACTTTAAAATTTACTAAAGAAGGCTTAATAAAAATGGCTTAGTCCCAGAGAGCTATAAACAATTGCAGGATGTTAAGCATTTTACTTCACTTACTTTTTGAAAATTTACTAAAACCAATTGTGTCTCCATTTCTTCTATGTTCCCCTTGTGAGGACCCCTGCTTACTTTCTATGCCCCTAAAGTTACTTTTCTTTATCTTATTTCCTTGAATGCAATCCTTCCTCCTTCAAACAATTGAGAGACCTTTTCTCCGGTTATCACTTATGTTCCTGACTTTATCGGAAATATTTCTTTAAGCGTGAACTTTGGAATATTTTATTAGTTTCTTCAACTATGTCTTACCATAAGTTCTCTTTCTCTTCCGCCATCCAAGACCATTTTCAATTTCTTTAATTAGTTTCTTTTAGTTATCCCTAACCCCTTTTTTTTTACCCTCCGAACAAGTTTCTCCTTAGGCTGGCCGCCTTCACCTTCACTTTCTTTACATTAAATTTCCTTGAATGCATTTTCTAACACTCAATTGTGTCCTTAGTTCCCTTGTGAGGAACTGTATATTAAGGTTATTTCTCACTAGTGAAATAAGCAAGTCTTCTGTTTCAATGTAAAAAAGTTCAAACTGGCTATTTTTTCTTTAGCTGAATTGAAATTTTCAAGTCTTCTCCTATTGGCTAAACTTTCCACCTTATTGAAAAAGTTAAATAAAGTTTAACTTCTTTTCCGATAAAAGTTAGGAAAACGGTTTATTAACTTTATGGACAGCTTTATTGACGCCAATGGGGGCCCTGCTTTAAAGGGAGTTTATCCCTATTTGAGCTTTTATTTATGTCATGGAAAGGCAGTGTGGTCTCCAAAATTATCTAAGTCAGTACTTAAATCTTTTTTTTTCATCTTTGAGCAACCTAAAGGTGGTAAAATAGGGACGCTTGAGACTAAGGAACCAAGCTTATTAGGCTTAGTAGTTTGCTCCCCACTGAGTCCGAGCAATTTCTGTCCAGTGTCTTGCATACAAGTCCAGTGGACATTGTCTGTCATGAGTCAACATACACATCTTGATCATCCCTTAGTTCTTTATCTATCTACCTTAGTTCTGCCTTAGGATGGATCGATGGATAATAGACTATCTATCAACAAGTAAAATGATATCATTTTTATACAATCCTGAAAAGGCTGATGCCAGATTTGCCCTCCAATTAGCCTTGGCTTGATGGCAACGCCATTTTATTAAATTAGCTTTTCAGTACGGACGGAGGGCTGCAGTGATTGGGAATTTGTGGCGGTATTTTTGAAATATGAAAGACATGTCAATTGTTAGAAAATATAGGAGATCGAGGAAAACGGACAACGCGGTAAATTTAAAAAATTGTTGCCCAGGCTTATTTTCTAGACTATTTCGCATTCTGAAGTTTTGATTTCGGGTAAGAGCATTTACAATATTTGGATTAAGATTGATTAATGAATTCCCACCCTCTAATGGGGGTTCCCCCTGGGGGAAGTGTCACAGTGGGAACTAGCCATCCCACAACAGACAAACCATACACAAACAGGATCAACATCAGCACTAGTAGGACTGTCTCCTCCACAAACATCATTCTCACCACCACGCATAGCATACTCACCATCTCACACCCAGCCATTTCCAGTATACTCTGGACAGCCCCATCAAACACCTATACAATTTCCTCACTCAACATATCAAGATACTCAAGGTCCCCCTACAGTTTACTATGCACCTCTGCCATATATTCAAGTCATCAAGGTCATTTATATCATGCACCCCAAACCCAAAATTTACAATTTGTACCCTCAGGGAAGGTGCCCAATGGATATTCTTTAAAAAATTACATTCTATAGAATGTAAAAATAATATCCAACTACACTTAGTATCAAGATAAAATATCATGCTAGACAGATAATAACATTTCTAAGACTCTTACCCTTTATCTACCTAGCTGATATTTAACTGTATATGTAATATACAGAATATCTACCTAGTTGGATATAATGTAGCTTAGTATTTCTGATATATATCTAACTAGGCAGATAAGAAGATTCTCTAAGCAGTTTGGGGTTTATATCCAACTAGCCAGATAAATTGTTTCTCTAAGGCATAGAGAATATCTACCTAGTTGGATAATAATGTTGCTTAGTGTTTCTGATATATATCCAACTAGGTAGATAAGAAGATTCTCTAAGCAGTTTGGGGTTTTTATATCCAACTAGCCAGATAAATTGATTCTCTTATGCAGAGAGAATATCTACCTAGTTGGATAAGAAGTCTTCTAGGAAACTGTAAATTATCCAACCATAAATCTATTTCTTCTACAATGATATCATGTTTTTTTGCAGCGTTTGCCAACTACCATGCTTTGAAGTGAATAAAGACTACTGCCCGGAAAGAATAATTTCGCTCAAAAACACTGAAGTTTAAAATATTTACGGCAGGTGCCCCTCCTCCTCTTCTGATCATTTCCAATTCATTTGGGAATTGATATAGCTCCTTTTATGGCCACTGAACCTTATCAACATTGCTTTTACTTGTCTTATGTATTTAAAATTATGATTTAGGAGGACTCCCAAATAAGCTGAACTGCTAAATGATGATTTAAATTTTAAAAAATCCATGTTTTGTAGTTTAAGGTAGTACTATAATAGTAATTGACATGTATTTATCTTATTTTAGACTTTTTATTCACCTACAGTCAGATTCTTCTTCTTCTAATTCATTGCAGGCGGGCTATTCAGTTGGTACTATTTAGCCCTCTTCTTTTTGCTTCACTCTGTGGGCTACAGAGCTACTGTCTTGCTTGTCTCTTATTTATTAAGATATTCTCAGATATCTTTTAGTAGATCTTTTGACTCAATGAGTTTCGAATATAAGATAATAGATAACGGAAAAGAAAAACGCTCACTTCAAAAAGAAAAAACGCTCACTAGGTCGCGGTTAACAAGTTGAGTGCTGATAGGCTACTGCTTTGCAAGCTCCTTATGTGGAAAAATGCATTTGGCCTAAGCTTTATACAATTATGGACGAGTTAAGTTACTAGTTTAATAGACACTCGAGGAATGACAAGTGAGTCTGCCACAAATTTACCAAAGCCTGTGGACCAGTGTTTCAAACACACACCAGAAATTCTGTTCAGCATATTTAAATTGTCTAGGACAAACAAAGGTTATAGCCAACTTTACTCGCTGACAAGTGCGATTTAAGGTAAGGAAAGCATAAACAGAACGATTTTGGCTATCGAGCTCGTTACCACGATACACAGGTTCTTATGTTGATATTGAGGGCCCAGAAGATCCATTTGTGAAGCTTCAGCCTGTTGATTTCGAACCTCCGCCACAAAGTAAGAAGAACAAAAATTGACCTCTTCAATACCATAGCCATTATTTAGGCTCATCTTCTGAAGAAATAAATTGTAATAATTATTTGTTTTTTCAATCAAACTTTTTTGGCTCATTCTGCTGGGGAAGTGACTTTTATTTTTACATAAATATTGGACAAAAGAATTATTCTCTTACACTAATGCAACTAACAAAACTCTGTCAATATACTGCATTCTGCAGAGGGATTAACCCGCTTAATAGTAGTTTAAATCATTACTTTCGATAATCATGTCAGCTTCAAAACTCTCAAGCCCGTAATTTTGAGGATTGTGGATGACAAACTTTAAACAGGCTAAGTCCAGAATTCATAGCTAAAGTAGTTATTTTAGTTTGTAATGCATTTGCCACTGTTTTAAAATTCCGTGCACTATCTTATAGTACAACATATGTGCCTTAAAACTAAGAATAGTTTACAACTTTTGCCATAGCCTTGTGATCAGGTAGAAGAGAACTCCAAATAATTTTATATTTTGTGCTGTATTTTGCTATTAAAATGCCATTAAAATGGGAATGTTGTATTTTTATTTTGTAAAAATTCACTTTGTTGAATATCCATAGTTTCTGAAATCTACCATAAATTTCGTGAAGTATTTGATTCTAAGGTTTCTATAATATGTAATCCTAGTATGGCCTAAAAACTTTTGGTGTGATTTCATTAGTCTTCATGAAAAAGAAATAAGATAATGAATTTCGGTTGGGTGCTTGTTTTTCATTTTATTTGTTGCTCTGCCAATCCATCTGAAAAGTAATGAAAGTGTCTTTATTACCCTTGATCTTTCTTGAGAAGGAACAGAGTCACTCTTTGACCATTTTTCAGCAGTAGATATGGCTATGTCTACACTTCTTCTAGGGTGTAAAATCAGCTTCAAATTCTCAAGTCTGTTAAGAAAAGACAGGTGTGATGAGTGTTAAAGAAATTGAATCCTTAATTCACTGCTAAAATCACTTAACTCTTTGCTATCTGATATAGTCTTCGTCAGTTTTCTACTGCCTTGTACAGTTTCTTTGCCATCCTATGGTGTAACTTTTGTACCTTATAACCAAAACATTTTAATGCTTAAGCCTTAGCTTTACAATTAGTCAGTAGCCCATATACACAGACATCAGATTGTGTGTTTCTAGTTACTATTTCAGTGATAAAATGTAAATTTCGTATATTTAGTACGTCAGTGCATAGAATATCTATAATCTTTTGGTGTAGCATTGAGCTTCTGGAAGCAGTTGATTTTTGTGTTTCTCTAAATAGCTGATTCTAGTTTACTTTAACACTTTTTCTCAAATCTAAAAAGCTGCATGTTCAACAAATGGCAAAATGAAGTTTTGATTGGCTGCTTACTGTTTTTTTTTTTTTACCTTTGTTACACTGTCCAGGAGGTAATAAAAGTATTATTATCTCCTAAATATTTATAAAATGTTGTTCCCTAAAAGGAACATAGATTTCGTTGAACTGCTTAACAGTTGCAGATATTTACACTCCATCTCAAACCAGCTAATCTTGTTTCCTGACATGAGGCGTTTCCTGAACCGAGTTTCCTGACATGAAAATAGTAAATTTAAAAGTAACATCAAGCGATACACAATAATGTTACTAAAATAGTAACGTTAGAAACGGCATATATTAGAAATCACCATTTTATGTAACAATCATTCCATGCTATTCTTCATCATCATCATCATCAGAACAACATTATATACATAGGTTACAGAACATCATTTTAATGCCAGAAATATGTAATAGCGTTTTCTATACGAATTTGTAGTGGAAAACATACTAAACAATGATTTATCTGGTTTACCACATATATAAAATGCCTTAATGTAGTGTAATTATGTCAGTTACTGGAGATTATTCAAACTTTTTTTTGTGATATCAGTAGAGAAAATAGCTTTTTTGTAATAATTCAGTTGAAGATGATCCCTCCGGACAGTTATTTCTGTGCTTACCTTGTTGTTGAGTAGCAGCTACGTGTTTTGTTTAATAGATAAGTAATTTAGTATACGTTTCCCTTTATGTTATATTCTATAAACCTAAACTTTATTATTTCTCTTGATAAAAATGTAAGCAAATTCACGCGCTTGGAGTTTTTTTAACAATTACCGCTCTGCATATTTTGTCTTGCCTTTCTTCATATAACCCTTTATAGACCATCAGATCTCAAGCATGAAATATGTCTCACAATTTTTATTTTATGATATTTTTATCTAGAATTTGTACAAAATTCCTTTGGTCTCAGTAAAGTCAAGATATTTAGTGTATGCTTAAACGTCTTCTTTTGAAAGTTCCATTCTAGGAAAATGTGCTTAAGATTAGTCTGTAAATTGTGTTATTTCTTTCAGTTTTAGTTGGATATGCTTTAAAAAGAAAAAGTAATTCCGTTTTACCGAGCAACTGTGATAAAAATTGGAAAAAAATTTATTTTCGGTTTCATTAACAATTTTTAAGTGTTTTGAATTGCCAATTTGCATTTAGCGAGAACCAAGCCTAAGAGCTGAAAAATTAATTAGGGAATCTCTGAGTCAATTTTCTTTCTTTTATAGCTGTCTTTTATTGCTCAAGAAAGATTGGTTACACAATAGGTTTAAAATGTTTCACTTGTTGTCAGAGGTGTATACAGAATTAATGTTTGGGCGATACCAATAAAATATTACTCCCCCATCGGTATTTTTTGCTACCCCTACCCTATGATTAGTGGAATTTTTGACCTTATAGGGGCATGTGCCCTAAAAACCAGCCACTAGGTCTGCTGCTACTCGCTGTGTGTTATTTTAATGCTGAAATGTTTTTTTCCTTTTTTAAATTTTATATGAAAGAATTTAATCAAAAATTTTCATTGAAAATAAAAGCTTTGTGGTTGTGATTAAACTTGGAAAGCCCAAATTAAAGATAGGGCTAGGCTAACATACAATAGGAATTTTTTGTGAGTTTACTGCAGCTGTTTGGTTCATTATGTTTCGACTTACGCCATATAGTTAGGTCTCACTGTTATTCCAATCTCCTGATTTCTGCATATGTTTGAAGGCTAAAACAAATTATTTCTTTACTAACAGTAAAACTACATCTGAAACATTTAATAGAATTCATTCTAACATGCCAATAACATTTCTTATCCCTGTAAGCACAAATTGATATTTTACCTTATTTGTGTAAGTCTTAGGTTAATTTTGTTTTGAACAGCAATTTGAAATTTGGCTCATACTGACAATATTTTTGGCATTAAAGACTTGCTTCTGTACACTAGAGACAATGAAGGTTATATGTTTGTTTTGGGGCATCCTTAGTTGAACAGCAATTTGAAATTGTCGTCATCGTGACAATATTTTTTGGATTAATGACTTGCTTATTTACACTAGAGATGATGAGGGTTATGTGTTAGTTCTGGACACACTTAGTAGGGATGTTATGGAAGTTTTATATTCTTTTGTATCCAGGATTTTTTTGAGGGGGTATATAAAAAAATTGCTGGGGAGGGGGGCTTACAAAAAAAGCTTTTAAAAAAACATCAAAAGCTTGTTTATATTCAGATTTGCTACGTTTTACGAGTCGGACAAACTTTTTTTTTGGTGTGGGGGGAACCTCCCGCCCCCTGGACACAGCCTTGATAGCTGGAGACCATTTTATTTCTTTGAATAGTCTTAAAATCATTATTCAGCTGGGTATCAATTAGCATATTTGAGCCTCTCGGAATAATATCATAGTGTTGTTCAAGATGTCTTGTTCAGCAGTTGAAATTTTATCAACTATAGTTCACTGCATCTGCATACCATTGAAATGGTCAGACTTCTCCCAGAAGTCGGCTAGTGTGGCTATGGTAAGTAAGTTAAGGAAAGGATATCAAAAACTGATACATATGGCATTGAACTTTAAAGATAAAGCAATAAAACACTCCACCAAAAGGTTCTTCTCCTTTTAAGTAGCAAGATATACAAACCACAATGAAGATCCTTTGATCTCTTTTTGATTGACTATGGAGTTTCGAAATTTGCTCACAATAAAATTTCGTAAAAAAATCAAATAAAACAATTTGTTCGTTCTGTTAAGATATTCAACAAGAAATTTAAGAAAACAGGACCAATTAAATAGTGTTTAATAGCAGAGTTGCCAACTATCACGCTTTCCTAGAATTGGTTTGTACTTTGTACTAAATTTCTTTCTTTTTGCCAATTTCTAGCTAAAACATTGTCTTTTATACACTTTTACAAAATGATGATAATAGAAAAGTTCTAAAGAAAAAATTGAAACTCCAAATTAAATTATTGAAACATAATTGCTCGTTGGTACTTTTCTGTGTAACGTGTACCAAATAAAATTGCCTTTCTGGTGTTTTCACTTGACAAGAAGAAGTTTCAATTAGCAAGCAAAGAATAAAAATATTGGCTGCCTTAGATGTCAACGTAATTGTAAGAGCAATCATTGGTTTTGATAAGGTAAGAATGAGTATATTATTTGCCTGCAAGAACATTAATGCAAGAAGAACTACCAGAAACACAACTTTTCCAGTGTTTGTCTTTAACTCTCAAACTGATAAACTTTTGCAAAAATGTTTGCACAAGCCCAAAAACATACCCAAGAATTTATTAGATATGCAGTCTATACTGCTAAAACGACCAGAAAAAAGAACAGAAAGAACAGAAAAAAAGGTTTGTCGGCTGTGGTCGCTCTAAAGGGTGAGGCTAATGGAGATCAAGGAACACATTCTGAACCAACTTCTTATGCTCTTTTCAGTGGTATAAATTAAATTCAAATACTTTGGGTGAAATCAAAATTATTTCATTTTGTGGCTTATGTCTCCTTTTTACTATAGATAAGATAATCCTCTTCTGTCAAAAGTGTTCCTAGCGAATTCAAAATTAGCCCAATTTTGGCGTTTGTCTGCTTTTTTTCTTAACAAAAAGAAACAAATGTCATATCTACATGCAATAACTCCATAAGATAATATTTTCTGTCAAAACTGGCTTATGTCTCTAACAATACAAAATAAGAAATTTCTGACTACAACCATTTAATTACTCGTGCTGAGTTTTCTCATGACATATACATAACTCATTTTCGACCAAAATCGCTTATGTCGCACTTTTAATTATCATACCCGAGTGGAACCTGTTCTTTGAATTCTTCACGAGCCACAGAGAAAATGACTTAGCTGGAGATTCTGGGGTAACAGGTGATGAAAATTGCTGCCGTCATGCACAACCTCTCAGTGAGAGTTGGTTTGTGCTTTCCTTACCTTAAATTCGCACTTGTCAGCGAGTTAAGTTGGCTATAACCTTTGTTTGTCCTAGACAATTTAAATATGCTGAACATAATTTCTGGTGTTTGAAAACACTGGTCCACAGGCTTTTGGTAAATTTGTGGCAGACTCACTTGTCATTCCTCGAGTGTATATTAAAAACTAGTAAGTTAACTCGTCCATAATTGTATAAAGCTTAGGCCAAATGCATTTTTCACATAAAGAGCTTGCAAAGCAGTAGCCTATCAGCACTCAACTGGTTAACCGCGACCTAGTTTTTTCTTTTTGAAGTGAGCGTTTTTCTTTTCCGTTATCTATCATCTTATATTCGAACTCCTTGAGTCAAAAGATCTACTGAAAGATATCTGAGAATATCTAATAAATAAGAGAAAACCAAGACAGTAGCTCTGTAGCCCACAGAGTGAAGCAAAAAGAAGAGGGCTAAATAGTACCAACTGAATAGCCCGCCTGCAGTGAATTAGAAGAAGAAGAATCTGACTGTAGGTGAATAAAAAGTCTGAAATAAGATAATACATGTAAATTACTATTATAGTACTACTTTAAACCTACAAAACATGGATTTTTTAAAATTTAAATCATCATTTAGCAGTTCAGCTTATTTGGGAGTCCTCCTAAATCATAATTTTAAATACATAAGACAAGTAAAATCAATGTTGATAAGGTTCAGTGGCCATAAAAGGAGCTATATCAATTCCCAAATGAATTGGAAATGATCAGAAGAGGAGGAGGGGCACCTGCCGTAAATATTTTAAACTTCAGTGTTTTTGAGCGAAATTATTCTTTCCGGGCAGTAGTCTTTATTCACTTCAAAGCATGGTAGTTGGCAACGCTGCAAAAAAGATATATCATTGTAGAAGAAATAGATTTATGGTTGGATAATTTACAGTTTCCTAGAAGACTTCTTATCCAACTAGGTAGATATTCTCTCTGCCTAAGAGAATCAATTTATCTGGCTAGTTGGATATAAACCCCAAACTGCTTAGAGATTCTTCTTATCTGCCTAGTTGGATATATATCAGAAACACTAAGCAACATTATTATCCAACTAGGTAGCCTAGATATTCTCTATGCCTTAGAGAAACAATTTATCTGGCTAGTTGGATATAAACCCCAAACTGCTTAGAGAATCTTCTTATCTGCCTAGTTGGATATATATCAGAAACACTAAGCAACATTATTATCCAACTAGGTAGATATTCTCTATGCCTTAGAGAAACAATTTATCTGGCTAGTTGGATAATAATGTTGCTTAGTGTTTCTGATATATATCCAACTAGGCAGATAAGAAGATTCTCTAAGCAGTTTGGGGTTTATATCCAACTAGCCAGATAAATTGATTCTCTTGATAAATTGATAAACTTTTCTCTGATATATCCACCAAATTAGATGTTCATGATATGTCTAAGAGAAAACATTGTCTGACTAGTTGGATATTATCACTAGTTTGTATGAAGAATTTACTTATCTGTCTAGTTAGATATATATCAGAAGCATTAAGTTAAAGTATTATCCACCTAGTTAGAGATATTAAGTTGGCTCTTATGCTTTATTGTATTTGGCTAGCAAGATAAAGCTATTTTTCTTTAAAATTTTAATTATTTTCCTAGTTGGATAATTTTTTACTTGCTTAGAAGGATTTTTCAGATAGCTAACTAGTTGGATAATTTTGGCAATAACTAAGTGTGGTTGGATATTATTTTTTACATTCTATAGAATAGAAATTTTTAGAGATTATCCATTGGGTATACTCCCGGAGGACATCACAAATGTTGTAAATCCTATGGAGGCTGAAGGGATCAGTGATTTACTGAAAAGAAATGGTAAGAGAAGTGGCTCACCTCTTGAGCAAGAAACTTCTAAAACTGTTAAACCTCCTATAGTTGAAAGATTTCCAGAGAAATTCAGAGCTAGAAATAATAGAATAGAGGCAGCTAGTGAGTTTATAAGCAGTGAATCAGGGACTAATCTAACAGTGGTTTTCACCTCACAGGTTAAACTTCCATCAGACAGAGCAATCACTCTAGAACTTAAGAAAATTCTCCAAACAGAAAAATTTGACTTTTACTCAAACTATGATAGAAATAGACTATCAGTATATGTTCAATCACAAACTGCATAGGAGACTTTAATGAAAATTCAGAAGCTAGATGTTGTTGATGTAGCACCTGAAGAGAAAGACAGGTCAGCTATGGTGTAATCAAGCAAATAGCACTAGATTATTCAAAGGAAGAACTGCTGACAGACCTTAGGGTAGAAACTAATATTGAGATTAAGGAATTAAAGAGGTTGAAAAGATACAACCGAGAGACCAAAAATTAGAAGATAGCCTGAGTATTTGTGTAGCATTTGAGAGTAACTCTCTTCCCCAGTCTATTTGGCTATATGGAAGAAAAGAAGTATTGAGAGATATAACCGACCCATTATTCAGTGCTTTAAATGCCAAAAGTATGGCCACACTCAAGAAAAGTGTAGGTTGCCACATGCTGTATGCTTGAGATGTGCAAACAAACACTCTTCTAATGAGTGTCCCTTAAAACTAGAAACCAAAGAGTCAGGAAAATACCAAAAGTATGTCTGTGCTAACTGTGGGAAAAACCATTCAAGAACATCTGGTAGCTGCCCAGCCCACCAACAAAAGTGTGAAATCATAAAAATTGCAGTTGCCCAAAACATACCAATGAAAAGAGCAGCTAATGCATACCAGAGTTATGCAGATGCACTGAATAAGAAGGCTTTGAAAGAGCAACCCCCCCTTGAACCAAAAAACACCCTTCAACAGCTAGTGTTATTTGTATCCAAAGTGCCAGAAGTGATAGACATCAAGGAATTAGAAATGAAAGATAGGATAGTGAAGTTATGTCAACTTATGCACTCACTGTTGAAAGTTGAAATCAATGTAGAAGAAGTTTGGAATCTAGCAAATAAACCAGAATGAAGTTGCTATCTTTTAACATCCAATCTATTATGAAAGGCAAAAAGGATTTATTAGAGTGCTATTTAGAAAAAGAAAAAAATGATGTTGGATGCTTTCAAGAAACATGGCTACAACCCCAGAATTCATGGAGACTTAGAAATTATGAAGTAATAATAAAAGATAGAGCAGAACAGTCAAGAGGAGGAATATTAATTTGCATTAAAAAGTCATTAATGTTTCAAAAACTAGATATTATAGACATCACAAGTTCTAAAATTGGGATGGTAGCTTGCCGAGTATTCCTGGGTAAGAGGGATACAATAGTTTATTGTTAATATATATAACCCTAATGGAAATGAGCCACAAACAGAGGACATTTTCAATAAAGTGAAAAAAGTGATTAAAGCCAAAGAGCCTTTTATTATTACTGGTGACTTTAATGCCCATTCAGATGCCTGGTGTTTATGTGGATCTCATAATTGTAGTGGTATAGGTATCCTAAGTGCTCTGGATAAGAATGATGACATTGGCCTAGTGACCCCACTTGGACTTCAAACTAGAAGAAACCCAATTACAGGAGTATACTCTACCATTGACCTCACATTCTCTGCAGTAGCAATATTCAATCAACTAAATATAAGTTTAACTCCTGAACCAACCTTAACCAGTGATCATGAGCCAGTGATAATTGAGTATAAAGAATCTACACTAAGAAGTCAAACCCCACCAACACGCCCTACCTTTAAATTGAAGAAAGTTAACTGGGATTACTTCCAGGAAGAACTTACAAGGATAAGTCTTGAAGAAGAACTGGCAACAGTTATGACTACAGAGAAGAAAATTGAAAGATTACAAGATCTACTGATGGAAGTGGCTAAGAAGACTATCCCCATCAAGACATTGGGTAACAAGACTAGGAATGAACCAATATGGTGGAATGAACAGTGTAGCATAATAAGAAGAAACTACACCAAGCTTCAAACAATTACAACAAGATTCTGACAATTGAAAATTATAGAAAAAAAAATATTGGCCCAGGCAGAATTTAGAAAAACAATAAATCAAGCTAAAGCAGAATCTTGGAAGCATTTTGTTTCAAATCTCAACTTCAGGGATCCATTTGGAAAAGTGTATACCTTCATAAGAAAGATGAATAGGAGAGAATTGTACCACCATCCGCAGGGGCCAACAACCTACCAAGGAAAAGTGATTGCTGATAACAAAACAAAAGCTGAGGCAGGAGCAAGTCATCTCCACCAGACAATAGGTAAGAAAGATCCATTTGAAGGAACCAGCCCACATTCATCAACTTTCACTAAAGCAAGAAAACTTTCTATGCAACAATCAGTATCAAATTACAACAAACCCTTCTCAAAATCAGAATTTGAACTTGTTCTAAAGACACTACCAGAGGCTTCATCTGGCAGTGACAACATATACCCTGTTTTCTTTAAAAGGTTGACTGATAAATGGAAGGATATGCTGCTACAGCTCATCAACAAATTGTGGAAGGAGGCCAATTTCCCTACAATTTGGAAGAATGCACATCTATCATGATCCCAAAACCAAATAAACCATACAAGTAGAAAATCATTGTTTTATAACTCTGCTCCCAGTTGGAGGTAAGATATATGAAAGGCTAGTAAAGGAAAGACTGAGATTTGCAATAGATGAAGCTAACCTGCTGCAGGATATTCAGACAGGTTTTTGCAGAGAGAGAAATACAGTAGATAACCTGATCAGGATGCAGAGAGACATCATTGATGCACTTGATAATGGCAAAGTAATGATTGCAGTGTTCTTGGATGTTAAAGGAGCTTTTGATAATTTGGTTCACAGACAGATACTACAAGGTTTATCTAAAGCAAAAATTAATGGAAATTTGATGAAATTCACACTGAGCTACCTGTCAGATAGAAAAATTGCTGTGACTGTAGGACAAGAAAGATCAAAGGAAATTGAGGTGGAAGAGGTGTTCCACAAGGAAGTGTTCTTGGACCAGACTATTATAATGTTGGAGAATCTGATATCCCTCTAGAAGACAATAGCTGCAAAGGAGGAATCTTTGCAGATGATAATAATACTTGGACAATCCAAAACACAGTGGAAGAAGCAGAAAAAGTTGTCCAAGAAACATTAGACCAAATAGAGTTATGGTCCCTAGGAATAAATCTTGATTTTGAACCATCTAAAGCTAAAGTTATGTTGTTCACATCTAAGAGGAATATTAGACCTCCCCTACTTACTCTATTTGGAGAGGAACTGCTTGTAACCAATTGTCATAAAGTCCTTGGAATACACATTGATGATAAACTTCAATTTAGTCAACATGTCAAATATCTAAAAGAATCCTGTGCAAAGCGACTGAATTTGATGAAGATGCTTTCATGTGGGAAGCATGGTGTCAACATAGTTACAGCAAGACAATTTTATATCAAATACATAAGACCTAAAATTGATTATGGGAGTTTGATATACAGCATTGCCCCAGAATCTACTCTCAGAAAACTTGATACAATACAGAATACAGCCCTAAGATTGGCATTTGGAGCTCACCAGAGCACCCCAATTCCTTTTCTCCTGGGTGAGTCTGGAGTGGAGAAACTCAACACAAGACAGGAAAAAATGCTTATAGTATACATGAACCATCTATGGAAAGCAGATTTTAATCACCCAGTTAAGAAATTGATAATTAAACCTGGTCTGACCCACACTAGAAATCACCATAGAAAAAGGAAACGTCTAAATCCTTTTGAAAAATTTGAAGAACTACTAACTCAGGAAGGTATAGAAGTACCTATTACCCAAATGCTACGTTATGAAAAACCACCAAAAATTCCCCCCTGGGATTGGGTTCAGATTGAGTGTCAGATTGATTACATGGAAAAAATGGAAAATAACCCCCTAATAATGAGATATGAATTCCTCTCAGTTTTGAATAGCAAGTATCAAGAATATGTTAAAATATATACAGATGGTTCAAAAATAAATGGTTTAGGAGTGGGTTGTTCAGCAGTGGTTCCAGAATTAAATATGCTGATAACAAAGTCACTAAGTAAAGAATCAACTGTTTTTGAGGCAGAAATAAAAGCAATTGAAAGTGCACTAGAATGGGTATTGAGGAAAACTAGTGAAAGTGATGAAAACCAATCTAAGTTCCTCATATGCAGTGACTCAAAATCTGCCCTCCAGTCCCTAAAGAATTTTCCAAATAAACAAAATGATGAGGTCCATAAGTTTTATAGTTCAATTCTGAAGATTGTTGGGAAAGGAATAGTGATACAATTTTTGTGGTGTTCAGCCCATGTGGGGGTGGCAGGGAATGAAAAAGCAGACAAATATGCCAAACTGACAGCACAAAATATGACCCTTGCACCCCCTACAGAAACATATAAACAGATTAGAGAGATGGTTAGAAAGATTTACCAAAAACATTTTGAGGAAATGAGGGATAATAGTAGTAATATAGCTCTTACCCAGAAAAAGAAGCCTGGCTTTGATATGAAAAATTATAGTAGATTAAAAAGAAAATATGGTTGCTCAATGTTCCGTTTTCGGTCACCCATGTAGGTATTAAGCATAGGTTGTTTATCATAGGCAAAACTGATAGTCCTCAGTGTGATAATTGTAGTGAGATAGTATTTTCCATTATGTTGTTGAATGTAAGGAGTATGAAAATTTGAGAAAAGAAATGATGAATTTGTGCAAAGAGGAAAATTTAGGAGAATTTTCAGTAGCACTTGCATTAGGAATTTTGATTGATGATGATTCTTTGAAGTATAGGAAGACAGACCTGTTTATTAAGTTTATACAGGAAAGTGGTAGAGAAAAAGATTTTATCTGATGCTGATAGTAATGTAATTGCTGTATTGTCAGTGTTGAAAAAGGGATTGATCTTGTATGTATAATAGGTTTGATTGATGGTTTTAGCAATGATATATGTCCGTGTTAAAAAAAAAAAAAAAAAAAAAAAAAAAAAAAAAAAAAATAAAAAAAAAAAAAAAAAAAAAAAAAAACCTGCTATAAAGGAAGATTGTCTTTTCTTTTTTAGATTGAAGCTGAGTTGTATTAATTATTGCTGTATTGAAAGTATTTGCAGCTAATGGCGTTGTGCTGAGAAGGAAGAAATTAGTCATATTGAAAGAAGTCTCAACTGACATTGCTGTCAAGAGGAGACTCAAATCTCTCTCAGAATCAGTTAGAAAATATAGGCACGAGGCGGGGAAGAAGAAGAGTAACGGTTGGATAAATATCTTCTTTCTTAAGTATATATTTTTACTGTGTGTTATCCTGCTTAATCATTTGCAATTTCAATTATTGTGCCTTAACTATTTACATTTTCATTATTGTGCCTTATTAAAGCAGTGAGAATTTGGCTTGTAGGGTCAATATGAGTAACCTAGATCCCCAGTTGGGGGGTCCACCTATATCAGGTGCTTATCAGTCACCACCCTATATGATCATTCAACCAAACACAGTGTTGGTGGACAATATGGAAGTAATGTTCAGTATGTTTCAGCCCCTATGTCATACAGCCAGTATCAGGCTTGCCATTTTTCTCAACAGGGGCAGTGGCAGCCCCAGCAACAAGTTGTTCATGTCCCAGTGAATAACTCTAATGGACAACTTAGTGCAGCCAGCATCAGTGGCTACAATCTACCTGTCAATAACAGGTTCCAGGCTCTTGACAATAATAATGACTTCCCATCTTTACCAGCAGAATCTGATGAAGATATGTTAAGTGTTAATCCAATGTTGGCAGAAGGAATAATAGACAGTAGTGAGGATGGAAAAATTAGATTCCCAAGTCTGGGATTGAACCCTTCTTTGGAAGGAAACAAGTAAGATCTCCTGGTGTGAGTACACAGAGCAAAAATAAAAAACAAGAAATGGAGTCAGCAGTTACAAAACATTGTGATATTCCTGTAAATGAATTTTTTCTGACAAGAGTGGAATTTGAAGTGATAGATAAGAATCGAAATTAGCAGATGAATTTTCCATACTTAAACCACTAAAGAGAGTGTGTTTTCCCCCATCAGGTTTGAATTTGAATCAAATAGAGAAAGAAATATGCTGTCAGTTTATGTGAACACCATTGAAGAAGCAGAAAAAGTTCAAGAAATTCAATCAATAGGAGGTGTAAAAGTGAAAGCTCAGAAGAAAGAATGCACTAGAAGAGGGATTATCAAGGGAGTGCCCTTGTACTTGAGTGATGAACAATTAAAAGAGTGCATAGAGTCATCAGTTCAGATCACTGAGGTTATACAGCAGAAGAGATACAATAGAGAGTCAAGGAAACCTGAAGATAGCTATGCTGTTATGGTGGTGTTTTCTAGCAATTACTTGCCACCTATTGTCTGGTGTTGTGGAAGGTAAAAGGAAGTTTTTGTATATAATCGTAGAATTCTTCAGTGTTTTAAATGCCAACGTTATGGTCATCTACAAAAAAATTGTAAAGCAAATGAACCAGTTTGCTTAAGATGTTCTGGGAAGCATGAGTCTGTGAATTGCCCTCTCAAAAACAGTGATTCTACAGAAAAAGTACAAGCTTATAGATGTGCTAATTGCAAAGGCTGTCACTCCTCAACATCTAGGGAATGTCCTATCAGGCAACAAAATAGAAATGTATTACTGATGGCAGAAAAATACAACATGGGGTACAAGAGAGCCCAGGTTGTGTACAGAACATACGCACAAGCAGCCTGCAAAGAATCCCTCAGCCACAGCTCATTGAGTCAGAAAAGTAAATATAATACATCAGCAGCAGATATTCTTATACCTATTGTTTCAGCCTTGGCTATCACAGCTGAGATTTTTCAAATACAGGACAGCAGTATAAACAGCAGAATAGATCATTTATGCACAGTTATCCAAACTTTGACCAGTGTAAAATTAAACAGTCTCAAAATTAAAGGTGCTATTTTAAATTCTCACAACAATGAACAGAACAACTAATTATCTGAAGATAATAACATGGAACTCACAATCATTTCTTAGAAATAAAAAAGAAATCTTCCTAAATTGCATGGACGAGGAAAATGTTGACATCTTTTGTATACAAGAAACTTGGCTTCAGAATAAAATAGTTCAAAAACTATATCCCTACCAAACTATAAGGAAGGACAGAAGCAGTGGTAATGGTGGTGGTGTAATGATAGGAATACATAAAAATATACATTTTGTTCCACTTACAATGCATTCTATGGACTCTATGAATGATAAAGGAATAGAGGTAATTGGGTGCAATATATTCATTAAAGGTAAGAAACCTCTATATATAATTAATATTTATAATCCTTCAGGGAACAATGACATTGGTACCGAGTTACTTGCTTTAGTCAGTGAAATCCCAAGCAATTGTGATTATATTATTGTAGGAGACCTGAATGCTCATAGTAGTGTATAGTGCTACTGCCCAATTATAAACCAAGCTGGAACCAGTGTGGAATATTTACTCCTAAATAGCACATGTTGTTTATTGACTCCCAAAGGGTTAAGAACAAGGCATAATTCCCAGAGGTTAACATATACCACCATTGATCTTCAGTTTTGTAGCCCCAATATTGCTACTAAAGCAAACATTGTTTTAGATTCTGCATCTTTTATAAGTGACCATAATTGTATCTTAATTGAAGTAGTCCAACACCTATCACCACAAAATGAAAAACAAACACCACCAAAATATAACTTGAATAAAGCGAAATGGAATGAATATACAATGAAGTGCAGACAAACTGACATAAAGGAAATTATAAGCCATGGTATAAGTAGTTGTGACCGTATAAATATTTTCCAATGTGAAATTTCAAAATTGCAGACAGTACAGTGCCACAAATTGTTGGCAGGAACAAACATAAATGGTCTAAATGGTGGAATGAAAGTTGTGAACAAGCAAAAAAAATTTCAACAATCTTGAAAAGAAGTATAATTGTGTAATCTGTATTGAAAATCTCATAGAACTTAAGAAGGCAGAGCCAGTTTTAGACAAACTATAGTTAAAGCAAAAGAAGAGTCATGGAAGAAGTTCCTTGATGGTCTTGACTTTCGAAAACCTTCCTCCAATGTTTTCAGATTTATAAAGTCAATGATGGGTACTCCACCAGCCTGCTCCAATCCTCCTCTATATTTGAATGGTCATGCACTAGTTACAGATGAAGAAAAAGCTAAGGCAGGATTGGAACTTCTCCAATGCACTGTTGGTTGCCACGACCCAGTTTCTGAGGGAGATGCACATACTATTTGGAATAAATCACATCAACAACCAGAGTAATGAAGAGCCTTATAATGATCCATTTACAATTGTTGAGTTGAATAGTGTTATAAGTAGCTTGCCAGCTACTGCACCAGGTATCGATGGAATTTACCCCCATTTCATTAAAAATCTATCTGAGACTTTGGGTAACAACTCTTTTGGACATCATAAATGATCAATGGTTCCATAACAAATTTCCTAAAATATGGAAAGAAGGTGTTGCAGTTATGCTACCCAAGTATGGCAAGGACCTAACCAGTTTAAATAGCTATAGATTTATTACCCTGTTGTCAGTTATTGGTAAAGTTTATGAGAGACTTAAAAAATAGAATAAATTACATCACAACAGAGAAAAAAAATTTGAATGATTTTCAATGTGGATTTGTCAAAGATCGTAGTACAATTGAAAACTTGGTAATGTTTCAAAAAACTGCACTGCATTGCCTCCAGAACAAATTGATTATGGTTGCAGTATTCTTAGATCTGAAGGGTGCCTTTGATAGCATTGTTCATAGGAAAATTCTTAATAACCTTATAGAAGCCAAATTTAAGGGAAGAATACTTGCAGTAATTTATAGTTTCTTAACAAACATAATGTCAAGGTCAAAGTTGGAAAACGCACTACAGTGGACCAAATAACACCTATGAGATCTGTTCCCCAAGGCTCTGCATTGGGTCCCGATTTATTTAATTATAGTGTCAATGACATACCCATAGATGATGGATCTACTCACCCATCTGTCTTTGCGGATGATATAGCTTTATGGGCCACAGGTAGAACAATCGAAGAAGTAAAAGATGATTTACAAAGTTCACTTCGAGCTCTGGAAACCTGGGCCTGTGATGCTGACATTGAATTTTCCTTGGAAAAAAACAGTAGCCATGTTAATCACAAATAAAAAGCTTGTGACAAAGCCAACATTGCTCCTTGATGGGCATCAAATTAAATTTGTTGAAGAGACTAAATTTCTGGGCTGCAAAATTGATTCTAAGTTATCTTGGATAAATCATGGTAATGATGTAAGCAGATCGTGCCAAAAAAGACTGAATGTGATGAAAATGCTTACTGGACCCAAACATGGAGTAAAAGCTCCTTTCCTTGTGGAGTTTTATTGCAAATATGTTCGTCCAAAAATTGAATACGGCTTGCAGATATATGGTCTGTCAGGGATTAGTTCTCTGAAAAAACTTGACGCAATCCAAAATTCAGCACTTCAGATTGCCTTTGGAGCCAGGAAAACAATGCCAACAAAATTTCTACACAGTGAAGCTGGAGTACCGTTAATTTTGACCCGTATGAAAATTCAAGCACTAAGTTATCTTCAAAAGGTTTGGATCAGTGACAATAATCCTATTAAAACCAGAATCATCAAGACTGGTAGAATACTCACAAAAAATCCATCCAGGAGAAGGAATAAGCAGTATTGCATCGAATTTGCTCTTTCATTACTAAATGAAGAAGATGTTAGACTGAACCTAACAATGGCATTGAAGGTTCCCTCAGTGATACAAATCCCCCCTTGGACACTGAAATCCCTATCAGGAAGCACTGAATTCCCTGCAATCATAATACCACATGCACTTCCTTTATTTAAGAGACTTACAGAATCCCTATATAAGTATCATATCCAGGTGTTCACTGATGGTTCAAAAGATAATCAGGGAGGCGGTTTGGCATGTTTAATACCTAGTTTGCAAATAAGTAAAAAGTATTGTCTCCCCCCTCTCTCTTCAATTTTTCAGGCAGAGTGCATTGCAATTCAAATTGCCGTCAATGTGATCAGAAGTTATTGCCAAAAGCATGAACCATATGTAATATTTTTGTGACTCTAAGAGTGTTCTAACAGCAATTCTAAATTTCCATCTAAAAAAAAATAAAAGTTTTGAAATTCATAAATGTTACTCTATGTTGCTTGATTCATTGAATAGTGGCTGGTCAATATCTTTACAATGGTTGCCTGGTCATGCTGGGATCCCTGGTAATGAGGCTGTGGACAAACTAGCAAAAGATGCCATATTGGATGGTGATGTTTCAATGCCAGACAAATGACCAATTATTGCTAAGTAATACAGCAACAAGCAGAATTAGCAATGACAGCATGACCTCAACCAAATCAAATCTTGGCATTTACCATCATCTTAACCGACAAAGAGGAAGAGCTGCTTTTCGTATAAGATCAGGACATTGTGGCACAGGAAGTTATATGGGGCGTTTTTACAGTGAAAATTCCAATTGCGAAATTTGTGGAATAAATGAAACATTGGAACATATTTTGTTCGATTGTCCATCATATGTAAAATATAGGAAAAAGATTAAGGACTGCTTTGAATTGTATGGTTTACCATTGCAGATAAATCATGCTACATGGAATAGTGAACATTCATTAACAATTATTAATCTCATATTGGATTTTTTGTCAATGACTGATAAACTTGGAAATGTGTAGTGCCTATCTATAAAATTGTATAAAGTGCCGTCTTTTCATTTGCAGCAGTCGGAAGTTTATTGCACATCGAAGAAAGATAAATAACACGAAATTTGGTCACAAGGTCCTTGAAGACGTGAGGTGACCTCAAATCAACTCAACTCAACAACAAAATATAAATTTTCTATTTTTATTACTTCAAGACTAAAATATCACAAAACTAGGCATTCACAGTGTCTGATTGTATCTTAAGTAAATACAATCCCTGATGGAGTTTTGTTGATACCTGTCTTAAAATTAATTTTTCTGAATAAAATATATTGTTTATGGGGCAGTAGTGAAAATGGTAAAATTCAACTTTAGCTAATTTTGCCTATCTTGGAAAGGGGTTAGGTTAGGAAAACCAAATTTTCAGGGATGGGTCTACAGGCTAAATATATATCCTGGGAAGGTATTTAGAAGTACCTGCCTCCACTCTTTCTCTCTCTAGAGGGTTTGGTTAAATTCTACTTTAGCTACTTTTAGCTATCTTGGAAAGGGGTTAGGAAAATAAAACTTTCAAGGATGGGTCTACAGGCTAAAATGTGTCTAGGGAAGGTATTTTGAAATACATACCTCCACTCTTTCTCCCTCTAGAAGGTCCTGAAATTTGCCTACATGACATATTGAAATTTGAAAAATAAAATTTGGCAAAATTCTACTTTAGTTACTTTTTTGGCTATCTTGGAAAGGGGTTGGGTTAGGAAAATGAAACTTCCAGGGATGGGTCTAGCCTACATGCCAAAGTATGTCCCGGGAAGGCATTTTTAGAGTACCTACCTCCACTCCTTCTACCTCTAAAGGGAGAATTTTTTCAGAAGCAACTTTAGAGGACAAATTATGTTATGGGAAGATATTTCAGAAATCCCCCTTTGCCCCCCCCCACATCCCCCCTGCCCCTTTTTTTAAATATTTCTAAAGCGCTAAGACATAGAGCACTACAAACATCAGAATCGACTTTAGAGGATAAATTATGTTATGGGAAAATGTTCTTGAAATCCCCCTTCCCCCCAACTCAAAATTTTCCAAAATTCTACTTTAGAATCTTTTTTAAAAATTTCTAAAGCGCTAAGACATAGAGCGCTACAAACATCAGAATCGACTTTAGAGGACAAATTATGCCATGAGAAGATGTTTTTGAAATCCCCTTCACCCCAAACTCAAAATTTTCCAAAATTCTACTTCAGAGGTTTTTTTTAATATTTCTAAAGCGCTCAGGCATAGAGCGCTACAAACATCAGAATCGATCTTAGAGGACAATTTATGTTGTGGAGAGATGTTTTTGATATCCCCATCCCAAACTGAAAAATTTCTAAAATTCTACTTTACAATCTTTTTAAATATTTCTAAAGCACTAATAGATAGAGCGCTATAAATATCAGAATCAACTTTAGAGGACAAATTATGTTATGGGAAGATGTTTTTGAAATCCCCCTTCCCCCCAAACTCAATATTTTCCAAAATTCTACTTTAGAAGCTATTTTAAATATTTCTAAAGCACTAAGACATAGAGTGCTACAAACATCAGAATCAACTTTAGAGGGCAAATTATGGTTTGGGAAGATATTTCTGAAATCCCCATTTGTCCTCCCCCCTTGCCCCTGCCCCCCTTCTTTTTAAATATTTTTAAAGCACTAAGACATAGAGCGCTACAAACATCAGAATCAACTTTAGAGGACAAATTATGTTATGGGACGATGTTCTTGAAATCCCTCTTCCCCCAAACTCAAAATTTTCCAAAATTCTACCTTAGAAGTTTTTTTTTGAATATTTCTAAAGCGCTAAGACATAGAGCGCTACAAACATCAGAATCAACTTTAGAGGACAAATCACTAGCGTTATGCAAAAACCGTCTAAGTCACATTTTCTACGAAATCAAGTTATGGGCTCCACCTTATGTAAAATTTCATGATAAGTCTTTTGGTATAATCAGAATCAATCTACGTCTTCAAATAAGGTCACAGTTAAAATTTGAATTTTCAGTCTAAGTCCCTTTACAGCAGTTTGTAAATCGCAAAAACAAGCCAAGTCCTTGGATCCGGCGGTAACTGGACTTGGCATGTTTTTGCTTTTTGTCTGTGGCCGCAGGATTGGACTTGTACTGTTTTGATTCACCACCATCATCAGTGTCTACAAACCAAATGGAATTTCTGAAAGGAGAAAAGGGTGAAAAGATTAAACTAATAAAGCATTCTGCTAAATTTTTATTTTCTTGTGTTTATTAGTTTAAAGGTTAATATTAACGTATTTGAGCCATTTTTCCTTCTCTTCTTTTCATCTTGTGACTGGGTAGTGTTGAATTGCTTTTGTTTTGGTGTTTTCTGTAGTTCTTGGTTAGCCATTAGGAATGTCCGACCCTCCTCACTCAGGAGGTTCAGTTACATCTGCTGTTATCATTATTATGAGGACAAAATCTTAAGAGTCTGGTTAACAAGCAATAGTCATCTTGGTCCCCTTAATCCCACTCTGGGGATAATCATGAAAGCAACCATGCTTTTAAGAAAGCAGACTAAAGATTTCCAAAAGGATTCAATATTGGTAGGGTCAATCAATGGTGTTAACTGTTTGAAGGTCAAGAATCAATCTGTGTTCAAAAAAGGTTCTGGAGATAATGAAGCTAGATTTGGCTGATGATCTAATGTTAACACTTTCCTGTGATAAGGATTACCCTGTCCCAGGTTCACAAGATTGCAGGACCCCCCCCCCCCTCCCCCAAGGGCTACATGCCTGAGGGGCTTGTCTTTTTTGATAATATACCCTCAGTAAAAATTTGCCCTGTACGCAGATGACTTGGCCATTTGGACCGAGGGCAGATAGACCCAGTGACAGATTCTTTGCCTGACCAAAACAGTGAAGTTACTGTGGAAGAGGCACATTCTGGTTGAAAGCGTGGCTGAAGTGCGAAGTACGTGAGGCGGAGAGAACGGACTGAAAGAAAACACAAAGGTTAAGAATATGTGAGTGCCAAAAATATTGTTCACCCTGCTAAAAACAGAAGGAAGCTTGTAGAAGTTGCAGGCTGAGTTGTTCTGAAAAACTTGGTAGTGAAACGAAAACCAGTCTGTTTGAATTGTATTGTGCTACAGGTGAAAAGAAAGAGCAACAGCAATTTCTTCTCAACTGCGTGAACAGAACTCGACCGAAACGAACCAGGAAAAGAAAAGATGAAAGTAACAAGGAGCGCTATGCCTGTTACTATTATTTGACCGTTGAATCGGAAAAATTTAAAATATGCAAGTCCTGTTTTATATCTGTCTTTGCTCTTACCAAAGCAGAACTCGCAACGGTTCAAGGAAAGCATGGGAAGTTATCTTTTATTAGCACTCCTGAGAGACGCAAAGCTCCCAGCAGATCAGTCCCGGCTGACATTTAGGTTATAAAGCAGCACATTGAATCATTTCCTGCTTATGAATCCCACTATGCAAGGTCACAAACTTCCAGGAAATATCTTTCTTCTGATCTAAGCCTTCAGAAGATGTACGATCTTTACAAAAATTTTGATGCAGAAAAGGGTTGCCAGCAAAATCGGTTGCAATGTACAAGAAAGCTTTCTATCAAGAATACAATCTTGGATTTAAACCTCTTGTCAGTGACTCCAGTGGAATGTGTGAGAAGCTTAAGCAACAGATTAATTGTGCTGATCCTGAAGTTTCCAAAAGAGTCTTGCAAGCTCAGCTTGAGGCCCATGAGACAGCCTATAGATCAGCGTACGAGTCTAAAAAGAAAGACAAAGAGGTTGTAAAGAACGACAATTCAACTCTTATGTGGTTTTTTGATCTCCAGCAGTCCCTTCCTACGCCCTTTGTACAGACTAAAATAGATTTCTACAAAATGCAACTGTGGGCAACAACCTTACCATTCACGAAATAAGCATTTTGAAAGAGGGAAAGTCGTACATTTACCTTTGGCACGAAGGAATAGGTGACAAGGAGCCTCTGAGGTAGCCTCTTGTCTGTTTAAGCATCTGAAGGCACTGCCGTCAAGAACAAGACGGCTAGTCTTGTACTCGGATATATGTGGTTCTCAGAATCAGAATATGTATTTTTTTTTACCATTTCTTACATAAACGAACTTGACTTGAGTTTGAATTTGCAATTTTTTTTTTGAAAGATTTTGAGAAAATTCAATTCGTAAAAACCGGTTAAATCCATTACCTCAAAATATACTCTATTTTAGCGAAATCTAATGACAAATTTCAGTTCCTCGATGTTTTTTTTTGCATATATCATTTTCCCCCAGCAGTTTTTCGTTCATAATCGGATTCAGGAGACGCTTTCAACCAGAAAAATCGCTCTCCTGTAAAATTTGGAAAATGTGACTTTGACTGTTTTTTTGCATAACGCTACGGCATTAGGGAAACAAGCAGTAGCCACACTCTTGTTTGTAGTGAAAACTATAAGCGTCTTGAAACATCTTGGAAATAGCTAATAAAATTAAACTTAATTCCCATGATTTGTATAATATAATACCGTTAATATTTTTTTCTTTGTGTGTTTTGTCGAGGGGAGGGGTCGGCCTTGGAAGAAGGGTTAGGGGTCAGCTCCCATGATTTTTGGAATAAAATGTCGTTAATTAGTTGTTTGTTTTGTGTTTTTAAAGTAGGAGGGGGGGGCTATCGAGAAAGGGCCAGGGGTCAGCTCCCATGTTATTTGTAATAAAATGTTGTCAATTGTTTTTATTTGGGTGGGGAGGGGTGGGTGGTCATGCCTGGGATCACCTCTCATGATTTATTTAAGAAAATATCGTTCCTAATTTTATTTAGATGAGGGGTGGTGGATGGTCGGGCCATGGAGGGAGGGCCTTGGGTTAGCTCCCATGATTTTTGTAATGAAATGTTGCTATTAAGTTGTTTTTTTTTTTTTGAGAACGAGGGTCGGGGCGGGCCATGAAGGGAGGGCCAAGGGTTATTTCCCATTATTTTCAGAAAATTATCGTTATTAAGTTTTTGTTTGTTTTTTTAGGGGTTCGGGCATTGGAGCGCCATGGAGGCCATTGAGGGAGGACCAGGGGTCAGATCCAATGATTTATCATTGATAAATCTTTTTTAGGGAGAAAGGCGGAGGATCAGGCTATGGAGGAACAAGGGTCAGCTTCCATAAGTTTCGGAATAAAATATCATAAATAAGTTTTTTCAGTGAGGTTGAGGGTCGAGCTTATCTGATGTTTGAACTATTTCAAGATACTCGCATAGAAAACCTTAAATGCCCCCAGGGCATAACTTACATCACTTGGCCCCGGCTCTTGGGGTTAGTGTCGACCCCGGGAGTTTTTTGTTTCAAAAAATGGTTATCTCAAAATTTTGATTGGATAGATTTGGGGAAAAGAGGAATGGGTGGGGGGCTAGTTGCCCTACTGTCCCTTTTGACTCTTAAAAGAGAATTAGAACTTTTATTTTCCAATCAACTCATTTGAGTCCCTCCGAAACTTATTCGACCCACCTATTCCATAAAAACCTTATATATCCACAGGGCATAAGCTACTACCCTTTCCCCTGGGTTCTGGGAGATTAAGTTGACCCCAAAGTTTTGTTATATGATCGTTGGATTATTTCGAACAAAATAGCTATCTCAAAATTTTGATCGGAAGTGTTTCGGGAAAAGAGAGTTGGTGGGAGAGGGGTAGATGCCCTCTGATCATTTTTTACTCTTAGGAAAGGAACTAGAATTTTCAATCAAATAAGCCCCCTCTGAAGTTTATACGACCCCCTTCCATAAAACCCTATATGGCCACGGGGCATAACTGACAACCCCTGCTCCCAGGCTCTGGGAGGTTGTGTTTACTTCATATTTTTTTATACCTGAATTTTTTATCTATTTTTTAACAAAATGACTGTCTCAAAATTTTATCAGATGCATTTTGGGAAAAAGTTTTTTTTTTTTGGGGGGGGGGGGCTTGTTACCCTCTAATCACTTTTGAATCTTAAAAAAGGAACTATAATGTTCAATTAAATAAGTCCCTCTGAAGTGTATACAACCATCTCTTCTATAAAATCTTATATGCCGCCGGAGCATAACTTACAACACTTTCCCCCCGGGCTCTTGGAGGCTATGTCGACTTCGGAGTTTTTTTATATCTGATATTTGAACTTTTTTAAACAAAATGATTATCTCAAAATTTTCATCAGATGCGTTTGGGAAAAAAGGCATGGGGTGGCTAGTTGCCCTCCCATCTCTTTTTTACTCTTAAAAAGTGAACTAGAACTTCCAATTTCTAACCAAATGCCCCCTTTGAAGTTTATACGATCAACCCTTCCTTAAGAACCATTTATGCCCACAGGGTATAAATTTTAATGTCCTGGGTCAACATTCCTTCCTTTTGTTAATCTGGTGCTTCTTGACTTTAAGATTTTTTTTTTTGGGGGGGGGGGGCTATCAAAGAATTCACTAAGGTTTTTAATTTCATGTTTTAATGTCGTCTGATTTTTTGAATTTCTCTATAAATTTGAAGGACAAAGCTTTGAAAACTTTTTTCTTAGAAACTTTGTTTGAATGTAAAAGAAAACTGAGTAAAAATAACCTACAACCCGAGGAGGGGCGACCATGTGGGAGACCACAGTAATAGTATTATTAAATCAGTGAGCCGTTGTATCTAAATTTTATTTATTTATTTAATATATGAAAGTTAGGTAAGCCAAAGACTAATCGGTCGTTACAGGTTACATTTTACACAGCTATTCTTTATAAACATTTACCTCAGTGGGTAACTAATTGAAGATTCTAGGTTTGTGATGTTAAAACCTTTTGCCCAGAAAATATTTGGTCTTCATTTTCATAAGGTAAACCTTCATGCGACTCTCTTGAATCAAATTTGGTAACGAAATATGTGCATCATTTAGGCTTTATATAAAGAAATATTTTTCTCATTGAATTCGATTGCGAAAAACTTCTCGTACAAATGCACCTTCATAAATTTGTGCATTGATTTAGGGGTTCAAAAAATTGAGTTTTTGCATTAGACCTACAGATAAAAGTAATTTTTTCAAGAAAAATACCGTGTTAAATTCACGAAAAAAAACTACTAAATTCTGAAAACAACTTGGAAAAACCTAAAGTACTTAATTATATCATTTCCAAAATCGCTTCACTTTACTTACCTTACCCCCTCTCTGTTCCTAGTGAGCAAATATAGAGCACTAGTTTATAGGGACTCTCTAGAATTGAATTTCGGTTATGAGTTGCCTGCATTATGTACGCTCTGTATAAAGAAACTTATTTTTTTACTGAACTTGACTGCGAAGACTATTTCCAGCCCAATTGCGCCTCTGTAAGTTTCTGCATGGGTTTAGGGATTCAAGAAACTGTATTTTTTTGCAAGAAACCTGTCCTATAAACTCATTGACATTATAAAATTCATCAACACTGAAATTTCAAAAAATATTGAACCACTGAGTTTTATTATTCCTGAAAGTGATTCAATTTGATTTACCTTCTGCTCCTTTCTTTAACCCTAATGTACAAATATAGACCCAAAATTATTATTTCCCATGTACTCCGTTTTTCTTTTTCGTTACTCTTTTTTTTAAATACATTTAACGGTGAAAAAGCCATGTCGAAGAAACGAAAAAAGGCATGAGAAATATATAATTTGGGCTGTTTAATTACGTATTAGAAGAGGCATTGGGGAGTAAATTAAAAATAAAACCTCTTACAGGAATGAAGTCAGCAAGTGCTTTTGGAATTTTCAAAAAGTCATTGTTAGAATTTTAAAGTATTTTTTTCACTACAGACCCAGCTGTCACTGATACCCAGTATTTGCACTATATGCGTTTGGTTCTTCAGGGGGATAGAAAACACCTTACCTTAGACCTTAGATCCTCCTGTTCATTCAGAGGCAATTAGGGCATCCAAGAAGAGTCGCCAGTCATCTCTTATTGCTGTGGTCACCCAGACGTCTTCTTATTCCGGTTGGATTGAGACATCAAGATTTGTGAGGTCAGCCCGGTAGTTGCCTCGTAGGGTGGTTTTGGGGCGTTGTCTCCTTCTGGTACCACATGGTAGCCAATGAAGGATGACCTTCGGTAATCGATTTCGGGCTTGCGGATCCATGAACAAGGTTTCTCCACTTCCTATATTTGATCGCTTTTGTTATCAGTGGCTGAAATGTCTTTTGTCTTACACCATCGGTCGTTACTTATGGGACCAATGGATATTTAGAACGCGCCTTAAACACATGTTTTCGAACACAAGGAGTTTCTTTTCAAGTTGTTGATCTATTTGCCAAGTTTCAGAACCGTAGCTAAGCGTTGAGAGGACATTGCTGTTCAGCAGCCTCAGCTTGAACAGGAGGGAGTACGCCAAATTTGAGACAGTTTCCTGAAAGATGAATTATTCCTGGCTGATGATTGACTTCTCGCTGACTCGATCCTGAATTGTGATGGTACTTCCTAAGTACTTGAACTCCACTACTTGCTCTATCGTCTGGTTATTGAATTCGTAGGTTGATTGGAGATCCAGTATTCGCCATACTTTTTGTTTTGTTGACACTTATCTTAAGGCCAAAAGGTTCAGCAGCGTCTCTAATTTGGCTAAGGTAATGCTGGACCTTTTGTTTGCAGGAATCTAGGAGCTGGTATCGTCAGCAATATCAACATCGCCGAGTCTCTTATTATCCAACTGGTTTCAATGTCTGTCGCAGGTTCGGAGATCATAATCATTTAGGAGGATAAATAACAGTGGTGATAGTACACAACTTTGTTTTATCCCTATCATGATGCAAAAGTCAATTCAAACGAGCAAAAATTAACATGGTAGGGCTGATAACCCCTAGGCTGTCCCAAGACAAAAATAATTTGCACTTTACTGAAAACAAAATACGTTCAAATTTTTTCACTTATTTTACATAAACAAATACAAAAAATTGAGGCTTTAAGGAATTCAATGCAAACACACATACAATAGATAATAATGTAATTAATAAATAAATCATAAAACTAGTGAAACTTAAATTGAATATGCAAATGAAGCTCGAAACTAACAAAAATCACTACAAAGAAGAGTTTGGGTATCACCTCCTTCTCTCACTGTTAAAGTCTAAGACCTACTGCGCCATTGGCACTTTACTGAAAACCAATTTTACGACAAATAGTTTCTTTTGTACTTAATATTGAGAATTAACATTAAAATTATAGTAACATTTTGAACTGATGAGCTTTCAGCAATTAATATCATTATACATCAAATATTCAGTTTAATTTATTAGCTCTTTTTAAAGTTTTTCAAGACGAATATAGTTTTACTACAAACAAGTGTTTGTTATACTGCCTCCTTCCTTGACTGTAAATTAAAACCAAAAAGCCTACTGCGTCATTAGCGCTTAACTGAAAACGAATTATATTACAAATATTTTCTTTTCCTATTCTTACAGCATTGAAAATAAAAATAAAATTACAGTGAAATAAATTCTAGAAAGGATGGATCTTTCAAAATTAATATCATTATACATCAAATATTCAATTTGATGTTGTTTATACTTTCCAAGACTGTTCAAGACGCATATAGTTTTCAGTAAAGCGCCAATGACTTTTACAGTGAGAGAAGGAGGTGAAATCAAAACTCTTGTTTGTAGTGATTTTTGTTCGTTTCAAGCTTGATTGGCATATTCAATTTAAGTTTCACTCGTTTTAAGATTTATTTATTAATTTACTTTATTATCTACTGTATGTTTATTTGGATTGATTATTTATTTAATTTCTGTTCGTTTTAAGTTTCATTTATACTTTAATAGGAAATATTATTTTTCGTTTTAAGCTTGATTTTCATATTCAATCTAAGCATTACTCGATTTAAGATCTATTTTTACATTTATGCTATTACTTGTTGTATATTTTTTTTGCTATTATTGTTTATTTAATTTCTTTTCGTTTTGGTTTTATTTATTCTTTAATAGTAATTTCTGATCGTTTTGAGTTTGTAACAGGTATTTGTATCTGTCGAGCTGAAGTTTAAAATGGCCTTTATTTTTCTTTGAAAAACTTATTTTTTGGAAAGTTTTTTTAATTAATTGTTGTTCGTTTTTTATTGCAAAAAGTTTCAAGAATAAAAAATTCCTTATTTCAAAATCAAACTTAAAAAAAAATCAAATATTCATCAAAGTATCAAAACTGGTATCAAAGTAACAATTTCACAGTGAAAAAATTGGTTTGTGTCTACCTCGGAGTTCTTATTATCTGATGTTTGAACTATTTTTAACAGAATGGCTATCTTAAAATTTTTATCGGATAGGTTTGGGGAAAAAAGGCGTGGGGAATTAACCTTCGTTCTCTTTTAACTCTTTAAAATTGAACTAGAACTTTCTATTTTCAATCAAATGTGCCCTCTCTGAAGTTTATACGAGCATCCCTTCTATAAGAGTCATATATATTACCAGAGTATAACTTGCAATGCCTGTCCCTGGGCCCTAGGGGTGTGTGTCGACCCCGAAGTTTAAAATATCTGATTGTTGAACTTTTTTTTAACAAAACAGTCACCTCAAATTTTTATCTGATGGGTTTATTCATCCGATAAACTCAAAGGCGTGGAGGGCGGGAGGGGCTAGTTGCCCTCCGATCTTTTTCTTTCTGAGAAAATGAACTACAACTTTTAATTTCCATCCAAATGAACCCTCTGTGAAGTTTATCCGAGCATCCCTTTCATGAGAACCACATACGGTCCCAGGACATAGCTTACAATGCCTGCCCTCCGGGACCTGGGGGGTTGTTTGGACACCGGAGTTTTTGTTATCTGACCTTTGAACTATATTTAAGAAAATGACTGACCCAAAATTTGCATCGGAAGGGTTTGAGGAAAATAGGGCGTGGAGAGGGAGGTTAGTTGCCCTCCGGTCTCTTTTGACTCTTAAAATATGAACGACAACTTTCAATTTCCAATCAAATGAGCCATCTCCGAAGATTATAAGAGCATACCTTCCATAAGAACCATAAATGCCCCCAAAGCAATACTTACAACACCTGCCCCGGACCCTGGGAGAGTTGTGTCGACACAGGAGATTTTCTCATCTGACCTTTGAACTATTTTTAACGAAAGACAATATATAAAGGAGTTTTTGGGATCTTTGAACTATTTTTAACAAAATGGATACCTCAAATTTTTATCAGATGTATTTGGGAAAAAAGGGCTTGGGGGTTAGTTGCCTTCTGATCACTTTTGGCTCTTAAAAAGGGCACTAGAAATCTCGATTTCCAATTGAATGAGCCCCCTTTGAAGTTTATACGACGACCTCTTCTATATGAAGTGCCTCTGGAAACAATATAAACAGAGTGTGGGGGGAGGCTAGCTTCCCTTCAATCAATTTTGACACTCAAAAAGTGAATTACAACTTTCAATTTCCAATCGAAAGAGCCCTCTATGAAGTTTATACAAGCATCCCTTCCATAACAACCATATATGCCCCCAGGGCATATATGCCGCTTCTCGCATCTAATCAAATGAGCCCTCTATGAAGTTTATACGAGCTTCCCTTCTTCATAACAACCATATATGCCCCCAGGGCATAACTTACAACGCCTACCCCCGGCCCTTGGGGGGCTGCGTCGACACCGTAGTTTTTTATTATCTGAACTTCGAACTATTTTTAACAAAATCTCTATCTCAGAGATGTTAGTTTGATGAATTTAGGGCGTGGATGGGGGGGGGGCTAGTTGCCTCCTTATCTCTTTTGAATTTTAAAAAGTCAACAAGAACTTTCAATTTCCAATCAAATGAGCCCTCTCCGAAGTTTATACGAGCATCTCTTCCATAAGAACTATATATGCCCCTAGAGCATTACTAATTATGCCTGCCTCCGGGCCCTGGGGGGATTGCGTCGACACATGAATTGTTCTTATCTGACCTTTGAACTATTTTTAATGAACTGGCTATAATAAAAATTATATCGGTTGGGATTGGGGAAAAAAGAGTGTGTGGGGGGAGGGCTAGTTGCCCTCAGATATCTTTTGGCTCTTTAAAACTGAACTATAACTTTCAATTTCCATTCAAATGAGCCCTCTGAAGTTTAAACAAGCATCCCTTTCATTAGAATCATATACGCCCCCAGGACAACACTTAAAATGCCTATCCCCAGGCCCTGGGGGGAGTTATGTTGACACTGGAGTTTTTAATATCTAATTTTTGAACCATTTCTAAAACTTGCTATCTAAAAATTTGAAGCAAATGGGTTCGGGGAAAAAAGAGCGTGGGGGGGGGGGGGAGGCTAGTTACCCTTAACTCTCTTGACTCTTAAAAAGTGAACTAGAACTTTAAATTTCCAATCAAATGAACCCTCAATGAAGTTTTATACAAGCATCCCTTTCCTGAGAACCATACATGCCCTTAGGGCATAACTTAAAAGCCTTCCCCTGGGCCCTGGGGGTTGTATTGACACCAGAGTTTTTCCTATCCAATTTTTTGAATTATTTTTAACCAAATGTCTATCTCAAAATTTTCATCAGATGGGTTGGGAAAAAGAAGGCGTGGGAGGGGGGTAGCTCCCCTTGGATCTCTTTAGAATACTAAAAAGTGAGCTCGAACTTTCAGTTTCCAAGCAAATGAGCCCTCTCTGCAGTTTATACGAGCATCCTTTTCACAAGAACCATATATGCCCCAGGGCATAACTTACAACGCCTGCCCCCGGGCCCTTGGATGCATTTGGGGAAAAAGGGGCGTAGGGGTGCTAGATGCCCTCCAATCTCTTTTGACTCTAAAAACCTGAACTAGAACTTACAATTTCCAATCAAATGAGCCGTCTGAAGTATTTAAGAGCATCCCTTCAATAAGAACCATATATTCCCCCAGGGCATAACTTACAACGCCTACCCTCGGGCTCTGGGGGACTGTGTCGACCACGTAGATCTCGTTATATGGTCTTTGAACTATTTAAAAAAAGGCTATCTCAAAGTTCTTATCAGATGGGTTTGAGGAAAAAAGGGCGTGGAGAGGGGGGACTAGGTGCCCTCCAATTTATTTGACACTTAAAAAGTGAACTAGAACTTTCACTTTCCAATCAAATGAGCCCTCTTTGAAGTTAATACGAGTATCTCTTCCATAAGACCCATATATGGCCAAGGGCATAACTTACAACGCCTGCCCCCGAGCCCTGGGGGTTGTTTTGACACCGAAATTAGTGTTATATGATCTATGAACTATTTTTAACAAAATAGTTATCTCAAATTTTAATCGGATGCATTTGAGAAAAGGGGTTTGGGGGAGGGGGGGGAGCTGGTTGCCGTCCCATATCTTTTGACGCTTAAAAAGTGAATTAGAACTTTCAATTTCTTATCAAATGAGTCCTGTCTGAAGTTTATACGAGCATTCCTTCCATAAGAACAATATATTCCCCAAGGGCGTAACTTATAGCCATTGCACTGAATACTGTGGGGGTTTGTCCTGCTCAAACATATAATTTCTAGAACTTTCAACTACGTTGAACAAAATGGCTATATGAAAATTTTGATTAGATGAGTTTTGGGGATATGGTGGGCTTGGAAGGGCTGTTAGTTGCCTCCCAATCACTTTGGACTATTAAAAGGGAACTAGCCATTTAAATTTCCAATCGAAAGAGCCCTTTCTGAAGTTTCTACGACAACACTTTCTATGTAAACCTTATATGCCCCCAGGGCATAACTTACAACCTTTGCCGTGAGGGCTGTGGGGGGGGGGGTGTTATCCTCAAGAACCTGATTTCCTGAATTTTCAACTATGTTCATTAAAATGGCTATCTCAAAATTTTGATTGGGTGTTTCGGCGGAAAAGGTGCGTGAGAGGGGGGTTAGTTGACCTCCAATCACTTTCGACTATCAAAAAGGGCACTAGCCCTTTCAGTTTCTAATCGAATGAGCCCTTTTTGAAGTTCCTATGACAAAGCTTTCTATAAAAAAAACTTATATGCCCCGAGGGCATAACTTACAACTCTCGCCCTGAGGGCTATGAGGGAATGTCCCCCTCAAAAAAATTATTTCTATGTGGAATCAACTACGCTGAACAAAACGGCTATCTCAAAATTTTGATTGGATGTTTTTTGGGGAAATTTTGGGCGTAAAAGGGGTGTTAGTTGCCTTCCAATCACTTTTGACCCTTAAAAATGGTACTAGAACTCTCGATTTCCAATCAAATGAGGCCCCTTTGAAGTTTCTATGACGACGCCTTCCATATGAAGTGCCTCTGGGGAAAAAATAACAAATAAATAAATCAGAGGCAACGCAATAGCGTTGCCTTTAGTAAAGGCCATACGGCTTTAATCTTTTTTTTTCCCCAGAGGCACTTCATATGGAAGGGGTTGTCGTAGAAACTTCAAAGGGGGCTCATTCGATTGGAAATTGAGATTTCTAGTGTCATTTTTAAGGGTCAAAAGTGATTGGAAGGAAACTAACACGCCTTTCCTCACCCACCAACTCCCCAACACAACCAGTCAAAATCTTGAGATAGCCATTTTGTTCAACGTAGTTAAAAGTTCTGGAAATTATATGTTTGAAGAGCAGGACACTCCCCCCACAGTCTTCAGGGCAAGGGTTATAAGTCATGCCCTGAGGGCATATATGGTTCTTATGGGAGGAATACTCGTATAAACTTCAGAGAAGGCTCAATTGATTGGAAATTGAAAGTTCTAGTTCACTTTTTAAGCGTAAAAAAATGGTAACTTACTCCCGCCCCAAACGCTTTTTTTCTGAAATGCATCCGATAAATTTTTTTAGATAGTTATTTTGATCAAAATGGTTCAAAGATCATGTAGCGAAAATTCCAGTGTCGACAAAACCCCTCAGGGCACGGGGGCAGCCGTTGTAAGTTATGCCCTGGGGGCATATATGGGTCTTATGAAGGGATGCTCTTATTAACTTCAAAGAGGGCTTATTTGATTGTAAATTGAAATCTATAGTTCACATTTTAAGAGTCAAAAGAGATTGGAGGGCACCTAGCCCCCCCCCCCCACACACCCTTTTTTCCTCAAACTCATACAATAATACCATTTTTTTAAAATAGTTCAAAACCTTATAACGAAAACTCCGGGGAAGATAAAGCCCCCCAGGGCCCGAGGGCAGGCGTTGTAAGTTATGTCCTTGTGGAATAGATGATTCTTATTGATAAGATGCTCATAAAAATTTTCAAAGGGCTCATTTGATTAGAAATTGAAAGTTCTTGTTCAGTTTTTTAGAGCCAAAAGAGATTTTAGGGCAACTATCCCCCCCCCGCTCACGCAACTTTTTCCCCAAATAAATCTAATAGAAACTTTGAGACAGCCATTCAGTTAAAAATTGGTCAAAAGTCAGATAACAAAAGCTCAGGTGTCGTCATAACCCCCCGGGCCCGGGGGCAGGCGTTGTAAATTATGCCCTGTGGCATATATGGTTTTTATAATAGGGATGCTCGTATAAACTTCAGAGAGGGCTCATTTGACTGGAAATTGAAAGTTCGAGCTCACTTTTTAATAGTCAAAAGAGATGCCCGCATAAACTTCGGAGAGGGTTCATTTGAATGGAAATTGAAAGTTCTCGTTCATTTTTTAAGATTCAAAAGAGATCGGAGAGCAACTAGTCCCCGTCCCTCCACGCCTTAAATGCGTCAGATGAACATTTTGAAATGGAAATTTTGTTGAAATAGCTCAAAGTTCGTATATAAAAAACTCCGCTGTCGACACAGCCCCCAGGCCCCGGGGGTAGGCGTTTTAAGTTGTGCCCTGGGGACGTGTATGGCTGTTATGGAAGGGATGCTCGTATAAACTTCATAGAGGGCTCATTTGGTTGGAAATTGAAAGTTGTAATTCACTTTTTATGAGTAAAAAAGTGACCGGTGGGCATCTAGCCTCCCCTTTACTTCATTTATTTTTTTTTCCCAGAGGCACTTCATATAGAAGGGGTCGTCGGATAAACTTCAAAGGGGGCTCATGCGATTGGAAATTGAGAGTTCTAAGGCTCTTTTTTTAAGAGTCAAAGGTGATTGGAGGGCAACTAGCCTCCCCTCCCAAGCCTTTTTTTTTCACATATATATCTAATATTCTGATAATTTGAGGTAGCCATTGCATCAGATAAAATCTTATGGAAGGGATGCTCGTATAAAGTTCAAAGAGGTCTCATTTGATTGGAAATTGAAAGTTCTAGTTCACTTTTTATAAATAAAAAGTAATCAAAGGGACGCTACCCCCCCCTTCCCCGCCCTCCCCTTTTCCCTCAAATACATTATATAAAATTTTTTAGATAGCCATTTAGTGAGAAATAGTTCAAGGTTCAGATTAAAAAAATACCGGTGTCGACACAACCCAAAAGAGCCTGGAGACAGGCGTTGTAAGCTGTTCCCCGTGGCCATATAAGTTTCTTATGGAAGGGATACTCATATAAACTCCAAAGACGGTTCATTTGATTGGTAATTGAAAGTTCTAGTTCACTTTTTACAAGTCAAAAGTGATCAAAGCGGATCTATGCTCCTCCCCCACCCCTTTTCCCCCAAATGCATCAGATAAAAAAAAATTTTGAGATAGAAATTTTGTTAGAAATAGTTCAAAGCTTCGATTAAAAACCCCGGTGTCGACATAGCCCCACGCAGCCCGGGGACAGGCGCTGTCTTTCCCCCCCCCCCCAAATGCATCAAGTAAAAATTTTGAGATGACCATTTTGTTAATAATTGTTCAAGGGTCAGATAACAGAATTTCCTGTGTCGACATATCCTTCACAGACCCGGGGACTGGTGTTGTAAGTTATGCCCTGGGGGTATATATGGTTCTTATGGAAGGGATGCTCGTATAAACTTCAGAGAGGGCTCATGTTTTTGGAAAGTGAAAGTTCTAGTTCACTTTTTAAGAGTCAAAAGAAACCGGAGGGCAATTACCCCCCCCCCCCCCCCTTCCACGCCATTTTTCCAAAAATGCATCAAATAAAAAATTTTGAGATAGCCCTTTTCTTAAAATAGTTAAAAGGTTAGATAACAAAAACTCTGGTGTCAAAAAAAATCCCCCAGGGCCCTCGGACAGGCGTTGCAAGTTATGCCCTGGGAGCATTTATGGTTCTTATGGAAGGGATGGTCGTATAAGCTTCAAATAGGGCTCATTTGCTTGGAAAGGTTAAGTTTTAGTTCACTTTTCAAGAGTCAGACGAGATCGGAGGGCAACTAGCCCCCGTCAGCCCTCCACGCCCGTTTTCCCCAAATGCATCAAATAAAAAATTTAATACATAAATAAAATCAAACAAAAAATAGTTCAAACCTCACATATTAAAACTTCTGGGTTGACACAATGCCCAGGGGCCGGAGAGAGGCGTTGTAAGTTATACCCTGAGCGAATATATGGTTCTTTTAGAAGGGATGATCGTATAAACTTCAGAAAGGGCTCATTTGATTAAAATTGTAAGTTCTACTTCACTTTTATAGAGTCAGAAGAGACTTAAGATTAATTAGCTCCCTCCCACGCCCTTTTTCCCCAAACCCATCCAATAAAAAAAGATGAGATAGCCATTTTGTTAGAAATAGTTCAAACTCAGATAATAAAAACTCCAAGGTTGACGCAAACCCATTTTTTCACTTTGATATTGTTACTTTGATACCAGTTTTAATACTGTCATGAACATTAAAAATTTTTTTTAAGTTTGATCTTGAAATAAGGAATTTTAAAAACTTGAAACTTTTTGCAATCAAAAACGAACAAAAATTAATAAAAAAAAAAACTTTCCGAAAAATAAGTTTTTCAAAGAAAAGTAAAGGCCATTTTAACTTAAGCTCAGCAGATACTAATACCTGTTAAATTCAAACTCAAAACGACCAGAAATTATTATTAAATAATAGATGAAACCCAAAACGAACAGAAATTAAATTAACAATCATAGGAAAAATCATACGACAAGCAATAATATAATTGAATAAATAGATCTTAAAGTGAGGATTGCTTAGACTAAATATCAAAATCAAGCTTAAAACGAAAAAAAATATTTTCCTATTGAAGTATAAATGAAACTTAAAACCAACAAAAATTGAATATACATTCAATGCAAACAAACATACAATAGATATTAATGTAAATTAATAAATAAATCTTAAAACGAGTGAAATTTTAGTTGAACATGTAAATCAAGCTTGAAACGAGCAAAAATTACTGTAAACAAGAGTTTGGGCATCACATTCTCTCACGGTAAAAGTCTAAAACCTACTTTATCATTGGGTTTTACAGAAAACTATATGCGTCTTGAACGGTCTTGGAAAGTATAAACAACATCAAATTGAATATTTGATGTATAATGATATTAATTGTTCAAAGATCCATCTATTCAAGAATTTCTTTCCCTATAATTTTTTTTATTTTCAATGCTGTAAAGAGCTGCTAAAGAAAATATATGTAATATAATTCGTTTACAGTTAAGCGCCAATGACGTAGTGGACTTTTGGTTTTTATTTACAGCTAAGGAAGAAGGCAGTATCCAAACACTTGTTTGTAGCGAAGCTATATTCATCTTTAAACAACTTTAAAAAGAGCTAATAAATTAAACTGAATATTTGATGTGTAATGATATTAATTGCTGAAAGCTCATCAGTTCAAAATGCTACTACAATTTTAATGTTTATTTTCAATATTAAGTGCAGAAGAAAATATTTGTCATAAAATTGGTTTTCAGTAAAGCGCCAATGACGCGGTAGGTTTTAGACTTTTACAGTGAGAAGAGGAAGTGATACCCAAACTCTGGTTCATTGTAATCTTTGTTTGTTTCAAGCTTGATTTGCATATCAATTTAAGTTGCACTCGTTTTAAGATTTATTTACTAATTTACATTAATATCTATTGTATGTTTGTTCGCATTGATTGTTTATTTAATTTCTGTTCGTTTTAAGTTTCATTTATACTTCAATAGGAATTTTTTTTTTTTCGTTTTCTTCGTTTTTTGATTTTGATATTCAATCTAAGCATTACTCGCTTTAAGATCTATTTATTCATTTATATTATTACTTGTTGTATGTTTTTTATATATAAATCTTTATTTTATTTCTGTTCGTTTTGGGTTTCATTTGTTCTTTAATAGTAATTTCTGGTCGTTTTGAGCATGAATTTTAGCAGGTATTTGTATCTGCTGAGCTTAAGTTTAAAATGGCCTTTATTTTTCTTTGAAAAATTATTTTTCGGAAAGTTTTTTTTAATTAATAAATAATAAAACATTGGAGCCGTACGGCCTTTACTATAGGCGAAGCTGTAGCGTTGCCTCTGATTTCTGTTTGTTTTGATTTTCATTTATTTGTTGGTAGTGATAGTTTAACGCTTGGAAGATTATCTGACTTTATTTCTGCCCAATTTCAACGTATTGGTGCTCTTTACTTATCTTTGACAAACTTATTTTGTGGAAAAAGTTTTTTTTTTAATTAATACAAATATAAGGCAGAGTCATTCAGCCAGGGGGAGCTCGAGCCCTACCCCTACCCCCCTTATGGGTGCCCATGGAACCTTCCAAAGCGTTTGACGATCTACCGTGTCGAAAGCTTTCTCAAAGTCTATGAAGACAAAGTGCAGTATATTCCGTCATTCATTTGCTTCTTCTAACAGTATTCTAAGAGTAAATACAAGATCGGCAACCGATCAGTTTGGCCAGAATTCATGCTGATCTTCCCAGAGATATTCAACACTTTGTGAATTTTGTTAAAAAGTATAGTTGCCTAGGTATTGATACAAGGCTGATGCCTCTCCAGTTTTGTTCTTTGCAGCGACGCCTTATAATATTTTGACGAGTGCTTTTTTTTCCAATCCTTAGGAATTTATTCTGTTCTTTAATTATAGAGAAAACGAGGTCCACACAGTTATACATGCAGCTACTGGGCATTTAATCATTTCAACCGGTGTCCGGCCTCCTAAATGGGGACTTTCCAGACTTCAGCTTCTTAGCTGCCTTTCGTTTCTCTTCACCACAGGATGCCTCGATATCAGTGGCTAGATTTAGAAACGGTGTGTCTGGTATATCTGGAGGATCAGAAGGTGGTGGTCTACTTAACAACTTTTTGAAATCCGTTTCCTAGTCTTCGTTTACTTCATCAGGGTGAGTGAGAAGTCGTTCAAACTCGTCTTTGACGGGCCATGTGTCTTACGACGTTTTCCAACTGTCTCCCTGTCTAGTAGCTTCTTCAGTCTTCTGAGCTTTTTGTTCAAGGCTACGACGTTAATCAACGGGGAGGCTCTTCTTTATAGACTTATCAAGCAAAGCATACTCTAGTTCAAGAGATTGGCTCGCATCATAGAAAAAAGTATTTTAGAAGTGAATTCTTCATGTCAGGCCTCTTCTCGATCAGATCCCACGATTCGGCGGAAATCCTTTCTTCATTTGGTGATTTTTTCATACCAAGCGCGCCTTGTAGGCAGCATCGTTATAGGTTTGTCTGATAGCAGTCCAAGCTGCCTCTGGAGTTTCAGCTCGCAGTAGATCAAGGATTTCAAACCTGTTGATTATTTTTAGCACAAACAGTGACCGGATTTCTTGGTCACTCAGCTTTTCACTGTCTTAGGGCCGCTGCCTAGTTGTCTTTACATTTCTTGGGGCTGAAAAATTTACTCTTATTTTTGAAGCTATCAGACTATGGTCTGAGAAAATATCAGGACCTCTCAATGCGCGCATATCACATAGCGACATCTGACACTTCTTACTAATATGAAAGTGGTAGATATGGTTTTTTTGTGTCCATCAGGTGAAATATAGGAGTACTAGTGGATATCTTTATGGGAGAAGAGAGTGCCACCAACAACCAATCTGAAGGACTGAGGCACATAGAATGTTATGTCTGGGTATATCTTTAAAGACAGATGTCAGTTCATTGTAGAATGTCTTTTTCTGATCGTCTGCGGCTTCGTTAGTGGGTACATAGCACGCAACTAGGGTCATTTTGGCATGTTTCCCATGAAATCGAGCAGTCATAATGCGGTTGCTGAAAAGTCAGGATACGGTTACTCACGGGTTTCCAGTTAATTAGGGGTTTTGCCACAGATTTTGAAATGACTACGACCACTCCAGTTTATTGTCTTATTTCATGGCTGCTGAAGATTAAGGTGTTTCCACCACTTCCCGGCCATCGCACTTCCGAGATAGCCATAATGTCTAGCCAATAGTGGGTCATCTCCTTCTCTAGCTGTTCTACCTTCGACAACTGTGCTAGCGTTCGAACGTTCCAAACCCAATTTACAGTAGTATTCTTGCATTCGAAAATCCTGTTCGTTGGGTGGGTACAGGGGTCGCCATTGATAAGGGAATTCCGGTCGTATTTTCCATCGATGTTTCTTTTAGCAATAATTATTTTCAGGGGCAGGTTGCCAGACTATGGCAAAACCCTCCTCCTTTATCCAGGCTTGGGGCTGGTTGTAGTGGAGAAACAACCCACGTAGCAACCTTTACAGTCACTCTTGGCGATCACGATAAATTTTACTCAAGTCTAAATTTAACATTCCCAGTGATGTAGTCAAGCTCCCTGTACAATTAAATAAAATAAAAAGCTTCAACTGAAAGTAAGGAGCAACTTTGGAACTTAAAACGAAAAGAAATTATTACGTATATGATGGAGGTTGCTCCCTCCTCAAAACCTCACTCTTGACGCTGAAATGCTATAGTACTTTTAAAGAAGTTTCTTATTTTTCTTATTTAACGATCTTTGTGTTTCAGGAGTCGTTCTTAAAACATTGGGACAAAGTTCATACTTGAGCGTAAACAACAACTTCCAAACTACCCGTTTGTCAACCGCATTCATTTTGTCCTTGCATCAAAACATACAGAACATATTGATGGCCTTTATAAACAGTTCACACTTGAGCTGTTGAATCCTAGGTTTCGTGAAGATGAAAAAAATGGGACTTTAGGCTCTGAATAATAAGGAAGAGCAAACAATCCAGAAAAAACAAACGTGGAAGTATTTCTTTGCATAAGAAGGAAGTTACAGACAAAATAATACAATTCACAATATATTCCTAGTCCCTCCACATAAAACGGGGAATTCTTTCAAAAGAACTGTTGGCTGTTCGGTGTTTCTTCTTAACTTTGAATGTTTTATGATGGGGTATTCCATCTGAAAATAGTAGGAATTTGTTTTGTAAGTATGTCAGATACATACAAAAATTCTTTTACAAATTTTCACTCTTAGGCTAATAATTGAGAAGTGCCTGAGTTTTCAAACACCTTTGGTCCTCAGTTTTATAGATTACGAGCAAGTGTTCGATTCTGTTGATAGAAGAGCTTTAGCAAAGGTTTTATCCTTGTATGGTATACCAGGCAAATACATTAAAGTGATTAGTGTTATGTACGAGAATAACACTGCTGCGGTTAAGGTAGGAAATGAGGTTAGCAGCTGGTTTTGTATTAAATCAGGAGTTAAGCAGGGCTGTGTTCTATCCCCCTTTATATGGATTATTTTGATGGACTTTGTTTTAAGGAGCACAGGAAAGGCAATGGGAGACCACGGAATCAAATGGGGAGGAAAAAGTCTCCTGGACTTGGATTATGCTGATGATTTAAGCATCCTAGATGAAAGTGTGAGCAAAATGAATGAAGTTTTAGAGGTTTTGCGAGTTCAGGGTGCTAGAATTGGTTTGAAAATTAATGTTAGGAAGACTAAGTCACTAAGGCTAGGAATAAGTGAAGATGAAAAGGTGACGTTGGGTAATGAAAAGATTGATCAGGTGGGCAGCTTCACTTACCTTGGTAGTATTATTAGTAAAGATGGTGGGAGCAGTGAAGATGTTAAAAATAGAATAGCCAAGGCTCAGGGTGTTTTTTCACAGTTAAAAAAAAGTCTGGAAGAATAGGAAGATAAGTCTGCAAACCAAGATTAGAATATTAGAAGCTACAGTGATGACAGTGGTCAAATATGGCTCTGAAGCATGGACGCTCCGAAATGCGGATGAAGATTTGCTAGATGTTTTCCAGAGAAATTGCTTAAGGATTGTTCTGGGTACCCGGCTGACTGACCGTATTTCAAACAATAGGCTATACAAAAAATGTGGTTCAATACCACTCTCTAGGGCTATAATGAAAGAAAGGTTGAGGTGGTTAGGGCACGTTGTGCGGATGAAGGATGACAGATTGCCGAAGATTGTTCTTTTCGGCCAACCATCTAGGGCTAAACGGAAAGCAGGTCGTCCCCGTCTGGGACGGGAGGGACGTCATAAAGAAAGATTTAAAGGAAATGGGAACTTCGTGGGCAGGTGTAAAAAGGGAGGCTTTGAATAGGTTGGGGTGGAGGAGGATCGTGCGTAGCTGCGTTGGCCTCAGGCAGCTTGGTGCTGCGGTAAGTTGTGTTAGTAGTAGTAGTAGTAGTATGTCAGAGCTTTTATATCTTTTAACAAGTTTATGGAAGGAGTTTTTTGCATCGCCTGTATTCCAAATTTCTGTGTTTGGTAAAGTCTTAGGTGGAGTTCCTTGATATCATTGATTACTACTAGTTTCCAAAACTTATGGTAGCTGACCCCTGGACCTCCATTGCTTAACTCTCCTTCCCTCCAAAAAATATTAAAAAAATTTTATTCCTAAACTTTATACAGAATAATATTTTATTCCAAAACTTACTATGCAGAATAATTGTAGCTAGCACATTTTGCCTGCAATCCTGCTCTACTTTACCCCCAACTCTCCTAATGTGCATGATATATTTTCCATTTATTCTGTCAATCTGTCTCCCTTGTTTCAACCCATGTGCCTATAAATTCAATTAACTGTGACAACCTGAGAACTGGAAAAACAGTAAAAGGCAGCAAAATGGATTTGAAATATATAATTTGGGCTATATATTTGCACATTAGGGGGGCTGGGGGTAAAGTGTAAAAGAGCTGCATGATTTTCCCCCGGTTTGTAGGCTAAGTAGATGGCCACTTATACCTTATGCTGTCCTTACCGTTTTTAGTTGGATGGAAAAAAAAATCGAAAGAAATTCTCCCTTGAAAATAAAGAGCACAAAAGTGAGGTTGAATCTGTCAAAGCTTGAAGGTTTGCCCCTTCTGTCTGTTTTAGGAACACAGATGCATAATTGAAGGTTTGTTCTTTTCTATCTTAAGTGTGCCCTACATTTATGACCTTACGTTTGATGGGGGTAAAAAGGCACTTTTCTTTACTAATTTATCTTGTTTGTTTCTACAAGAGTTTTGTTTAATTTTTAAGTTAAAATACTTTTTTTTTTACAACCAACTCATTAACATCAGAGGTTCATTTACAAATTGATAACCCACTTTAGAATCCCTGGTCTCAAAATTATATTTGAATTTGTTGAAGCTAGGAGGCATAGACCTCCTGCCTGTTGAAAGAAAATAGATTCACCAAGCTTATTATGCTTAGATAATTTTTCGTCTGTGAGTCCCAGCAAATTCAGTCCAGCATTTTGCAAACTATTCCAATGGACATTGTCCTTCATCATTCAGCCCACAAATTTTCATCATCCCTTAGTTTGACTTAGGACGGATGTATGAATGATCGAAAATCTATCAAAAAGTGAAAGGGCATTAGTTTTCTACAATCCAGAAAAATGTTCATGCATGATTTGCCCTCCAGTTAGCCATGGCTTGATGGGAACTTGATTTTAATTCAAGTGGGTATTAGAGTCCCTCACAAATCATTTGTGACAGCAATATGCCCATGGTTGGTTTTGGCTCTTTCTAAAATGCTTTAAAGCAGCAGGTATTTCAAAAACAAATTTACTGAATCTGATATATGAATAATTACATAATTTTCTAAAACTTAGTTCTTTTTTAAGGCAAATTTTCAACAAAGCAAATGCACAGCTTAAATTTTCTTCCATTTTCATCTATGTCAAACATAGCTGTGAGGATCCTGATGTGACATTGTCTGCTGGATACACCTTCTAGCTGGATTTCATTGTCAGAGTCACTCTCCTGCTGTAGCGAGTCTAATGCTTGTCTTGCTGCATCAAGAACTATTCTTTCCATTTCGTTGCCGTTGAAATTCTATCTGGTTGATTGAAATTCTATCTGTGGTTGGAAATTTCATCTGGCTAAGGAAAGCTCTTATGCGAAATAAAACGCAATATAAGAGTAAATCTGAGAAGATCTTCGTAGAACTGAGAACGATGGACGACGAAAAAGAACACAGCTAATGTATATGAAAGATTATAAGAGTAAGATTGGTTTTGCGTTGGACTCCTCCAGGATTTTGACGGCACAGACGGCAGAAGACTTCATTTGGACAATGCCTAAAAATAGACGCAGCGCTCTCAAGAACAATCTTTGATGAATTTTGGCCAAAGACGCCGGAGAGGTCATCATGGAGAGGTATTGTTGCCATCTTATACGCCAACCGGTGTCGGAAGTCCTAACTCTAAGTAAGTCTGGTAATTACCGTGGAATTAGCCTGGTCTCATTAGGTAGCAAATTACTTAGTAATATGATACTTTATAGACAGAGATATGCTGCAGACAATGTGAAAAGAGAAGAAAAGTGCAGTTTCAAAAGGGTTAGAGGATGTGTCGACCAAATTTTCGCTCTTAGGTTAATAATTGAGATGTCCCTGAGTCATCAAACACCTTTTGTACTCAGTTTTATAGATTATAGCAAGCGTTCGATTTTGTTAATAGAAAGGCTTTAGCGATGGTCGTATCCTATTATGTTATACCAGACCAACACCTTAAAGTGATTAGTGCTACGAACGAGAATAACACTGCTGCAGTTAAGGTAGGAAACAAGGTTAGCATCTGGTTTCATATTAAATAATGAGTTAAGCTGGGCGGTGTTTTAACCCCCTTTATGTGGATCATTTTGATGGACTTTGTCTTAAGGAGCACAGGAAAGATAATAAGAGAACATGGAATCAAACGGGAAGGAAAAAAACTTTCCTAGACTTCGATTAAGCAGATGATATTAGCATCCTAAATGAAAGTGTGAGTAAAATGAATAAACTTTTAGTTTATTTTTAGTTAGTTCAGAATATTAGACTAGGTTCATAAATTAATGTTAATGAGGCTAAGTCGCTAGGGCTAGAAATAAGTGAAGATGAAAAGATGATGTTGGGTAAGGAAAAGATCAGGTGGTCAGCTTCACTTACCTTGGTAGCATTATTAGTAAAGACGGTGGGAGCAGTGAGGATGTTAAAAGTAGAATAGCCAAGGCTCAAGCTTTTTTCACACTTGAAAAAAGCTTGGAAGAATAGCAAGATAAGTCTGCAAACCAAGACTAGAATATTGGAAGCTACAGTTATGACAGTGGTCAATCAGGTTCTCACACAGGGGCACTCCAAAAGCAGATGAAGATTTGGTAGATATTTTTCAGAGAACTTGCCTACAGATTGTTTTGGGTACATGGCTGATTGAACATATTTCAAATAGTAGGCTATACGAAAAAGTGAGCTTCATTTCCGCTTTCTAGGACTATAATGAGAGAAAGGTTGAGATGGCTTGGGCACGTTCTGTGGATGAAGGATGACAGATTTCTTAAGATTATCCTTTTCGTCCGGCCGTCTAGGGCTAAACAGAAATTCGGTCGTCCGCGGTTGGGGTGTGAGGATGTCATAAAGAAAGAATTAAGGGAATGGGAGCTTCCTGAGAGGGTTCAAATAGAGAGGCTTTGAATGGATTGGGATGGATGAGGAGCTTGCGTAGCTGTGTTGCTCTCGGGCGTATTGATGCTGCGTTAAGTTGTTAGTAGCAGTAGTAGAACTGTTGGCTTTACGAAGCTTAGCAAAAGGACCAACGAGAGTATGTAGCGGAGTTGCGGAAGGAAAGTTCAAGCAGGGAGTTATCAGTTTTGTATCCCGACTCCTTTCCTGCAGTTTTCACTTCCGTAAACAATAAGCCAGGAATGAGGAAGAAGTAAGGAATGAGGGTTTAAACAGAGAGGCTTCGAATGAATTGGGATGGAGGAGGAGCATGCGTAGCTGTGTTACCCTCGGGCGTATTGATACTGCGTTGAGTTGTTAGTAGCAGTAGTGGAACTGTTGGCTTGACGAAGTTTAGCAAAAGGACCAACGAGAGTATGTAACGGAGTTGTGAAAGGAAAGTTCAGCAGAGAGTTATCGTTTTGTATCCCGACTCCATTCCTGCAGTTTTCACTTCTGTAAACAATAAGCCGGGAATGAGGAAGAAGCCCCTTTTGCTGATAACTATTGCACAACTCTTGGAAGGCTGTTAATCGTTGAAGTGAACACAAAGTCGAGGTTTATGATGGGATGCTACTCCTTTAAAGTAATGCTGGCTAAGGAGATCAGACTTTAGAGGAATACGGTAAAGATTTCCTTAGAAGATTCATCTCTCTGCTAGTTAAGTGTACCATAAAAATGTTTTGGTATTATATTTGACGCGCTTTGGTACCTCACGGGTGGAAAGGTGTTTGCTCAAGGAAGGCGTTCTTTCAAGGATAAATATTCTCATCTCTTGAAGGTTATTGACACAAACATTAGCAATTTTCTTTCTCTAAAAAAATCCCTCTAATCAAGACTGTAGCAGCTTCTCATGACATTTACTATAGCCTGATCTACGTTATGTGTCACCATCTTTAGGAGAGGAAAAACGTTATTTTCGTCAAGAAATAAAAAAAATTGCAAGTTATTGTGGGCTGCCACAGGCAAGTACAAGAACAATTATTTAGAGCTTTCTCAATTACTTTTCGTGTCTTGAATGATGGAGAGGTCTCCGTTGATCAAAACATCAAGTTTGCTGAGTGTCATGCAGAAGCAAACTTGACAATTTGAGAGATTGCTTGCAGTTCAGATACGAAGGATTTCCGTAATGTCACTAATGACACAGATATGTTTCTTCGTTTGCTTCTGGTTTTTAGAAAGTTCAAAGAAAATATTCTGGTATCAGCCTTTCGGTTGATTTCCTTGAAAACGCTTGGAAGTCCCTTTTGCGTCAAAAATGTCTATACAATACATAAAATATTATATAAAAATTATTCTTGACACAGGACTTTATTTACATCAGGTTGCAACCAGAGTCGGTTGTAACGAGTTTGGTGATTGGTGGAGCTACAGACTATATGATTGGTTTTCGGAATTGAGTATTATTTAGAAACTTTTATGGAACATTTAAAAAATGACTTGATAACCTTATCCCCGACCACGGAAATCTCTATTAATAAGGACGCTTACAAAGGGTTCGTCAAAATTTGCATATTGCAAATAATCGTCAACTGTCCACAGAAGTTTCCCTAAAGCCTGACGCAGAGACTAGAAGATGGTAAATCTGGGAGAAAGTTGGGTCAGTACTTAAATACAATTACTTAATTACGTACTTAAGTACAGTTCCAAGTACTTAAATATATACTTAAAGACATTTTTTGAAGAGTACTTTAAGTACATACTTAAATTCATTTTTCGTGTACTTATTGGTGCTGAAGTACCAAGCACATTTTTGTCTTGAACGACTCTAAAGTCGTCTAGAAATTAGAACAAATTTGAAAATGTTGAACTTATTATAAATGAAGAACAGGATTTTTATGTTGAATTGCGAAGCAGCTATTTTTGAGGCGGCGAATTTGAATGAAAATCAATGGTGATATTTCCTGAAGCAGTCACTGGCCTACTGAATGTGTGAAAATCTAGTCCAAATACGAAATACCTCATACAATTTTCAAAATGGAAATTGGAGTTGTCATCCTTATAGTTGGAACTGGGTAAGCCATTTTCTGCATCGTGTCCAACCTCGCTCGCGTCAGGCATTTGTCATCTTCAAGGACGAAGCAGAAAGTCTTCTGAAAGAAAAAGGAAGAAAGCATGGAAGAGGGGGCACTGCAAGATCGTTGTTCTCTTCCAAGCACAAGTAACTCTGGAAAGTTGCCAAATTATAAGAGAGCAAGAACCCCAAGTGAATAATTTTTTTTGAAAAGACACTGATGATGAACTGAGTAAGTGCCAAGTTGATGATTTGATAGTAAACTATGTAGTTGAGTCCACTTACCCTTTAAGCATAGTTGAGAAACATGCCTTCATAAAACTAGTTCAAGGATTTGCCTCATATGCAACCGTAATGACACGAAAAGAGCTTTATTCGTGTGTTGAATCGAAGTATATATTAACGAAAAGATCTTCGAATGAACTATTTCGTGAAACTGAGTATCTTTGCACCACTGCTGACATTTGGAGCACAAATTGAAAAGCTACATAGGAAATACAGCGCATTGGCTTGACTCTTATTAGGTAAGGCTGTTGGCTGCAATTGCTTGCAGACGTTTTATTGCTTTCTGCTTGTGCTTCCCATGTAAATTAAATTGATGAAGACTGTAGCTTATGCCACAGAAAAATAGTAAAAAAAAGTCCAGAATAATGGCAGCAATTTCTCTAAAGCTTTCAGGGAGTAAGCTGCTCCATCAGTGACAGAGAAAGAGAGTGAACTGCCAGTTTTTTCGTGTTTCGGAAGATTTTGATGATGGGTTTTACTCTCCTGAAGACATTGTTGCTATAGAATCTATTGGTCACATTCTTGACAACAGCATAGATCACATCGACAGTGACAATTATTATCTCCCAGAGTTTTTGAGATGCTGCAGTCATACACTGGACCTGGTTGTACAAAGAAGATAGTGAGCGAGCATTTGTTAAAGTTTCATTTAAGAGACTTTATCAATCCTCCATGTCCAAATGCCAAAGCATATGGAATGCGACAAATCATGGCACAAAAGCTGCCGACAAGTTTTTGTAAATTAATGGAAGGCACCCAGTCGTACCAAATGCTAACGCTGAAACTCTCTCCATGATGCAGTAAAGCGTGTTGTAGACATGTATGATGTGGGAAAGTTATCCAGTGCCTGTGATGAGCTGAAACTTTCAAAGTTGAAGCCCTATAGAGAGGGATCTGCTTAAAGAGTATGTGCTTATTACAGATTCATTGTGCCAAGTCTTAGATTTTTTTGCCAGGCAAACAAAATTGCTCTCTCAGTGCTGTTTTGCCAGTAAAAGCCTATTTGACATGTTAGGGGGGGGGGGCTTACCAAAGAAATACCCTTCCATACAAATTTTCAAACAGTCTCGATTAAGATTAGTGATTTATTTTCGTTTATGGAAGATGATGATACTGTCAATGATTAGGAAGTAAATATAGACACTAGTCTCAAAGCTGAATTATTCAAATTTCTTCAAGACAAGAGGATGACCCTCAGTTCTCTGAAAGACTAACCAAAAGTTGAAAACTGTTTAAGAAATTTTATACCCCTTTCCCATCATTTGAACCTGTTCAATGCCTATTTTCCGCAGCAGGAGATGTATTAACTGCAAAAGAAACCGGCAGGAAGATGCTAAGTTTAAGAAGCTTTTGTTACTAAAAGTAAACAAAGATGTCGTGAGGCCTCATTAAATTAAAGACCTTTTCAAAAATCTTTTTCAAAGTAGTGGGATATTAAACTCTGCTATAGATCGTAGTACTTAAATACAATTTTCGTGTACTTTTAGGTGCTTTAGTAATAAGTACATTTTTGTCTTGAACGACTCTAAAGTAGTCTAGAAATTTTTTCGAAGTACTCGTGACAAATGTCGTGACAGATGTTTTTTCGAAGTAGTGGGATATTAAATTGTGCTATTAATCTAAGTGCTATGGAAACTGTTTAGACGAAGTTTTCATGGTTTAAGTTCAATCTTCATTAACAAATTCAGGACCAATGTAGACCAGTCATATGTTGACAGATATGTCTTACTGACAAAAAAATTACCGGTCTCTATTGTTCCAGATTCCAGAATCTGGCACTACAATCTGTCAATAAAGACTGAACCTTAGGTTTTAGGTATATATAATACATTTTTCACATTGGTGTGATAAGTAATGTTGTCTCACTAAATCCAAACACAATAAAACAGCCATGTAGAGCTAGTACTTTGTTCATTTGACTCCCATATCTTTCTTGACACGTTGACACCATAAATTAAGCATTCTTATTGGTGATGCAGTCGAGGAAATAGAACCGAGCTTCATTTTCCTTATTCCTCTTATCACACCATTGTGAACAATGCTTAATGCGGCGTTCAGACGGGGGACATACTTTTACGAGTTTTCGTTTTTTTTTTTGCATTTTTGCTGACTTGACATTGGCCTTCTAATTTTATGAGTTTATTTTGTTTTTAATATTTTTACGTATTTGACATTAACCCTTTTATAATTATCTGTTGTTGCTTGATTGTTTGTTTTTGTTGTTCTTTTTTTCACTTTATTTGACACTAAAGTGCGAATTCGGCCCTTTTGGGCTTTGTGATAGCCGTTTTTTCAGCAATAAATCTTATCTTATAAGACTACAATTCTGAAAAAGGTAAAAAAGCCGATTTGACAAGTTAGGGAGGGGGGCTTACCAAAAAAAAATAACCTTCCATAAAAATTTTCAAACAGTCTCGATTAAGATTAGGACATTTTTTTAGACGAATTTGCAAGTTCTTAATTATGATTTTGGTTGAGTACTTGGTACTTATACTTAAATACTTTTTTGAAGTACTTGACCCAACACTGATCTGGGACCTTGATAGATTTATCAAAAATATTATCAAACAATAGATAAAGCTGGGCGAGTCAAGAGGGAATCTATAGTGCAGCAAGTAGTGAAACTTGTCCAGAACAAAACTTTGACCTTATTGACCTTGACAACATTAGTGATGTCCCTCTTCTTCCAAGTGAGGAAATACGACATAGATTACGGATGAACTTAAATCAAGAAAAACGGCTACCATCAGGAGCGTGCTCTTTAAAAAAAATTCCCTAGGAATAAGCATAATAAAATGCCAGGATGCAAGGAGCCTTTGCTCATAATATTTTCAATGTCTTAAGTTCCTTCTTCATTTGCCTTTACGTACTTGGAACCAAAAAAAATTAAATTATAGTGCATCTGATATGACTAAGAAGCTTGAGCTAGCTCACGTTAAGCTGCTAGTGTCAATCCCTATCAACCTCAGGCAGCATCACGGGTTCATTGTCTTTTCGTTCATTTGCATTTTTGTATTTGGACTGTTTTGTCTTTTCCCTTTCTTTTTTTTGTACTCTTCTGTTTATTAGCGGGTTAAAAATAAACTATTATTATTATTATAGCAATTCTGTTTGGCAAGACATATATTTCGCCCACCCTGATACTCCTTATCCTTCAGAATACGGGTTCAAGTTTGATTCGTGTAATTTGGGAGACAACTGAATTAGAAAATCGCTCTTATTTAAAAGACTGAAAAAGTAATAAGGTGCAAAATAACTTGCATGACTTGAAATTCAATGAACTTCGGCTACCATAGAATGTCTATTTTAATATACTTATTATAACATATATACAAGTATTGCTCAGTATTTGATCTTTTTAATAGTAAACCTTATAAAAAGTTTAAACGAAGATTTGTTCAATAGGGTAGGCTAGTTTGGATGCATACACATTTCGAGTGCGTTTGGATCCTTCACTGCAATGAAGTCGACTTCAGTTCTCACTATAGTTCTGTTAAAGGAATAAACAGTCCCGAGCGCTTAAAGTTATTGCATCCTTATAAATCTGGCAAAATATTACCTTCTTACTTTAAAATCAATAACAGTAATTATTTACCTCACTATTTAGAGGTTCACTTAAGGATTTGAACACTCTCATATAATGCATCCGAATTTGCAAAAATGTTACGTAATTGATCAAAATGCAGTAAAGACTGCCGTTCAAAAAAGGAAAGAGCAATAAAATCAGTATTTAGTTAATTTTTTTGTTTTATTTCTTCTCTAAACCCTTGATCATACTCAACTTTTACTACTTTTCAGTCATCATAAAGGAGTTATAAATTCCAGGAACGTTATTCCAAGGCAGGGCAGAGCCTTTAAAAGCAATACTACACTGATTTTCTCGCTCAGTAATGACTGTCGGGTGAATATAGTAGTTTTCTCCCGCAAAGAAGAGCAACTTTTTGTTATTTTTCACTAAACAATTTATTACTCCTTGCTATCCCCCCTTAACTCTCGTATTCCTAACACAGGGTAAGAAAGTACAAGTTTGAATTAATCTCATACGATTTTGCAATTTCAAGGTATAATGATTTTTGTCATACATTTGGAACAAAAAAGAAAAAACAACACTGTGTATAATTTATCCTAAATAATTTTTTTTCCATTCATTTTTTTGTTAGTAATGGCTCCTGGACATGGAGTCTAAATATCCGGATTTTTAATATTTAAATTTTGTTTACATACGATTGATATTTAGCAATAAATAGCAAGTGGTTAAATAAAAAAATAATACAAAACCAAAATATATCAGTTAAATTTGTCAAAGGCAAATTATTGCAACGATACTGAAAAGAAAACAACACTTGAGACCAAAATAAAAGTTAAACAACAAAACCGAGGAAGAAAATAGTCTAAGGGCCATTGTTTGCAGAGTTCATCTAGCTTTAAATTTAGTGTCAAGTTCAATAACAAACCCCTAAATTCCTAGGTTCAATTTCAGAGGAGTGGCACTCTGGTGAATTTTGTCAAATGCTTCATAAGAATGCTTTCAGCGCATTTATCCACTTTAGTAAACATGTTTTGTTTTTGCATACGATTGATATTTATATTGAATTTAACAATAAATAGCAAGTGGTTAAATAAAAAAAAATAATACACAACAAAAATATATCAGTTAAATTTGTCTAAGGCAAATTATTGCAACGATACTGAAAAGAAAACAACACTTGAGACCAAAACAAAAATTAAACAGCAAAACCGAGGAAGAAAACAGTTTAAAGACCATTGTTTGCAGAGTTCATCTAGCCTTAAACTTAATGTCAAGTTCAAGAAGAAACCCCTAATTTTCTAGGTACATTTTCAGAGGAGTGACACTGTTGGATTTTTTCCTAATGCTTCATAAGTACAGTTTAAATAACACACCAAGTTTAATTTGAGATAACGAATACTTTTCAAAAGTGTTTTTTCAAAAGATTTTGAAACTACACTAATTTTTATGTTTATTGGAAAAATATGCTTAGGCTATTTTGACATCCACAAGGCAGTTATATGCATTATTGACAAAAGTTTTTATGAATACAAAAACATATATGCATTGAAATTCTTTTCTCTACCTTAATCCTCAGATAACTTTAACACGAAATTTTTAAAAAGTATGTTACACCTTACATACTGATCTACACACAAAGTTTCCCCTCAATATGAGCCCTTTGACGAGAGGATAAAAATAGATCTTGAAGTGAAACGTTTCTCACTTATCAAGTTCAATACATTTTTGTATTGAAGAAAATAAATCAGAACTAAATGTAATTTTTTTCTCAGAAAAATGAAACTTGAAAGGTTTTTATGCAGTTTGAGTTCTTCAATGGTCAGATAGGCTGCATCTTTTTTGAGAATCTTTTGTCACATGCACCAAATTAGAGCGTCTTCTCTAATTTGAGTTCTTTTATGAAAAGACAAGATGCATTTTGTGTAGAATGTTCTCTCAAATATAACACATTTGTAAGGTTTTATGTAGAATGATTTCTTGGATGACTAGAGAAAGTGGAACTTGAAGTAAAATGTTCCTAACATAAATCACACTCGAAAAACTTTTTACCAGTTTGAGTTCTTCGATGAATAGACAGGGTAGACTTTTGTTGAATGTCTTCTAACTTATATCACATTTGTAAGGTTCTTATCCAGTATGAATTCTTTGATGACTAGACAAAGTGGAGCTTGGAAAAGACTGTTCCTTACATAAATCATCTGAAAAGCTTTTCACCAGTATGATCTCTTCGATGAACAGACAGGTTAGAATTTTGGTTGAATGTTTTCTTACTTATATGCCTTTTGGGAGGTTTTTAGCTAGTATGAGTTCTTTGATGACGAGATAAACTGGAACTTGTAGTAAAACATTTCTTGCATATTTCACATTTGAAAGGTTTTTCTAACGTATGAGTTCTTAGATGATTAGATAGGTGTGGTTTTTGGCGAAATGTTTTTTCACATATATCGCATTCGAAAGGATTTTCTCCGGTATGAGTTCTATGATGAAAAGATAGAGAGGATTTTTGGCTGAATTTTTCCCACATAAAACACATTTGAATGGTTTGTCTCCAGTATGAGTTCTTTCATGACAAGATAAGGAAGATTTTTGGCTGAATGTTTTCTCACATATGTCACATTTGAAAGGTTTTTCGCCAGTATGAGTTCTTTGATGAGCAGATAGGTGTGTTTTTTGACGGAATGTTTTCTCACATATATTGCATTTAAAAGGGTTTTGCCCGGTATGAGTTTTTTGATGACAGGATAGGTTGGATTTTTGGTGGAATCGTTTCTCACATACATCACATTTAAGAACTTTTTTCTCAGTATGAAAATCCAAATGTTTTGTTACATCGCTTTCAGTAGATATATTAATGTTACTTGACATGTCATGTTGACCATTCAAATTCATTTCCTTCTTAAGGAATATTCTTGTCAGACCAGGCATGCTAGGTGTTCCACACTCTTGTTTGCTGATATTCTTATCACATAACATGGCAACGGGCAGAACTAAAATAACGAAAATCTATTCAAAATAAACCACATGTCTTATATTTTGATTATTTTTTGTTGCTCTGTTTTGATTAGATAAACAATTCTGCTTTTAGCACTTCTAATTTACACTATTTTAATATATTTGACTTCAATGACTCTTCCTTGGGTAATTTATTTAGCACAGAAAGTTTGAAGCATTATGCTCAAAAGAGCCAAAACGTATGAGCTATCAAGTTTTATTTTATTTAAAGTCATCCTTGTTAAAATGAGGCTGATTGGAAACTATATAAATTACTCATTTTTTCGGCTGCTAAGGGCCAGACACAAGTAGATTTTTTTGGTACCAATTTCAGCAGCTCTCTAATATTACATTTTTAATTTTTTGTATATAATTTTTTTTAAACTGTATCTTACATTCTTTTATTAGTAGTAGTATAAAGTCCTTCCGTTATTTAATATTTGATTAATGTTATTATTTAGTTCTTTCGATTTTCCTACTGAAGAGAAGGAGAAAATTGAAGATTTTTTTTGATGATCTCGACAAAATTCAGAACTGTTTTGTAAATCGGTACCAAAAACTAAAAATGTTTTCAAGCTCAAATCAATTTTCAAGCACTTCCAATCACTCTTCCTTAGGTAACCAATTTAAAACAAGAAATTTGAAGCATTAGGCCCAAAATAACCAAAACTTATGAACTATCAATCTTTTATTTTATTTAAAGTCATCCTTGTGAAAAGCAGGCTGATTGGAAACCATATAAATTACTCACTTCTTCAGCTGCCAAGACCCGGACGTAAGTAGCTTTTTTGGGTACCAGTTTCAGCAGCTCTTTTAATTTTAAATTTTATTTAATTAATTTTTTTAATTGTATCTTGGATTCTTTTATTATTACATTATGAAGTCCTTACGTTATTTAATATTTAATTAACGTTATTATTTAGTTCTTTCAATTTTCCTGCTCAAGAGAAGGAGACGATTGAGGATTTTTTTTGATGATCTCGACGAAATTCAGTACTGTTTTTGTAATTCGGTACCGAAAACCAGAAAATTTTTGAAGCTCAAATCGCTATCTTTTTCTATGTAATTCGGTGCCGAAAAAAGCTTCGCGTGTATGGGCCTTTAGTGTTGTATTCAAATCAATAGATCCTAAAACGTGTTAAAAAAAAAAACAAACTGATGTGACTACAGAGCGGTATATAGACTAATTATTAAATAAAAGGTAAATAAGATGCACGCGCCATTAAAGACAAGCTATTTTTTAATGTTCACTTTCTCTTGTATATATTACTAAATCCTTGCAACAGAAACACAAGAAATGTCTCAATCTTTTAGATTAGAGAAGTTAAAAATTATAATTAAGTTTGTCTTTTTCTCCATGTATTTCATAGGGATACAAATAAACTTCCTATTAATTAGAAGCCTCTGGGATTCTTCATTATACATTATACTTACACATATTACCCTTCAAATGCAGCCGTTGAAAAACAATCTTTAAAGTTCTTCCACAATTTCAAGGCTAACATAGAATATACTTTTCATTTTGGACATGTATTTATACGTAAGAATCTTATGATATCAGAGGCACACCTTTATCCCTGGCGATATTCGACTCCTGTTAAGATGGCCAGAATTAAGTTTAAAATCAACACATATGCCTAAAAGAACTGAAAAAAAGATTAGCTACATAATTCATTGATAACATAGGATTCAACAAGATGGTGCTCACCGAAGCATCAAGCATCTCGAGGCCATTATAGCTCTTCTCAATCCCAATCTATTCAAAACCTCAGTTTTTGCACCCTTCCAGAAAATTCCCATCTCCCTTAAATGTATTTTTACGACATCGTCCCATTCCAGCCGAGGATAAACTGCATTCTGTTTAGCGCTAGATGGTTTGCCGAAAAATACAATCTGTCATCCTTCATGCGAAGAACATGCCTTAGCCATCTCAACCTTTCTCTAACTATCGTTCTAGAAAGAAGGATTCAACCACACTTTTCGCACGGGCTATTGTCAGGTTTGAAATAAGGTTAGTCAGTTAGTGGCACAAAAAAATCCGTAGCTACGTCTCCCAACTGTAAAAGTCTAAAACCTACTGCGTCTATGACGCTGTACTGAAAATTATGTGTCTTGAAAAGTCTTGAAAGTACATATAAAATAGAACTGAATATTTTAACTCAAATTTTTAACTGAAGAACTGAAATCTTAATTGTTTAAAAATCATCTGTTCAAGACCTTATTTCACCGAAATTTTATTTTCATTTTCAACGCTGTAATAACACCAAAAAATTGTTTGTAATATTATTCGTTTTCAGTGAAGTGGCAATGATACAGTAGGCTTTAGAATTTTAGTTTGGGAAGGGGTCAATATTCAAGCCATTGACTGTAGTGAAACTATATTTATCTTGAGCAGTTTTGGAAAGAAATAATATGATTAATCTAAATATTTGACATATAATGATGTTGATTTCTGAAAGGTCTCAAGTTCAAAATTTAATTTTACAAAAAGTTTTATGTTTATTTTCAATATTGTAAGAAGTACAAAAGAAAATATTTGTTTTCAGTCGTTTTCAGTAAAGCGCCAATGACGCAGTAGGTTTTAGACTTTTATAGTTAGCGAAGGAGGCAGTATCAAAACTATTGTTTGTAGTAATTTTTGTTAATTTTAGGCTTGATTTGCGTTTTTTCAATTCAAGTTATAATCCTTCAAAAATTCATTTATTCATTTATATTAGTACAGAAAAATCAGAACAGAAGTTTAACTTTTTTTCTCTTCTGTCGATTAGTTCAGAACAGAAGTGTACTTTTGTTTCTCTTCTTCCGGAAAATTCAGGACAGAAGTGTATCTTTTTTCTCTTTTACGGAAATATTCGGAACAGAAGTGTGACTATTTTTCTCTTCGTGACTTTTGGAAAAAATCTAGTTTGCTCGTTTATAACTTTGGAGGAAAAAAATTCTTGTTCAACTATTTCATACTCATGAACATGCCCCGGTGAGCCTGGTAGTAGTGCTTATGTCTCGTAGTGCGTTTTAAAACTAAAATGGGATATCAACAAATGTCATCGACCCTTGAAATCTGCTTGGGCATTGGATATTTAAACTTTCAAAAAACCTACGTCAGTGTCATTCAAATCTGAAAAAACCTACGTCATTGACAAGGTCATTTGATGGATTGAAATTAAAGGCACTTCTTTTAGGAGTTATTGTATAAACTTCGTAAGGAGCTCATTCGATCGGAAATCGAAAGCTCTAGTGCTCTTTTAAGAGTCAAGAGTAATTGAAGGGCAACCAGCCCCCCTCCCCAAATACCTTTCATTTCTCAAAACACATCGTATCAAAATGTGGCATAACACTTTTGTACACCATAATTTAAATGTCAAATAAATCTGTTTGGCGAAGTCACCCCCCCCCCCACATTCTTAAGTGCAAACGGCAGTAGTAATGGGTCAGTCCTGACTACCGACAGTCCTATCCTTTTTGCACATGTAGCTATGCCAAACCCTCCGGGCATTTTCCAAGATGCTGGTCTAATGTTTATGTATAGAAGGATAAACAGAAAATATTATCCGTTAAGAAACAATAAAAGTCTTTGTGATGAAACAGACAAACTATAAATCATACAGGGTGAACCATCCTGCTTCAGGCAACTAAATATTAGTGCATCAGATTTTGATTTTTAAGCTCTCAGCACCAGATTCTAACTAAAAGACGTGCTATTTACCTTCTATGGAAACTTAAAGCAAATTCCTAATAATTTGTTTAATAATACTCATCCCCTGAGTTCATTCAGCCTGACTCTTTAAATTGACGATATACTTCCTTTGAAAATTTTAATTTCTAATTCTTTTTCTGCAGTCTTACAACATTTGCCGTTCCCGTGGAATATTTCACTTTTTCCAATCCCGTAAACACTTAAATTTTCAAAACTGCGCACAATAATTTTACTTTTTTGCCAAATAATACAACCAATGTCTCATGTACTTCCTCTGATTCTTCGGGTAACAAAATTTCGTGTACGTTATGCCTACATGAGTTATTCCTTTACTTTGACCAGGCCTTTGAAATTTTGAATCAATTAAAATGTTTTTTTGTATAGCTGTTTACACACTCCAAGCACACACTGTTTTAAAAAGCTATTTTAAACTTTATCTTCAGAAACCTAGGTTTGAATCAGTATCATGCCAGCAATAATTTGTAGGGGAATCAAAATATGAAGAGTGTACTCGAGCCTGCTACGGCCTTTGCCACGGGTTGCAAGAGGAATAAAGTATCACTGAGACATTTTTAATGTCACAGTAAACAGCAAGTAGTCAAATAGATTAAAACACGAAATCAACACTGAAAATATACAGAATAGAGTCATACAGCTAACCCTAGAGTGTTTTCACAATAAGATCAATTCCAGCTTGCAGTAAAACGTTTCTAACCTACAAATATCATATTCAGTCAGTTTTAACAAGCATGAATTCTAAATAGAGCTGAAGTTAATGTTCCTTATATTAAACCCATTGGAAATATATTTGTCCAAAATGAGATTAATCATGATAAACTAGAGCAGATTTTAAAAGGAATGATTTCTCATCGTTCAAAATGTTCGAAACGTTTTTCTCCTGGGTGAGTTCTTTGGTGAAGGAGGGGTTTTCGGCAGATTGTTTTCTTACATATATCGCACTTGAAAGATTTTTTCTCCAGTATGAGTTATTTGATGATTATTTAAATTGGAACTAGAAGTGAAAAACTTTTTACATATATCACAATTGCAATGTTTTCCTCCAGTATGAGTTCTTTGATGTTTATTTAAATCAGAACTTGAAGTAACTCATTTCTTATATACATCAAACTCGAAAGGTTTTTCTCGAGTATGAGTTATTCGATGAGCTGATAGATTGGATTTGTCACTAAATGTTTTCTCACACATATCGCATTTGAAAGGTTTTTCTCCAGTATGAGTTCTTCGATGTCTATTTAAACCAAAACTTGAAGTAAAACGCTTCTTACATACATCACACTCAAACGGTTTTTCTCCAGTATGAGTTCTTTGATGAGTTGACAGAGTGGATTTCTCTCTGAATGTTTTCTCACATATAACACTTTTGAAAGGTTTTTCTACAGAATGAGTTCTTTGATGAATAGCCAGGTGGGGCTTTTGGCTGAATTTTCTCTCACATATATTACATTTGAAAGGTTTTTTTTCAGTATGAGTTCTTCGATGAGTTGATAAGGCGGGATTTCTGACTGAATGTTTTCTCACATGTTCCACATTTGAAAGGTTTTTCTCCGGTATGAGTTCTTTGATGTGTTTTTAAATTGGAACTAGAAGTAAAACATTTCTTACATACGTCACACTCGAAAGGTTTTTCTCCAGTATGAGTTCTTTGATGTTTATTTAAATCGGAACTAGAAGTAAAACATTTCTTACATACGTCACATTCGAAAGGTTTTTCTCCAGTATGAATATTTTGATGTATATTTAAATACGAACTAGAAGTAAAACATTTCTTACAGACATCACACTCGAAAGATTTTTCTCCAGTATGAGTTCTCTGATGATAATTTAAATTGGCACTATAAGTAAAACATTTCTTACATACGTCACACTCGAAAGGTTTTTCTCTCCAGTATGAGTTCTTTGATGTGTTTTTAAATTGAAACTAGAAGTAAAACATTTCTTACATACATCACATTTGAAAGTTTTTCTCCAGTATGAGTTCTCTGATGATAATTTAAATTGGTACTAGAAGTAAAACATTTCTTACATACGTCACACTCGAAAGGTTTTTCTTCAGTATGAGTTCTTTGATGAATAGACAGGTGGGCCTTTTGGATGAATGTTTTCTCACATATATTACATTTGAAAGGTTTTTCTCCAGAATGAGTTCTTTGATGAATAGACAGGTGGGCCTTTTGGATGAATGTTTTCTCACATATATTACATTTGAAAGGTTTTTCTCCAGTATGAGTTCTTTCATGTTTATTTAAATTGGAACTAGAAGTAAAACATTTCTTACATACATCACATTTGAAAGATTTTTCTCTCCAGTATGAGTTCTTCGATGATCTGATAAGGAGGATTTATGGCTGAATTTTCTCTCACATATATCACACTTGAAAGATTTTTCTTCAGTATGAGTTCTTTGATGTTTATTTAAATCGGAACTAGAAGTGAAACATTTTTTACAGACATCACATTTGAAAGGTTTTTTTCCAGTATGAGTCTTCCGATGATAAGATAGGGTGGACTTTCGGCCGAATGTTTTCTCACAAACGTTACACTTGAAAGATTTTTCTTCATCATGAATATCCTCATGTTTTGCTACATTATCTTCAGCAAATACACTAATGTTACTTGGTATCTCACGTTGACAATAAAAATTCGTTTCTGTTTTTCGACATATTCTTGTCAGACCAGGCATGCTAGATGTTCCACATTCCACATGATTCCACATGATACCATTATCATAGGACACTGCAACAGGGAGAACTAAAATAATGCAATTTTATCAAAATTAATCACCCCACTATTAACATTTTTCCTTTACACAATAATATAAATAGTTTTAATGACTCTTCAGTAGTTAATTAGTCTATAAATGTAAATTTGGAAATAAACTTTTGACTCCTCTACAAATCTTTATTCCTCTGATACTGAATAAAGCCAAAGTACATTTTTTTTTTTCTAACTGTCTAAGAATAACTTGTGAAACACAACACCCATTCAAATTTATACTCTTAAGGTTAGAAATTAATCTGCTTAAAAGTGGGGTCATCAATTAGATATTACTATATGCTTTTCATGGACTATCTTAACTCTCTACTTTGATCAATTAACACAGTTTATTCACACAGAATAATTACCATATATTGACTTGTAACACTTTCTGACATTTTCTTTATGGTATATATTATTTTAAATAATGTTGTATAATATCAAAAGATTTTTCCAAAATAATATCAAAAGACTTAGCCAAGGGTGGTCAAAATAATCAAACATTGATCTTTAAAGCAAATAACAAATTTATAGCGAAGCTCATTTAAGTTAAATTTTCCAAAAGCACGTTTTTTTTTCTCACATATATCACATATATCATATAAAACATTTCTCACATATATCACACTCGAACGGTTTTTCTCCAGTATGAGTTCTTTGATGAGTTGATAAATCGGATTTTTGGCGGTATGTTTTTTCACATACTCCTCTACAAACTCTGATACTGAATAAAGAGCCAGATTATATTTTGCAATTGTTCTTTACGCTGAAGTTTAACTTTTAGTTCTAACTGTCTAGAAATAATTTGTAAAGCACAACATCCATTCAAATTTCTACAAACAATAAGTAGAACAACAGGGAAATTTTATACAAGACAGTGTAACGCAGCTTTAAGTGAATATTTCGACCCTATATCTAAAAGCAAAACAAATGAAGAGAATAAAAAACAATATAAAAAAAACTTACATTAAAATTCAATCATTAAAACTGAAAAGAGTTTTTTCGATTATTTTAAAACAGCCCTAATATCATTACTTCAAGGAAGTTCAACAGGACTGGTACACCAAGCGAAGTGGACAGTGAACAATTCATTCAAATGGAATAAAAATACTTGTAGACAAGCTTTTAAAGCTAATATTGGAGTTATTTACTGGTATTTTTAATATAATTAGTTATATCATTTATAATAAAGTTTGTGTAAAGGGCATTAAGCGAATATTCCCCCAAATCACAATTTAAAGAAATATTACAGTTTATTTTGATTTTAATTTCAATTGCCTCTTGAACAACTGTTCACTAATAAGGCAAGTTTCTTAGAAAAGCAATTTATGACTAGGGTTATCATATGTGACTGCTTAAAGCAGATTCAAAGAAAATATTTGTACTATTAGAATTTAAAGCTTTAGTTATGTCATCTTTGTGCAATTGTAGGCGTTTTTCTAAATTTTGATGGGTTCTACCAGCATAAAAAATGGCCACAGCCACATGGTTTTTGATAAATCCATCTTTGGCGAGTAACTGGGGTTACGTCTTTACCAGAATTTAGGAAATTCATGATTTTAAAACTTATTTTTAAATCGACATAAAAATTATATATATATATATATATATATATATATATATATATATATATATATATATATATATATATATATATATATATATATATATATATATATATATATATATATATATATATATATATATATATATATATTATATATATATATATATATATATATATATATATATATTATATGAATAAGCAAATACATAAATCATACCATCGTCCTCATTACTATTTGGCTCCAATTTAAGAGAAAAGCTTTTCTCTATGAGAACTTCCTCTTTACACATTAAAGAAGGATTAGTACTTCCAAACAGACTCTTATCATCATTTGGTAATGCGTCATCAAGTTCTAAGGGAAATTTAAGGCGAATTTAGATGAAAATTTAAAGCGATGATTTTATTGTTGTCGTAGAAACTTCGAAAAAGACTCATTCGATTGGAAATTGAGAGGGCTAGTGCCCTTTCCAACAGTTGAAAGTGATTGGAGGGAAACTACCCCCCCCCCCCCCCGCAAGCCCACCATTTTCCCAAACACATCCAATCACAATTATTAGATAGCCATTTGGTTCAACGTAAATGAAAGGTCCGGAAATTCTGTCTTTGAGGATGACAACTCCTCCAGAGCCCTCAGGGCAAGGGTCGTAATTTATACCCCTGTGGAAGATAAGGTGTATATATAGAAAGGGTGATAGTATAAACTTTGGATGGGGCTCATGGGATTGTTGATCATAAGTTCTAGCGCCCTTTTAAAGATTCAAAGTGATCAGAGGGTGGATACCCCTTCATACCTCAATATTTCCTGAAATGCATCTCATAGAAATTTTGAGATGGCCATTGTTGTCGTAGAAACTTTGAAAATAGCTCGTTCGATTGGAAATTGATAGGGATAGTACCCTTTTTAGTGGTCGAAAGTGATTGAAGGGCGAATTGCCCATCCTACCATGCCAACCATTTAACCAAACACATTTAGAGATAGCCATTTTGTTAAACGTAATTGAAAGTTCGGGATATTACGTCTTTAACGATGACCCCCCCCCCCCACAGCCTTCAGGGCAATGGTTATAAGTTATTCCCCGGGGGTATATAAGGTATGTACAGAAAAGGGTGATCGCATAAACTGCATTTTAATTTGCATTTCACTGAAAAGAAAATGACTGTGGATTGTCAGTTTAGATTAAATATAATGATATATATACCTTTAAATTTTAATAATTTTTTATTTATTAATGTCTTTTATTTATTAAAATTTATTAAAGGCTGAAAGGACCAGAATGGCATTTGAGTCTTCAACGGAAAAGTGAATGCAAAACAGATATTTTTGTTCAAAAAACACAAGATAAGTTTGTTCTAAAATAAGATGAATAGCTGATATTTATAAATTATAGCTAATAAGCTATTATATTAAGATATTTATATTTTTTTGATGTTCTATATAACTGCAATTTCGAGATAACCATTTTTTCAAAATCAGTCCAAAAATCCCACAGCAAGGCCTTTAGGGTTGATACAACCCCCATAGTCTGGGGGCCGGATTGTAAGTTATACCCCGGGGGCATATAAGCATTTCATGGTAAGTGTGGTTGTTTGAACTTTAGAGGAAGCTCATTTGATCGGAAATGTGTAGTTCTAGTTCCCTTTTAAGAGTCACAATTAATACAGGCTATCTACACCCCCCCCCCTAACAACATGTATTCCCCAAAAGCATCCAATCAAAATTTTTTAGATACCCATTTAGTTCACAATAGTCCAAAGAACATATAACAATGGCTTCAGGGTAGACACAAAACCCATCAAAGCCAAGGTGCAAGGGTGGTAAGTTATGCCCGGGGCATATAAGGTTCTTATGGAACGGATGATCAAGTAAACTTCGGATCAGGTGGGGCTCATTCGAATGGAATTTGGAAGATCTAGTGTCCTTTTTAAGAGTCAAAAGTTAAAAGAGAACAGCCCGCCTCATTTCCCAAACACATTCAATCAAAATTTTAAGAGAAATATTTTGTTCCGCATTATTGAAAGGTCCAGTAATTATGTCTTTGGGGATGTCAACCTCCCCAAATTGTCAACTTATGTTATTAATTTAGACCTTTAAGTTGAAGTTGTGGGGGATTTTGAACTAGCCAGAAGGCACTATATGTATACTTTCAATACTACCACTACAGTTAATGTAACTAATGACGCTAAAGGTATTAAGATGAAACTCTTTAGGGAACGTTTAGGAGTTTCAAATAAAGGAAAAAAATGTGTGCAAGCAGGTTTTCAAAAGGTCATATAAGCAATATCGTAGGCAGCACCACTTTAGAATAGCCAGAAATATCATTGAAACTTTTAAAGAGGCTAATTGAATTCAAAATTAAAAGTTCTGGTACCCTTTTTAAGAGTAAAAAGAGATTGGATGGCAAGTAGGGCCTTCTCTCAAGCCCATTCATTTTCCAAACGCATTCAGTCAAAACTTTGACCCACCCATTTTGTTCAGTATAGTAGAATGGTTCAGATACTATGTTTTATGGGATATTAGGCACGTCAATCCCCACAATTATGCAACTGGCCCATTATGCTTTAAAACTAAATCTCGCTTAAAAATAAATCGAAAGACATTGTGTTTATGGTTGCCAATAAGACCCATCAGCAATATATCGAGAAAGACTAGTGGTATTAAGTTAAAACTTTTGGGGATACTACTATTACTACTTCTGCTCTTAAAATTTAACCAAATAAAAAGAGTGTAAGTGTATCCAGGTTGTCAAAGAGATACATCTTGGGAATGATATTAAGTTTTATTTTTCAGGTCAACTTCAAGCTATAAAATTAATTAAAAATGCTGTTTGTGTCAAGATTAATAAACTGATGAAAAAGTTTCTCCAACATACGAATAGCCACCCATACTATGGATTCTTATAGATCGATAAAAATAATTTTTTTTTTCCATGAGAAAGACTAACGAGTGTCAATAAAAAACGAACAGAAACTAATTTAATATACTTTCCCCCCAAAACAAGTTTTTCAAAGACAAGTAAAGAGCTCCATTAAGCCAAGAATGAGCAAAAAAAAAGCAAATAATCTTCCAAGCGTAAAACTATCACAAATCATAATCAATACATAAATGAAATTCAAAATTGAATAGAAATTACAATAAATAGCCGAGTCAAACGCAAAGCGAGCAAAAATTAACACGAGTAGGGCTGATAACCTCAAGACCAGAACAAAACTTGCACTTTACTGAAAACCAAATACGTTTGAAATGTTTTCACTTTTCTTAGTTTCATAAATAAAAAAATTATCCAATCCTTAAGGACTAATAATCTATATATGTCAATTAAACTGACAATCGAAAGTCTTTTTTTTTTTTAGTAAAGAAGAAATTGTGTTCTGATCTAGAGAAGGCATGGGGGTTATCTGCCCTACTCAGGAACCCGAGCCTCCAGGATACGGCCTTAATGAGAGCCTATGTACAGGTAGATTTGAACCCAGTAATCCCTCAGGATACGGCAACCCCCTCTATATATTGTAAAATAAGTTAATACAAAAAATATACCATCGTCCATATTACTATCTGGCTCCAATTTAAGAGGGCGGCAATCTGGTTTCAGGCATTGCACATGCGTCTCTAGAAAAACTTTTCTCTATGAGAACTTCCTCTTTACACATTAAAGAAGGATTAATACTTCCAAACAGACTCTTATCATCATTTGGTAGTGCGTCATCAAGTTCTAAAGAAAATTTAAGGCAAATTTAGATAAGAAATTTAAAACGATGATTTTATGATTTAAAACGATGATTTTATGGTAAATAAGTTCAAAAAAAGAAGACACACAGCTTTTGGCGGAAAGGATGGCTGAGTTTCCTTGTTTTTCGTCATTGCACAATTGAATAGCTTATGATAAATAACTATAATTAGAAAATAACTTGTGCCAAAGCAAAAAAAAAAAAAAAATGCTTGGAGACACGTATGCACCAAATCAATATCAATTTTTAGATATTTCGGTATTACACGACAGTTCAATGCAAATGGGCGGCGCGGAAAAAATATTTGCAGCTATGGTGAAAAATACAGCACAAAATTCTCAAGGCACTGCAGCACAAACTCTGTATGAAATTACAAATTGAGCTCATATGCTTAAACTTAAAGAAACTTTATGTAATTAAGTTGGAACAAAACTACAAAAAACTAATCTTACATAAGAAGGGTTTGAACCCCTCCCCCCAGTTCCTCTTGACAGAGAACCTTTGCTATTAAACGCAGCATACGCTTTAGCAGGAGTATAATAAGTATTTACCCTATCTTGAAACTTTCAAATAAAACGTGAGCAAGCTTTGGGGATGGGTGACTGTTTATAACAGCAAGTTTTATAAAGGTGAGGTAGTAAGTTAGGACCAAAGAATACATATTAGAGACTCGAAGTAGAGGTGTTCGGCATACTCTTAAACATTAATACTTTTTTTTCAAAATCATTTCTGCGAGTTCTGCCTCTCCTGAATACGATCTCTTTGCGTTAAATTTGGTTCACTTCTTTCCTAGAGGTATTTCACAATAAAAAAAAAAATCACAGTCACATTTTTTTTTTTATTATCAATATTGAATTTAATAATGCTCGAAAAAAAACTTATTATTTGAAGAAGGAAAACTTAAATAAGCCATTTAATTATTTTTCACTAATACTAATACATACTATATTTTAATATTTAAAGAGACAGAGATAATTTTACATAATAAGAAAAGCAAGAAAAAGAATCCATAGTAGGAGTCGGCTGGAACAAGATGCGCAAGGAAACTGATTTAAGCGCCTTTTCCATTCAGAAAGTGACAAAAAGAAACTATTCACAGGCATTCAGAACAGAGTCACAGGGACTGCATAGGTCCTCGTCACTGTGTTTCCTTATATTTTACCTCCTTGAGAGTCCTCCAGTTTGGCCGTGAATACCGAGGGGGGGGGGGGTGAGATTCTAATATTTCTTTCATTCATTTTTTTATTATTCACTATAAGAAGCAAAAAGGAAAGTAACAAAATAACAAGATTATATTGCTGCAGTAAAACCTCATACATCATGGGTTACTGACAAATCCCGGCCTACAATAACAGAGAGTAAAAATGTACTTAAACAAACTCTTTTTCCTGAGTAAAATCCAATATTATTCAGAATAGAATCCGATTCAAGAGCGGTAACTGTTGGCCACATTCAATAAATCAATGTTTAAGAGTTACGAAAATAAACTTTCAGAAATTTCGAAAAGAGCCTGAAATCCTTCAAAATCAGTTTAATAGAAATTGAAAAAAAAAACTTATTATTTAAAGCAGGAAAACTTAAATCGGCCATTTAATTATTTTTCGTCACTTCATCACTTTCGTCACAGGGCAACTCGTATTGTTCGTCACCTTCGTCACAGGGCAATTAAACCCCCTCTTACACCCACCTTTTCCACAAACACATCATCCAATCAAACTTTTTAGATTTTGTCTATAAAACTTTTAGGTCTTTTGTCTATAAAACTCTCTCTTAACTAGCTTTCCGATTTTCAGTAACAGAACATTGACGTATCTGGAAGGCAAAATTCCAGGGGGGGGGGAGGGATGGCAAAAAATTAAAAATTTCGACAAGGTAAGTGTATCTTTCGTACATTTTACGACTGAAGAATTTTGGGTTCGATAAAACGCTTAAAAAATATTTTTATTTGTTTTACGGCACGAAGAGTATTTTTCACTATATTCACTTCTTCGATGCACATTTAAAGTAAGCCAATAATCTTAAAAAACAAAATGAACATTTATTATATTGCAAAAAGGCAAACTTTCTGAGTTTATCATTAAGGGTTGTAATTTTTTCTTTTTTTTCTAAGCTCTGCAAGAAAAAATTACGAAATTTGACAGCCCAAAATAAAAGTGACAAAAACTGACAGGCCGAAATGAAAAGACAAAAAGTGATTTTAGTGACTGCGGTTGCCCCTGCCATAGTTTGGCTTACTATTTATATTTTGGAGAAAAATTTTCGACAGTTTTCAATAATATATGCCCTTTTGAAAATTTGGGCACACATAATATCCTTTGATTTGGTTTTACACCTCCTTAAATTTCTCTGAAATCTGAACTTGATACCTACCATTCCTAAGAAATTGTATCAATACTATTTTCACAAACTAGATATACTTACACTCTTTTGAATTAATTCAAATGAAAGAACAGAATTAGCAATAGTAGTAGCTCTGAAAGTTTCATTTCAATACTCTCAGACGTTTTTGATGTATTGTTGAAACGCATTATTAGTAACTAAAATACACACGGTGCCTTTTGATTCAGTTCTAAAGCAACATAAACTTTCCATGAAGAAATATCATAAACAACAGACAGCGCTGCACATTTTCAAAATGTTAAAAGATAGTTTAGATAAAAACAACGTAACTGTCCAATGAACTGTTACAGTATGAACTGTTCCTTCTAAGATCTAGTTTTGGCCCAAAAATGCCCTTCCGCAAATATGACCGGTAGACATATACTTTTCAGTCTACCAACTTCAAAACCATGCACCGGAGACATATTTCAATTTCTACCACATTTTCCCAACGAGTATGACATATAAAATTTTATCATGGCACGTATATAAACGAGAATACGAGAACATACATCATAGGTAGGGCAAAAGCACTGGCTAAGTAAAGAGTGATGTGAGCACAATGAATCATTTATTTAATTTTTTTTTTTGGTTTTTTTAGACCAGGGCACTTCGTATCGTAGGAGTTGTCGTAGAAACTTAAAAAAGGCTCATTCGATTGGAAAAATAATCGAAAGTGATTGAATGGCAACTAGTCCCCCTCCCACGCCCATCATTTCCCCACACCCCCATCCAATAAAAATTTTGAGATAGCCATTTTGTTCAAAATAGTTGTAAGGTCTGAAAATTAGGTATTTGAGGATGACAACCCTTCTACAGCCCTCTGGGCAAAGAATTGTAAGTTATGCCCTGGGAGCATATAAGGTTAATAAGTAAAGGATGATCGTATAAACTTCGGAGGGAGCTCATTGGATGGCTAAAAGAAGCTTCAGTGCCCTTCATGAGATTCAGATTGATGGGAGGGTGGATTTACCCCCCCCCCACACGCACAAGCCCCGTATTTTAGCCCACGATTATTAGCCCACGATTTCCAGCCTTTGCACTTTAGACATGCCACCAAAAGTACCATTTGGAACTTGCAGATGGTGGGATTTATAGGAAGAACGTAGACATGAGTGATATTAGCTATTAAATATCGGTCTACGATGTTCTGGTAGCCCGATAGCCCTAACCTTTGAGAAATGGCACGAAAAGTGCCAATTTCAGTGCCATGTGGCACTTGAAGAGTATACGGGAGGAGTTCTTGGAAATCTCCAGATAATGGTTTTGGACCATAATTGTTACAATGGTATCGTTTTATACTTCGAAGCATTTCAACTTAAGAGGTGGGACAAAAGGTGCCGTTTTTTGTGCTAATTTGGCACTTATGGATGGCAAAATTGATTACGAGATACGTAGATACGAGCAATATATACGAGCAATAGCTTTTAAATCAGCCATTAAACATCTCTCTAAGAAGTTCTAGCAGTCCACTAGCCCCTAGCTTTCCCAATTGAGACATGGTATCAATAGTACCATTTTCAGTGCCATTTAACACTTGCATGTGGCGGAGTTTATAAAGAAAATGTAGATATGAGAAATAGCTTTTATGTGAGTTATTAAACATCTGTCTTTTGTAGCCCGCTAGCCACACCCCTTGAGAAATGGCAAAGAATGTGCCATTTTTGTGCCATATGGCAGTTTCAGATGGTGAAATCTATGAAAAGCCCGTAGATGTGAGAAATAGCTTTTGAATGAGCTATTAAACATTTCTCTATGATGTTCTGGTAAACCTCTAGCCCTGGAAAAAAAGAAAAAAAAAAAAAAAAAAAAAAAAAAAAAACGGGAGACAGAAAAGTGCTACCCATGTAAAAAAGTGATTTTCCTTGTTGTTCAAGGTTGGGGACTTTGGTTTCCCCTGAACAAGGTTTTTAGCTCTGCTGATTCCAATGGTACACTGTTCATTTTGATATAACGCCATTTTCGAGGGGTTTCAGGCTTTTTTTCGAAATTGCCATAAATCTCTTTTCGCAATAAACTTTTTTTTAATACAAACGGAAATAAAAATTATTATTCCTGAGTCAGTGTCAGATGGCATTTTTTTTTTCACTAAGCGTTTCTGTCTAAACGCGTTTTTTAACTTTTGGTTACTATGGCTGTTTGTTCGCTCTTTACTAGGTTGCAGCTACCAGCCTACATATTTCTATGGCCAACTAGTTTCCATATCATAAAAACAATTGACCCACAGCTTGTAATAAATCAGATTTTTCATATATTTTATAATGAAGATGTTCTCATTTGTTTGTGACTAAGAGTCACAGTCTTCTGTGACTCTGACAATGGACCTTATATATTCCTGGTTTTAGACCAGGGCACTTCGTATCGAAGGAGTTGTGGTAGATACTTCGAAAAAGGCTCATTCGATTGCAAGAGAGGATAAGAGAGATCGAAAGTGATTGAATGGCCACTAGCCCCCCTCCCACGCCCATCATTTCCTCACACCCTTCCAATAAAAATTTTGAGATAGCCATTTTGTACAAATAGTTGTAAGGTCTGAAAATTAGGCATTTGAGAATGACAACCCCTCTACAGCCCACAGGACCAGGGTTTTAAGTTATACCCTGAGAGCATATAAGGTTAATAAGTAAAGGATGATCTCATAAACTTCGGAGGGGGCTCAGAAAAGTTTCAGTACCCTTTATGAGATTCAGATTGATGGGAGGGTGGATTTACCCCCCCCCCCCCACATGCACAAGCCCCGTATTTTTTCAAAATGCATCTGATAGAGATTTTGAGATGATCATTTGTTGTCGTAGAAACTTCGAAAAAGGCTCATTCGATTGAAAATTTGAGAGGGCTAGTGTCCTTTTTAACAGTCGAAAGTGATTGGAGGGAAACTACCTCCCTCCTCCCACGCCCACCATTTTCTCAAACACATCCAATCACAATTTTTAGATAGCCATTTGGTTCAACGTAGATGAAAGGTCCGAAAATTCTGTCTTTGAGGATGACAACCCCTCCAGAGCCCTCAGGGCAAGGGTCGTAATTTATACCCTGGGGGCATATAAGGTATATATAGAAAGGTGATAGTATAAACTTTGGATGGGGCTCATTGGATTGGTGATCAGAAGTTCTAGCACCTTTTTAAAGATTCGAAGTAATCAGAGGGTGGATACCCCACCCACACACTTCAGTATTTTCCTGAAATGCATCTCAAAGAAATTTTGAGATGGCCATTTGTTGTCGTAGAAACTTCGAAAATAGCTCATTCGATTGGAAATTGAAAAGGATAGTACCCTTTTTAGAAGTCGAAAGTGATTGGAGGGCGACTAACCCGTCCTACCACACCACCATTTATCCAAACACATTTGGAGATAGCCATTTAGTTAAACGTAATTGAAGGGTCGGAATATTATGTTTTTAAGGATGACAACACCCCCCCCCCCTCCCCACAGCCTTCAGAGCAAGGGTTGTAAGTTATGCCCCGGGGGCATATAAGGTATGTAGAGAAAGGGTGATCGCATAAACTGCATTTTAATTTGCATTGCACTGAAAAGAAAATGACTGTGGATTGTCAGCCTATTATAAATATAGTGATATATATCCCTTTAAGTTTTAATAATTTTTTGTTTATTAAAGTTTTTTATTTATTAAGATTTATCAAAGGCTGAAAGGATTCGAATGGCTTTTTAGTCTTCAACAGGAAAGTGAATGCAAAACAGATATTTTTGTGTTAAAAAACATAAGTCAAGTTTCTTCTAAAATAAGATGAATAGGTGATATTTATAAATTATGGCTAATAAGCATTTATATTAAGATATTTATCTTTTATTGATGTTCTATATTTACTGAGATTTCGAGATAAACTTTTTTTCAAAAGCAGTCCAAAGATCCCATAGCAAGGCCTTTAGGGTTAGCACAACCCCCCAGAGTCTGGGGGCCCAGGTTGTAAGTTATACCCCGGGGGCATATAAGCGTTTTATGGTAAGTGTGATTGTTTGAACTTTAGAGGATGCTCGGTTGATTGGAAATGTGTAGTTCTAGTTCCCTTTTAAGAGTCACAATTAATACAGGGCAACTAGACCCCCCCCCCTAGCAACCTATTTTCCCCAAAAGCATCCAATCAAAATTGTGAGATACCCATTTAGTTCACAATATTCCAAAGAGCATATAACAATGGCTTCAAGGTGGACACATCCCTTCAGAGCCAAGGTGGAAGGGTGGTAAGTTATGCCCCGAGTATATAAGGTTCTTATGGAAAGGATGATCGAATAAACTTTGGATCGGATGGGGCTCATTCGAATGGTAGTTAGAAGATTAAACTCAACAGTAAACCTTCTTAAGAGTCAAAAATGAAAAGAGAAGAACTCACCTCCTCCAACAATCTTATCATTTCCCAAAACACATTCAATCGAAATTTTAAGAGAACTATTTTGTTCCGGATTATTGAAAGGTCCGGTAAATATGTCTTTGGAGATGTCCCCCTCCACAAATTGTCAACTTATATTATGTCGCCTTGTGTTATTAATTTAGACCTTTACGGTTAAGTTGTGGGGGATTTTGAACTAACCAGAAGGCACTATATGTATACTTTCAACACTACCACTAGAGTGGTAGTATTGTCTTTTTAAGAGTAAAAAGAGATTGGAGGGCAAGTAGCCCATCTCTCAAGCCCATTCATTTTCCAAACACATTTAGTCAAAATTTTGAGACAGCCACTTTGTTCACCATAGCAGAATGGTCCAGCAACTATGTTTTTAGGGATATTAGGCATGTCAACCCCCCCCCCTAATTATACAACTGGCCCCATTATGCTTTAAAACGAAATGTTGCTTCAAAATAAATCGAAAGGCATTGTGTTTATGGTTGCCAATAAGACCCCTCAGCAATATATCGAGAAAGACTAGTGGTATTAAGTCAAAACTTTTGGGGATACTACTATTACTACTTCTGCTCTTAAAATTTAATCAAATAAAAAGAGTGTAAGTGTATCCAGGTTGTCAAAGAGCATATTTGGAATCTCTTGGGAATGATATTAAGGTTTACTTTTCAGGTCAACTTCAGAAGCTATACAATTAAATAAAAATATACTGTTTGTGTCAGGATTAATAAATTGATGAAAGTTTCTACAACATACGAATAAACACCCATACTATAGATTCTTATAGAAAGATATAAATTATTATTTTTTCGATGAAAAAGACTAGCCTATGACAATAAAAAACGAACTGAAATTAATTTAATATACTCTTTCCACAAAACGAGTTTTTCAAAGACAAGTAAAGAGCTCCATTAAGCCAAGAATGAGGAAAAATAAAGTCAAATAATCTTCCAAGCGTAAAAGTACCACAAAGTACAATAAATAAATAAATCATTTCAAAACAAACAGAAATTACAATAAATAGCCGAGTCAAACTCAAAACGAGCAAAAATTAACATGAGTAGGGCTGATAACCTCAAGAGCAGAACACAACTTGCACTTTACTGAATATAAAATACGTTTGACTTTTCACTTTTCTTACTTTCATAAATATAAAAATTATCCGAACTTTAAGGAATAAATATCCTTATATGGCAATTAAACTGACAATCGACAATCATTTGTTTTTGTTTTTTTTTTTCTTAGTAAAGAACAAATTGTTTTCTGATCTAGAAAAGGCATGGGGGTTATGTGCCCTACTTAGGAACCCGAACCCCCAGGATACGGCCTTGATCACAGTCTTTGTATAGGTAGATTCGAACCCAGTAACCCCCCCCCCCCGGATACGGCCTTGATCCGAGCCTTTGTATAGGTAGATTTAAATAAGCAATGTTTTTGTAAATAGTAATCCAGTCCAATATATCTTGAAACCCATCTAAGAATTCACATTCAGGATTAACAACTGTTATTGATGTTTGTATTAACAGTAAAAGGCAATCTATAAAAATATTTTATTTCTTTTTTTAGACAGGGGCAATACAGGGGCACGGAAAATACATCGCTTACGACTGTTACGACTTATTTACGACTTGTTACGAAAGCTTATGAAGTTCATCTAAAGCCCTTAAAAAGACATTTAAATTCCGTCTAGAGTCCTCACTCTCAAAGCAGCTTCAGTAGGCAACATTTAAATGATATTTAGAAAAATATACAAAGCAAAGAAAAAAAAAGAAAGAGATTCAAAGCAGATTCAATGGATGCAATTTATTTATTATTTTTTTAAAAGCAATTTCTTGTAACATTTTTAGGAATATTTTGGAAAAAGAAAATGAAACCTAATGAGTATGCTTTCTCTTATTTTTCGTTGCTAAAGGAACAATAAATAGTCCCAGGAATTCTGATTTTTCGGTTTCATTGCACCCATTTTGAATTTTGATTTGTTCCTCCATCTTCTCCTTGCAGTTAATCCTATACCTAATGCACTTCGACTGGGTTAGCTTTGAGCAACACAACAAACTAAATCCATTCCAAATATAGATTTAAATATAACAAAGTCAACAACTGTTATAATAACATTATGATAATATCAATATTATGATTGCCTACACTATAATCAAAAGACCGAGTCCGGCAGAGGTTTAAAATCTATACCATAATTATTACTGGTACAATTTACATCTTTTGGATCTGTATGCAAGACAACAATAGACTATAACTATTTTCAAAATGTTGGATGAGTTTAAAATTTCAAGATGATTGAGTTTGAAATTTCAAACTCAATCATTTTGAAATGATTGAGTTTAGTGATTGAAATGGATGTTTAATGAAATGGAAATTAAATGAAATGGATGAAATAGTTTAGTTTAAAGATTGAAATGGATAAATGATGGAAATGGATGAGTTTAAAATTTCATCCAACATTTTCAAAATGTTAGATGAAATTTATGTTTTTCAGTCTTCTAGCTTTTAGACTATCCATTAAAGGTGTAGTTGAGTAGGTACCACATCTTTCAAAGGAGTTGAAAATTTTAATTTTATCTTAATACACAAATGTACAAGAAAATACAAAAAAACATACCACCATCAACATTAATACTTGGCTCCAATTTCAGAGGGTGGCAATCAGGTTTAAGATTTGCAGATGCGTCTGTAGAAAAAGTCTTCTCTTGCAAAACTTCTTCTTTAGGTAGCACAAATAGATCAGCACTTCCAAAGAGATTTCCATCATCATTTGGTAATGCATCTTCAAGCTCTAAACAAATTTTAAAGCTAATTTACTTGGAGATTTGCAACAAAAATTTTGTAATGGGTAAAAAGGCTAAAAAATGAACATTTTTCCTTTCTAAAAGACAAATTTCTAAAAATATTATAAAATAAAATTAGTCAGAAGTAAAATTTTTAAAAAAGAAAAGAAACAAAATTATCTTGCACAATTGCCAGACTGCATTTGCATTCATCATAGCAGAATTTAACAGTATATGATAAATAACTATAAGTAAAGCGAAAACAAACTCTTGCCAATAATAAATAAAACAAACAAAACAAAAATTTTGACACTAATATGTCCCGAAACCTCATATGCTTAGCCTTCATAGAATCAAAAAGGTTTAGGGCCAAACTTGGGAAGAATATTCATCCAGCAGCCTCAGGCAGCTATTTTGGGTGATTGACTCTTTAATTTAGCTATTTCAACATTGTAGCAAGAAAAATATTTTTATATTTAGAACCCCTATCCCCTTTTTAACAAATTAAAAAGGCAAAACCAAATCTAGGAGAATTATAAAGCAGCTTAAAGTATTAGGGAAATGGCATGAAGCAGGGGGCCATTTAGATCCCCTGTCCCATTTTTAACAAACAGCAAAAGGTAACTCCACATTTTTAAAATTGTAAAGCACAGGTTAAATTATTATGGAAAGAGCCACAAGCAGGGGGACATATCTGTCAATTTTAGTTTCATTTGAATAAAAAATTCAGTTATGAAAAAAGTACAAACAACAATAAACAAATTAACATTACATAAGATGGATTTGAACTGCCAATCCTTCCTTACAGAGTGGATTTTCGCTATTAAATGTAGATGCTTTATTAGGGTATTATTATTATCTACTGTACCTAGTTATTTGAAAATAAGGAGCGGGGGAGTTTGGGAGAGGGGTAACACTTGATAAACGAAACTTTGTTAAAGGAAAGATAGGATAGTGTTGCCGTGAGAAGCATATGAGACCCGAAGAAGAGGTCCTAGACATACTGTTTAATATTTATACTTTCTTTGAAATCATTTCCGCAATGTCAGCCTCTCGTCAATACCCGCTCTCTTAAAATATATATTCTGACAGTTTATAATATAAGAAATAAACCACACTGGTAATTTTATGTATTTTCTTTTATTATCAAAATTGTGTTAAAAACACTTAAGAAACACACAATTTTTTGAATCAAGGAAACCAAAACAAGCAATTTCATTGTTTTTCACTGATGCCAGTATATACTATTTTCTAATAAGGTAGAGACAGAGATAATTTTACATGGTGAGAGAAGTAAGAAAACAAATCATGATATGTTTTACAAATAGTTATTTATACAATTTTAATATATACGTCATATTATTTCATATATATAACCTATATAGGCATACAATATATTTCAGGTGCAGTAATTCTGTAAAAATCCTGGGTTTATCCGTTTAGTGATACCTGACATAAACATATAGCAGATTATGCTTTATTAAGGGTATAATTAGTACTACTGCACCCTGAAACTTGAAAATAAAGAGTGGAGGAGTTTGGGAGAGGGATAACTCTTGATAGAATCCTGATGATTCTAGACTATCCTCTAAGAATATACATTTTAGAGGTATTATCCTCTAAAACTATTAGAGGATAACACCTTTAGGTAGAGGTATTTATCCTCTTACCATAATTCTGTATTTTTGACGATACTAGCTTTAGCAACCTCTTACATACTGAATTTTATTTAAACAGGATTATTGTATGTTTTTATCAGGATCGCGCCCCTTATTGGGATTCTTGAGCCTGGACCCCTCTTACTACTTGATAAATATTGACATTTCACACCTAGTGCAACTCATGATATTCATGAAATATTTTAGGTATGGTTCTGAATATCAGATGACTGTGCCAAACCTTTATCAAAGTTGAATTTCCTAAAAAGTAAAACATCCTAAACATCCATGTACCAAAATTAAACATCCCAGTTAAACATCAGTCTCGGCCAAACAAGTTAACATATTCATTTTGCAATATTTACATATTTAAAGCTTGATGTTTAATATTTGAATTTTGATATTTGAAGATAACCAATGAATATCTAAAAGTTTGTCAGAAGCATTTAGTATTTGCATTTCTCGGAAATTCTTTCAAACCAAGAACTTCAGAATTTGAAAATTTCAGGACAATTACGATTTCACGGTAGGTATACGCAGGTGCTCTAAGAACTTAATCAATTTTTGTTCATTATTTATATTCCCCTTAATTTAAAACAGCAAAATTTTAAACAGCAAAAAAGAACAAAAGTAGCAAAATAAGCATTAAATTAATGGAACCCAACATAACACTAATTACCTTTCTTAACAGCAGTGACACCAAAGAGGATGTGTGCTTCCATGTTTCATCAGTTGAAGTACACAGTCTGCTCCCCTTCACAAATTTGAAGAATCTGTCTTCGAAAGAGAGAAAGAAGAACACAATCTAAAAAATAGATGGGAGACAGCAAAAGCAACACATTAAGAAATTTACAGTTGAATTTTTTTGTGAATTATTTGTCTCGATTTATCGGTAGTTTTACCGAACCAATCGTACTCAAAATCCTCCTCAGGGCCATATTGTGGTGTTTCTTTTGTGGATGGTGAAGTTTTCCCCATAGTAGAGTGCAGACGGTCTGGTATCATAGTACTATCCTTTCTTGTTTAGCTTAAAGCTTATTCCAATAGGCAATGCAAAGAACTCCCCCAAAAAAGTCCCCCCGGATCCCACCCCAAATACTATGAATTTGATCTATTTATGCCCGATCTTGGCTGGTCAAGCTCACGATCACAAAGCTCACGTGATATCTCAAATTCTGAGAAAAGGACAATGATCAGTGTTGGGGCTAATGTCACATAGATGATAATGGGTTTCAAGAGGTCCTTTCTAGGAGCTCCAAAAAAGGAAAAATATCTCCCCAATCGAAAGTATTCCCCCCCCCCCCTGCCCAAGATTCTCCTTCCCAAAAACTTGGGAATTTACCTCAAAATTTCTCCCAATACCCCCTTTGAAATAACAAAGATTACTACAATAAGGGTCGCAATTTTCAATTGTTATAATCAATGTTCTCTCTTAACATTCACCGTGATGGATCTTTGCTAATAGCTGTCCAAGATCAGCAATCAGCAGATATAATAATTAATCTAAAATCTCTTCTGAATATCCCAATTAATTCATCTAAATGGAACCCAAAACAATCCCCAACAAAATTAGTAGTATATAATGTTCCCTCAGAAATACCTATTCAGGAGTTAAAAGAAGGGCTCTCAGAAACGGCTGGCAACACAATCCCTGTTGAAGATGTCACCCAACTGGGTAAACCCACTCTAATGGCCTAAAAACAAGTGGATCTTTCTTTTTTACACTTAAGGAGAAAAATTAACATCCCAGAAAAGTTATTCCTATTTGGGCAAATCAAACCGCACAAGGAGCACAAGCCAAAACCTATCCAGTGTCAGAAGTGTCTCAAACTGGGACACACACACAAACAAATGCAATTAAATTCTCCTAGCATGTATGAATTGTAAAGGCTCCCATCGTAAAGAGTTGACAACTTGCAACAACACTCAGCCTACATGTATCAATTGTAAAGGCCCACATTATCTACCAATAAATCACTATTTCCTGCATTTAAGAAAAGAGCACTACCACTCCAAGTAGCAACAGAGAAGGCCCTTTTGCAGCTATGGAAGCAAATGCTGCCCAACCACACCAAATAAAACCTATAATGAAATCAATCAAAACTCCCAAGTCAAACACTCTCAATGCATCAAGTACCCCTTACAAAATACCGTTCTCTAAGCCCCCTAGCTCACATCCCTATCAGATAGAATCACCAAGCCAACAAGCCTCCTCGAGGTCGGCCTGCCCCCCCCCCCTTAACGGACAAACTGGATACACAATCAAACTTGCAAACCCTAAATGTATGCTTATTCATTCTAAAAAGTAATGCAGCTCAGGTCATGAATATACAACAACTACAGAAAAAAAATCATAGCATAATTGGCAAATATCTACATCACTAATCCTACGCTCATTCAAGCAAAAGAAGATCTTGCTTTACTATTACCAAAGCTGATCCTTGATACACAGTCATATGAAAAAATAAATCAACAAAACAACACATATCAATACTCCAGTGGAACGTAAAATCACTTACAGAAAATAAGTTAAATGAACTAATATCTTTTATGAATAATAAATCCATTGATATTGCTTGCCTCAAGGAAATTCATTTAACCCAGAATCAACAAATTAAGTCGCTGGGATATACTATCATGAGAAAGCATAGATCATCAGAGAGAAAAGGAGGTGGAGTAGCTTTAATAATTAATAATAATATAAAACTATGTGGCATCAACTTTCCAGATTTTGTAAATGATGTTGATTTAATTGGTGTCAGTGTTTGACAGAATAATAAAAAAAACTTACGTAATAAGCTTTTATAACCCTAATGGCCAAACTACAGATGCCATGGATTTCTTCAGTTATATAAATAATTCTAAAATGTTGAAATACATCATTATTTGTGGAGACTTTAATGCCCACAGCGTTTCGTGAGGGAATAAACCAGCAAATAAAGCTGGTAAGTTCATTGAACATACTATCATAGGCAGCGCGCTAGCGCTGCCTAAGTAAAGAACAATGTGGACACAATGTGTTGTTTTTTTTTGTTTTTTTTTTTTTTCTCTCCATGCCCGGGCACTTCATATCGAAGAAGTTGTCGTAGAAAGTTCGGAAAGCGCTGATTCGATTGCAAATTGGAGTGGCTAGTGCCCTTTTTAATAGTCGAAAGTGATTGGAGGGCAACTAGTCCCCCGTAAGCCCATCATTCCCCCAAACACATCCAATCAAAATTTTTGAGATCGTCATTTTGTGATACACCGAACAGCCAACAGTTCTTTTGAAAGAATTCCCCGTTATATGTGGAGGGACTAGGAATATATTGTGAATTGTATTATTTTGTCTGTAACTTCCTTCTTATGCAAAGAAATACTTCCACGTTTGTTTTTTCTGGATTATTTGCTCTTCCTTATTATTCAGAGCCTAAAGTCCCATTTTTTCATCTTCACGAAACCTAGGATTCAACAGCTCAAGTGTGAACTGTTTATAAAGGCCATCAATATGTTCTGTATGTTTTGATGCAAGGACAAAATAAATGCGGTTGACAAACTGGTAGTTTGGAAGTTGCTGTTTACTCTCAAGTATGAGCTTTGTCCCAATGTTTTAAGAACGACTCCTGAAACACAAGGATCGTTAAATTAGAAAAATAAGAAACTTTTTTAAAGTACTAAAGCATTTCAGCGTCAAGAGTGAGGTTTTGAGGAGGGAGCAACCTCCATCATATACGTAATAATTTCTTTTCGTTTTAAGTTCTAAAGTTGCTCCTTACTTTCAGTTGAAGCTTTTTATTTTATTTAATTGTACAGGGAGCTTGACTACATCACTGGGAATGTTAAATTTAGACTTGAGTAAAATTTGTTGATTTCCAGATAGAAAATATCTTTTTGAGGAGGACACTCCCCCACAACCCTCGGGGCAAGGGTTTCAAGTTATGCCCTGGGGGCATATAAGGTTTTCATAGAAGGCGTTTGTCGTAGAAACTTCAAAAAATGTTCATTTGATTGGAAACTCAAAGGGCTAGTGCTCTTTCCAATAGTCGAAAGTGATTGGAGGGCAACTAGCCACCACCACGCCCATCATTCCCCAAAACACATTCTATCAAAATTTTGAGATAGCATTTTGTTCAGCGTAGTTGATTTCCAGATAAAAAATATGTTTTTGAGGATGACACTCCCCTAAAACCCTCGGGGCAAGGGTTTTAAGTTATGCCCTGGGGGCATATCAGGTTTCTATAGAAGACACTGTCGTAAAAACTTCAAGAAAGGCTCATTCGATTGGAAATTCAAAGGGCTAGTGCCCTTTTTAGTAGTCAAAAGTGATTGGAGGGTCAGTAGCTCACCCCCCCCCCCATGCCCATCATTCCTCCAGACACATCCAATCAAAATTTTGAGATAGCCATTTTGTTCAGCGTAGTTAATTTCCAGATAGAAAATATGTTTTTGAGGAGGACACTCCCCCACAACCCTCGAGGCAAGGGTTGTAAGCTATGCCCTGAGGGAATATAAGATTTTTAAAGACGGCGTTGTCATAGAAACTTCAAAAAAGGCTCATTCGATTGAAATTCAAAGGACTAGTGCCCTATTTAATAGTTGAAAGTGATTGGACGGTAACTAACCCCCTCTCACGCCCAACTTGTCCCAAACACACCCAATCAAAATTTTGAGATAGCCATTTTGTTCAACGTAGTTTAAAATTCTGGAAATTAGGTCTTTGAGGATGACAACCCCCTCACAACCCTTAGGACAAGGATTGAAAATTATGCCCTGGGGGCATATACAGTTTTTATAGAAAGTGTTGTCATAGAAACTACAAAAAGGGTTCATTCGATTAGAAATTGAAATGGCTTGTGCCCTTTTTAATAGTTGAAAGCAATTGGAAGGCAACTAACACCCCTTCCACGCCCACCATTTCCTAACACGTCCAATCAAAATTTTGAAATAGCCATTTTATTCCATGCAGTTAAAGTTCCGGAAATTATTCCTTTGAGCAGGACACTCTCCATACAGTCTTCAGAGCAAGTGTTATAAGTTATGCCCTGGGGGCATATAAGTTTTTATGAAATCTTTATCGTAGAAACTTGAAAAAGGGTTCATTCAATTTGAAATTCAAAGGTCTAGTGCCCTTTTTATAGTTGAAAGTGATTTGAGGGCAACTAGCCCCCCTCTATCAACTACCTTTTCCTCAAACACATCCAATCAAAATTTTTAGATAGCCATTTTGTTCAGTGTTGTGAATTTTTAGATAGAAATTATGTTTTTGAGGAGGCCCCCAGGGCAAGGGTGGTTAGTTATGCCCTTGGGGCATATAGGTTTTCTTCTGAACGCATCGTCGTAGAAACTTCAAAAAGGGCTCATTCCATTGGAAATTGACATGGCTAGTTCCCTTTTTAATAGTCAAAAGTGATTGGAAGGCACCTTAAACCCCTTCTTCGCCCACCATTTCCCCAAACATATCCAATCAAAATTTTCAAATAGCCATTTTGTTCCACTCAGTTAAAGTTCAGGAAATTATACCTTAGAGCAGGACACTCCCCCCACAAATTTCAGGGCAAGGGTTATAAGTTATGCCCTGGGGGTATATAAGGTTTTTATTGAAATGTTTGTCGTAGAAACTTGAAAAAGGGCTCATTCGATTGGATATTCAAAGGGCTAGTGCCCTTTTTAATAGTCAAAAAGCAATTTGAGGCAACTAAGCCCCCTCTGACGCCCACCCTTTCCCCAAACAAATCCAATCAAAGTATTAAATAGCCATTTTATTTAACGCAGTTGAAAGTTTTGGATATTAGGCCTTTAAGGATGACAACCTATCCCCCCAACAACCCTCAAGGCAAGAGTTTTAAGTTATGCCCTGGGAGCACGTAAGGTTTTTTATTGAAGGCACTGTTGTAAAAACATCCAAAAGGGCTCATTCAATTTGAAAATTGAAAGGGCTATCGCCCTTTTAATAGTCAAAAGTGATTGAAGGGCAACTAACCCCCTCTCACGCCCACGATTTCCCCAAACATATCCAATCAAAATTTTGATATATCCATTTTTGTTCAATGTATTCGAAAGTTCTGGAAATTAGGTCTTTTAGGATGATAATCCCATCAAAGCTTTCAGTACAAGGGTTGTAAGTTATGCCCTGGGGGCATATAAAATTTATATAGAAAGTTGTAAAAATTTCAAAAGGGGCTCATTTGATTGGAAATTAAAATTGCCCTTTTTAATAGTCGAAAGTGAGGGGAGAGTAATTAACCCCAGTCTTATGCCCTCCATTTCCCCAAACACATTCAATCAAAGTTTAGAGATAGCCATTTTGTTCAACGTAGTTGAAAGTTCCAGAACTTATGTATTTAAGGCAGGGCCAAGGTTGTAATTTATGCCCTGGGTGTATATAAGGTTTTTAACGATAGAGTTGTCGTAAAAACTTAAAAAGGGGCTCATTCAATTGGAAACTAGAGGGCTAGTGCTCTTTTTAATATTTGAGTGATTGGACCGTAACTAACCCCTCCCTCACGCCCACCATTCCCTCAAACACATCCAATCAAAATTTTCAGATAGCCATTTTGTTCAACGTAGTAGAAAATTCTGGAAATCAGGTCTGTGAGGATGACAACCCCCGCCATCCCTCAGGACGAGGGTTGTAAGTTATCCCCTGGGGGCATATAAGGTTTTTATTGAAAGTGTTGTTGTAGAAACTTCAAAAGGGCTCATTTGATTGGAAATTGAAAGGGCTAGTGCCTTTTTTAATAGTTGAAAGTGATTGGAGAAAGACTAACACCCCTCCAAGCCCACCATTTTCCCAGACACATCCAATCAAAATTTTGAGATAGCCATTTTGTCTAACGTAGTTGAAATTTCTGGAAATTAAGTCTTAGAGGATGACAACCACCCTCACAGCCCTTAGGGTAAGAGTTGCAATTTATGCCCTGGGGGTATATAAGGCATTTATAGGAAGTGTTGTTGTAGAAACTCAAAAAGGGCTCATTCGATTGGAAATCGGAAGGTTTAGTGCCCTTTTAATTGTCGAAAGTGATAGGAAGACTTGACATTTATATAGTAAAGATCGATGTGAGTATAACGTATTATTTTTTTCTTGTTGTTGTTTTAGGCCAGGGCACTTTGTATCAAAGGAGTTATCATAGGAAATTCGAAAAGGACTCTTATATTTTTTTCAGTAAAGTGCAAATTATGATCTGGCCTTGGGAAGGCATAGGGGGTTTTGAGCCAAACTTATGTTAATTTCTGCTCGTTTTCAGTTTGACTCGGTTATTTATTGTAATTTCTGTTCGTTTTGGGTTTCATTTATTTATCAAAGCTGATTTGTGATAATTTCAAGCTTGGTAGATTATTTGATTTTATTTTTGCTCATTTTCGTTTAATGGAGTTCTTTACTTTTCTTAGCAAAACTTATTTTGTGGAAAAAGTTTTATTAGTTAATTTCAAATAATATTGAATTAGCTGTTACTACTACCCCCCCCCCCCCCAACCTGAATACATATTTCAAACCCAAAAGTGTCAGTTTCTCTACAATTGAACTACAAATTGTGTCATTAGTCTATATACTGACCACTTTACCATAGTTTGCTCCCTAAATGAACCTGTTGAAACTCTATCACATACCTCCAAATATATTAACGCTAGAGCAAATTGGCCTATGTTCCAAATAAGCTAAATGATGAAATTACAAGTTTCACCCATACTTCATGCATTTCAAATGCAACAGCTGACACACATGCTAAAGTTTTGGCATCTTTACTAATAAATACAGCTAATCATGCTATCCCCTGGACAACACCTCAGAAAACCTTCCCTAAACACATTCCCAAAGCACAGTGGACGAATGAGTGCCAAAATAAATGGAGAACAAAAGGCAGTTAGAACATTCCTAAAAAACCATTACCTATTATATATGCTAAATATAACTACTGGAATAATTTCGTAAATAATCTCTCCAGAGAAATACATGAGCCAATTATACATATAGTCATAAGCTACATCTGTGTGAAAAAAAAGACTTCCCCCAACCAGTTCCTGTATGAACTTATACATAATAACACCCATTATGACAATGATAATGAAAAAGCTAGATGCCACTCTTTTTGTTAATAAGCTAACATCAAATAATTGCAGCAACCCCCCCCCCCCCCCAATTCCTATGACCCAAGTTACCAACCTCGCCCAGGATCCGAGTATATAACCAGCCCATTTTCAATCCTGGAAATTAATAATGCAATACATCATATTAGGAACAAGCCTAACAGCAGCTATGACAATATACACCCTACATGGATAAAGAATCTCGCCTCTTCATACAAACAGGAACTTCTAAATTGTTATAATCATGCTTGGGCTTCATCTATGTTCCCCACTATCTGGAAATGTTCGTCCCTCCTACCAATCCTAAAGAAAAATAAACCCAAAAAATAACTCTGAGTCTTATAGGCCTATAATGATTACTCCTGTGATGGGAAAAAATAATGGAGAAAATGGTCTATTATCGACTCCTCTGGTCTGTTAAAAAAAATAGTAGGATCCCTCATACTCAAACTGGTTTCAGGGAATACCATTCCTCAACAGATGTTTTTATATTGTTAATAAATGCAACAAATGAATCATTCTCAAAGAATAATGTCCTAGTTGCAGGTTTCCTAGATTTTGAGGGGGCATGTGACAATGTGAACCACCAAATTCTTTTAACTAAACTTGCAAACCTTGGACTACCCCCAAGCTAGTATCTTATATAAAATCTTTCATAGAATTGCGAAGTTTCATTGTTTGTATAGGTTCAGCCTCTTCACCCCTAAAGACAATAACTAAAGGCCTTCCTTGGGGAGCAGTCCTCAGCTGCCTCCTCTTTGCCCTATATCTCTGGGACGAGAACCTCCCCCACACGAATCTACAATATGCTGATGATCTGGTACTATGGTCATCTGGCAACACCTTTGAGATTGCACAGTCAAAGCTGCAAAAGTCAATTTTCGAATTTGAAAATTTTTCTCAATATTCAGATTTACACATTGCAACCACCAAGTCAAAAATAATCCAATTTCACCGAAAGCGAAATCATGTTATTTCAAGACTAACTCTAAATGGAACAACTATTCCAGAAAATAATCATATTAATTACCTAGGTCTCATGCTTGACCAGAAACTTAACTTCCCCTCCATATTTCAAACACAATAAAAAAAAGCTATAGAAAAACAGGTAGGATATAATAAAGACTTCTTTCCACACCATGGGGATGTAAGGAGAAAACCTTACTCCAGTTTTATGAGTCACATATAATACCTATATTGACTATGGGCTCATCGTCTATGGTGCATGTGCAAAGACCCAGATGCAAAAAATTGAAACAATACAAAATGATAAAATGTCTCATATTTGTACTTAGGAAACCCACAAGCACCAAGTTTCTGCTTATGGAGAGTGGATTAATAACAATAAGGGAGTGACGTAGTTTTAAAACATCTTACAAAAATCGAATCAAAGAGCTCACACACCCTACAAAATTGGTTAAGAAATCCAGCCATGTATAAAGGGATTGTAGATGAGTATACCAACATTCAGAAGAAGTTTCCTGTACCCCTAAAGTCTATTGCACCTACTTTCCCCTCAATCCCCTTGATGAAATTGGTCAATCCCCATAATAAATACTGATTTCTCAAAGTGAACTAGAGATTTAACCCCCATTGCTTTTGTCCAGAAGAAATTCGCTGAACCTAAATAAAATTACTTATAAAAACCATTTCCAAATTTTTGTTGATGGGTCCAAACTGAATGAGAAGGTAGCAAGTGGTGCTTTCCTTCCTCACCTGAACATTGCAATGGGTGAGAGATTGTATAATAATGTATCTATAATGTCAGCAGAGTTAGATGTCATAATCATGGCATTAGAACACCTTATGAAAAACCAACATTTCATTGCTAATTCAAATATTATAGTTTATTCTGACTCTTTGTCAAGCCTTGAGTTGCTGTCTTCAGCTCCTCAGTATAAGTTGGACATTGAAACTTATCATTGTCTTAGCACTATTGATAATCTTGCTTCAAGTGGCATTAGATCTCATCTCCAGTATATTCCTAGCCACTCTGGTACAAGTGGTAATCATCAGGTTAATGAAATAGCAAAAAATGCTATAAATATTGACCAGCTAAGTGGGAGACCAATCCCCATTAGACATTTTTACCAATGGAGACTATCAGATATTATGTTTTAATAAAAATAATCATAATCTTTCCCCCTTTCCCAATAATCATTTTTCTAAGATTTATCATAGAATTCATTCCAGAACAAATGGACCAAATTTTCTTGCATTCTACTATCAATTTCCTAATTCAACATTAGCCTCAAGAGATCTAAAAGCTCTAAAACCTCCTTCTTTTGGTTCAGTATTTCAGTTCCCTTGTCCCCTCTTTACAGGTTTTGTAATGTGAATAATGAAACAATTGACTGCTGCCTATTTGAATATAATATGCTGACGTCTGCACAGCACACCTTGCATTGTAAACTGTTAAATTGCTTCAAACACCACAAAATCTCACTATCAGCCAAGAGCCTAGCCAACTATACCTCCACACAGAGCACAGAAATCAACATCTATTATCTTATATTTGAACTTCTTAAGTCAAAACATCTACTGAAAGATATCTGAGGATATCTAATAAATAAGAGGCAACCAAGCAAGTAGCTCTGTAGCCCACAGAGTGAAGCAAAAGGAAAAGGGCTAAATAGTACCAACTGAAAAGCCCACCTGCTGTGAAATAGAAGAAGAAGATATAGAACAGACACATACCAACATTTAAGACAAATTTATTGTCATTTCTAAATTTATATTGATCAACTGCGATAAAGATAGTTGTTTGGAGAACAGACTTTTGTTGGTCTTTCCCAGAATCATCCATCGCATATGAAAAATTCATTCATTTTTGTGGTAAACATACACTAACATTTTCTGGTGTGCAAAAATGATCTAGATAGGTCACAACTTTAGGGAAATTTGTTTTCTAACATAACACCCTTATTTTAATTTTCTTATGTCTTTTTTGATTAGATAATGACATGACAACATACAGGCAACTAAAACTCAGAAAAGTCAAAAAAGAAACCTAACAAAAACAAGAATCTCACTAGTTTCATATGAAATTCATCTGTATTGACATGAACCACATCTAAGATGCATTTCCCATGAAAATATATCTCTGCATCCTGCCACTGTACTTTAATCAGATCCTATTTGTTTTATATTCCTTTTCATGTCTAAGTTTTGAATGATAGTTATGGTTCTTTCCCCAAAATGCCACAATAAAAACCATATAATCAAATTGAATAGTAAGAAATAATAAATAATTTCTAAGACCACACTGGCTAATCATGATAAAACGAAACAATAATAAAAAAAAGAGAAAAACGAGGATTATACAAGCCAGTGAAACATATGAACTAAAATGCAAATATTTCGGTCAAGACCTCCGCTTGACCATCCTCAGTGCAGGATAATAACATCAAAATTACTAATAAAACTCCATGGATACTATAAAAAAAAAAAAAATTCAAACCTTGAAACGAAGCGCAACTAAAATTTGAAGACCCTCTCCATGTAACGGTGAAAGGGTAACTGAATGAAAAAATAGCGTGTTTCCAAAAAACACGCTAACTTAATTAGCCAGCAAGAATTTTTACAGAATTGTAGGTTTCATAGAATTCTTCCGAAGTCTCTTTGGTTTAGATTAAATCTAGGCACGCAATCGGAACTGAAATTTAGTGATAGGGTTGGTTTTCAATCATTGAACCACATTTTAAAAGACCATAAAAACCGACGTTTTTTCCTTAGTAACATGATTTCTAGAGTTCGACATTTTTTACAGTGTAACCTCTCGTCACCAGATTTTCAACAGATTTCTAAAATAGCTCAAAGTTCTTTCCGTCACGACTTTTTTATGGCTAGAGCTCGTTTATCAGAAAAGTTTTTAAAATTACAATACGAAAAATTTCAAAATTCCAGACGTTTCCTCCCTAGATTCTGTCCTGGCCCGGCCATTGAGAACCTATCTTCGAAAGTTCTTACACCGGAAGAAATCCATATCTTGTCTAAGGGACCAAAATTTTGCTTGCCTCATCCACGAGTAAATTTCTCAGAGATAGTATCCAGTGTGGAGGCGGGTATATTTGGCTCAAGAGGTATTGTGGAAAATCCTGATTTACTTCGAGGGGAGGTTGTTAAGAATCTTCTTAACTTCACTCCTTATTCCTCAAATTCAAAAACTCGGGAAACACAAATTCTGGTAAATTTAAAAAGAGACCCAGACATCATTATCACCAGGGCTGACAAAGGGAATAAAATTGTTATCCTTGATAAAATTTCATATAATAAAAAAGTTACGGATATTTTGTCTGACACTCACACTTATAAACGTATAGAGTCAGATCCCACCGACAAATTCACCCGTGAAGTACGAAAAGAGTTGGGAATTTTACAAAAAGAAAGACTTGTTACTCCACAAATGTACAAAATGTTTTACCCTAAAGGGTGCTCTGCTCCTAAATTCTATGGTCTCCCAAAAATTCACAAAGATGGAGTTCCTCTGCGCCCAATTGTGGCCTCTTATAGTTCGCCAGCTTCCAGACTGGGAAAATGGTTAGCCACAATTTTTCGTCCTCTTATGTCGACGCAAGCTTCTTACATTAAAAATTCAGTACACCTTGTGGAAAAATTAAAAAACCTTGATATAAAAAAGACACAATTTTGGCCAGTTTTGATGCCATTTCGATGTATACATCATGTGATATAAAAAAAATGTGAATTTGCTCTTCAAAAGAAACTATAAGATAATATTGACCGGATGGATTACAAAACATTAGATATTGAAACTATTATGCGACTTGTTCGCCTTTGCAACAGATATTCCTTATATTTTCGGTACAACAATCAATTTTTCACCCAAACAAATGGGCTCCCTATGGGTACAAGCCTTTCACCTTTTTTGCCACTTTTTACATGGAATTTATTGAAACCTCCGCTTTGAATACTTTTCCTCTGAAACACCGCTTCTGGGGCCGGTTTGTTGATGATGTGATCTCTGTCTGGAATCACGGAGAGATAGAACTTAACGCTTTTTTACTTCATCTTAATAGTTTCGATTCCAACCTTCAGTTCACCTTGGAACTAGAAGATAATCATAGACTGTCTTTTTTAGACGTCTTAATCTTCAACAAATCTCTCAGCCTTGAATATTCAATTTATAGAAAACCTACACATAATGATAGGTATTTGCATTTCTCTTCCAACCACCCTCCTTGTGTAAAAAGAGGAGTAGTTATATCTGTAGTTGATTGCATCATAAGAATTTGTTCAAAGGCTCATATAATCCCAGAATTAAATTATCTGAAGGACATTTTGTTTTGCAATGGATATCCCATCAAGTTACTGGAATCCATCATAGAAAAAAGACAAAAAAAGGCAGAAAAAGATTTATCATCTCCACAACCTCCAATGGATATCATCCCTTTAGTGGGTGATAAGAAAGTTTTTACTGTTTTGCCCTATTTTCGCAAATTAGGTGACAAATTGCAAAGAATACTTAAAAAACATAACTTAAATGTTACCTTCAAAAATTCTAATAAAATCCAGAACTATTTTAACAGTGGTAAAGATAAAACGAGCCCTATTTTGGGCAGTGGTGTTTATAGGGTTCCATGTTCTTGCGGCTGTTTCTATGTTGGAAGAACCCATAAGCAATTGGGGGAGAGATTGTTGGAACACCGGTCCTCAATCGACAAAGCTATGGAGCTATGCCAAAGGCCTGAGACTTTTGATTCCGCCTTGGCTCAGCATGTGTATGACAACCCGCACCATTTTGTTTTATTCGATAACACCTCCATTATTGCCCCTGTTAAAGGTCTCATCCAAGTTTTCAGGGAGGCAGTTGAGATAAAAAAGTACATTCACCAAAAGGTTGCTCTCAATAGAGACAGGGGAGAAACCTATTTAAGCCCCATTTATAATGAACTAATTAATTCTGATCGTTTTTACTTAAATATTAAAAAAAATCACATTTTGCAACCTAACCTAATCTCTGATGATGTTTTACCTGGAAAGCGTTTAGCTTTTAAAAATGCTCTGTATAAATTAAAAAACTGAATTCCCATTCAGTACTGTATTTTTTCATTCAGTTACCCTTTCACCGTTACATGGAGAGGTTCTTCAAATTTTAGTTGCGCTTCGTTTCAAGGTTTGAATTTTTTTTATAGTATCCATGGAGTTTTATTAGTAATTTTGATGTTATTATCCTGCACTGAGGACGGTCAAGCGGAGGTCTTGACCGAAATATTTGCATTTTAGTTCATATGTTTCACTGGATTGTATAATCCTCGTTTTTCTCTTTTTTTTATTATTGTTTCGTTTTTATTAAGAAATAATACTTGTAGTTATCTGACAAGTTCAACTATCAGTAAGCTTTAATGCTAATATTTAGACCTAAAGAAGAAATCCTATGGCAATAGTGCTCTATAGTCTATGATTATGCTAGTTGTCAGAAGTCAAATGCTTGTCCTGAGATATCTGACTCTTCAACTTTGATGACAAGATACAGCAGCTCTTAGATAATGGAAATGTCATTGATCTAAAATATGAGAATGCTAGATAGTAAAAACAATATTAAATGTACCATTCATCACTTAATGGAACATAACAATTTGATCAGATTTCCTGCATATTCTCTTCAATAGTAGCTTTTAAGACATAGTACAATAATAATAATAACTTATTTTTGACCCACTAACATTATAAAAAAGTTGAGTAACAAAAACAAAGAAAAGGTAAAGACATAAAAAACAAAACGCATGCAAAACAATATCAATATAAAGAACTACAAATGCAAATCAGAACAATCGCGCAAGAGGATGAAAAGGACCCAACCGCTTGCAAGGCTCATCTTTTAACTTGGAGTCCAACTTATTATATGACTTCAATATATTAGTTGCATTAAACATTCGAATAATCTTACGGTTTCTATACCAATGAGGCACATAGAAAAGATATTTACAATAACAGAAAAACAAAACTCCAAGCATATTCCATTTTGGGGTAAAAAATCCTCTCCCAATTAAAAACAGTCACTCTTCAGGTGTAGACAAAAGAATTTTGTCTGCAGAAGGCAGACAAAAGAAGCTAAATTTCCTGAACTCTCATTACTCTTGGTAGTAATTTGTGGTTCTAGGCGTTTACCCCCCCCCCCCGTGGAAAATAAGGCTTTCCAAATTTGAGAATTTTATTTGAGTTTTTTTTTTATTTCCGTAGGGGGAAGGAATTTCGGTATTTGTGTATTACGCACCACTCACTCAAGTTTACACTGTGTAAAATTCGAGAACACGCCGCCAGTTTTTTCATTAGTTTCATCATTACTTTAGAAATACATTTGGGCTATAGATTTGCACAATAGGAGGGGGAGGGGTAAGGTATAGCGGATCTGCATGCAAAATGTGTTTGGTACAATTATTCTGCACATTAGATAGATAGATAAATAAGTGTATTTGAAAGCCAAATATACGACCATGAACACAGTATGGTAATACAACATATATGAATATAGTGAATTGGGGGTGTTTAACCTCCCAGAAAATACCCCACGGAAACTAACCCCCGTGCAAAATACCCCTTCTTGGAAACTACCCTCGCGGATAATAACCACCACTCCCCTTGTGGAAAATGGGTTTTCTAAATTTGAAAATTTTATTTGATGTTTTTTTAGTTTCATTGGAAAGTGAGAGGAATTTACACACCAAAAGTATCTTAAAAACTTAAAAAAAATCATTTGTGTTGAAAAGACTTCCATATGAACTTCTGCAATTTTTGGTAGTAGTGGGTGCCAAATTAAAAAAAAAAATTGAAGAAGCAAAAAAAAAGGCAAACAATCATCAAAATTACGCAAGGGCTATTTTCTTGGAGAAGGTGGGGGGGGGGAATAAACGCCGGCCACCTCTTTTTGCATGGTTTGTTCTCTTTCTCTTTGAGCCACATAGTATTTTCATTCAAATCATATTTCTCTGATTTGTATGCTATAGTTTCTTTGTGACTATTGTTAAAGTATTGCATCACCAGCAAGGTAGCTAGCTCTACAGATTAAACTCACCATCAGAAGTTTGTGAAAATTTATTGCAGCATGGATTTGGTCCTTCAGAACAGTTGCTGTACAACTTTCACACACACAGCTGAAATGGCCTTATTCTTATCTATTTTTCTGTTAATAATAAAAAAACTGTCTATTCAAAAAAAAGGCTAGTCAACTGACTTTCTAGTTTTCTATTTAAAACAACTACAATTCTTCACTTAAGTAATTATCATCACTAATGCTTAGAACCAAAGGTTAATCCCAAAAAGTTTCGAATTTAATATAAGCTAGCCTGCATAGAAACAAGTTTGTTTGTTCTAGCTATAGTTTTGGATTTTGCCAGGTAGTGAATCTAGAATATACCTGACAACATTAGTTACAAATCAACCAAAAGTAGGGATCAATTCAATAAGAAAAATTCGGTCATCTCTATAACCTAATTTTTGCTCTTCATGTTTTCTTTTCAGTCCCTATTTGGAAGTCACTGCTTCTGAATGGAAACAAATTCGTTTGCTATTTTTCAGATTTTGAAAATATCTTCTTTGTATTCTGATTTGGACCCATAACAGATAAATATCAAGATGCTGTAGATCTTTAAAATTCGTGAGGAAAATGGATAATCTAGTTGCTAAATTCATAGTTAGATGCAAGTCAGCAGTTGACTTTCCCCCTAACTGTATTTCATGGATGTGAGTCATTCTAATTTTGTAATTCTTATGTTTATTTATTTGTGCTGACTCGTGTGTGTCCCTGGTAAGAAGTTTTTCTCTTTGTTTTCTACTTTTTCTTTTAAGATACGTTATTAACAGCTATCTATATACAATGTATTCAATACAATATGTATAGAATATGAAACCATATAAGGCATCCTTATGTCTGAGGATTTTGAGTTACAGTAGGCTATGTAAAGCTTTTATTAGGATTTATTAAGGTGTTTTGTATTATGAGTGAAATTGTTTTCTCTTTGTGCTTAGTGTTTTTTGCTGAGTGAAAAATTATTGTTGTTCTTGTGTAATTCGTGTCTTGTTTTTCTTTTTTTTTTACTCCTCTTGTGTGCATTTTTGTATATAGAGGGTACAAATAAATAATTATATTTTTTTATACCAGAAGGTTACTCATCAAAAGACAAACCCTTTTACTTTTGTGAAAACTGAATTTTGGCTTAGGCAATTGGTGAAAAGCATAAGCCAAAGGAAGTTTTCCATGTTTATTTGGTAGTTTCATGACATTTGGAACCAGAGTGGGTAAAATTCAGGTTTAGCTACTATTCACTATCTTGGAAAGTGGTAAGGTACAGAAAATGAAACATTCAGTAATGAATCCAGGGCAAAAACCTTCTCCAGGGAAGGTATTGCCAAACTTCTATGTTAATCCTCTTCTGATTTCTAAGTCTTGGAAATTTGCCTACTTGACAGGGGGACCTATTGAAATTTTGACAGAACAACATTTTACCTAATTTTTCAGTTATTAATTGCTTTTTCTCTAAATGCATTTACTGGTAGGCTATTTGAATGAAATTTTAAGCCATATAGATTGTTTTTTATTCTAAATTTAGAAAATGTATTTGCAGATCTTTAAAACCTCATAAATTGGGATTGAGCAAAGTTGTATAACTGAAAACATGCAACAGGGTGAATATTCATCAGGTCAAAATATTGACCTACAAATAAAGTGAATATACTGCTAGATGTTATTTTTATGCTCTTTCTGAACATAATAATTGCTTTTCTTGCAAATTCAATTTTAAGCCTTTTTAGAACCCGTGAAAATAATAAATTCTTTCAACAGGTCAACAGGCTCCACCAGTCCATAAGGAAACAAGTTAAGAAAACAATTCTTACTTCATAACATTCAGAATTATCATAGTTAACACATTTTGCAGAGGGGGGGAACCTTTAGTTTCACTTCTTTTGAAATTGCACAATTTTTTTAAACAAAGCTCTAAAAAATAAACATGGATTCAACTACATTTTTCCATTGTCAAATAATCTATATATGCAATTAAAAACCATCAGTGTCATCTAATAATTTCTCACAAATTAATAGACAAATACTGATAAATTGGGTTAAGGTAAGATTAGTTAGATGGCATTTGGGTGTTAGAGAATAAACAAATATTGGAAAAATGTGATAAAAAAAACTGAAAATACAAGGGAAATAGTGAAGATACAGCTTCTCCTGCAAAATATGTAAACTAAAAATTATTCTGCATATTGTGAAGTAAGAATTGTTTTCTAAACATGTTTCCTTATACACTACTGGAACCCTAGGCTTAAACTCATTTATTTCAAACTTACCCATTTCATTATAAATCCATTTTGTAAAAGTTGTATAATACACAAACATTAAATTGTCAAAATTAAGTTGAATAAATAAAATGCCAAAGGATTCCACCATGTTTTCTTCTTTTTCTGTTAGGTCACTTAAAACAGCAATTTCACCTATATTTTGAAAAATATCAAAGCTGAAAGAAGCATTGCAGAAGAAAAATGAAGAAATTGTTCTGAATTTTTTATCCAACATAATTGTGGATAAAATCAAAGGTTGCAGTTTACATAACTTTAACAAAATGGATTTTATAATTAAATAGTAAGTTTGAAACAAATGTTTTAACCCTTTTTATACCAAAAACCATAAAAACTCCCCTAAGAGAGATATATTTATTAAGCCAAAAAACAACATCAGCATTAACAGCAACCCCAAGAAGTAGAAAACTTATCCAAGGGGTGGCAACAATACATTAAAAAATAATATAGGACTAAATAAATTATGAAAACCTAATAAAATTACACATCCTAATCAGCACTAAAAACCTTAAAAAAACAAAACAAAATCAATTCTAATGTTAAGATCATACTACAATAGGCCATAATAAACTAATCAATTATGTATTTAAAGCCCTGCCCCCCCCCCCCCTGAAAAAAAGAATTAAAATTCATACTTAACAAAAAGGATTTCTTTAATTGTACTCTTACACTCAGAAATATCACTTTTATTTTTAATACTCTGATCAAGATGATTCTAACTCCTAATCTTCCAATGAAGCACAGAAAATATTGACCACATTGAAACAATCAATGGAGTGTTACTCTCTCCCCCAAGATAAAGTCTGGTAATTCTGGATCATGGATCTTCAAATTAACTAAGCAGTCAAAAACATAGAAGATTTATACCATGTTATAGCCTAAAAATAAACAAAACACAACTTTCACAGTCCAAAAGCTGGCAGTATCTTTATTGTCTCACAGATTTTCCATACTGAGCCATGGGGTTGTAGGCCAACCAAAAAATGGAACAGTGTTATTTTGAAGAGCTTGTACAGGCCTGACAACAGAAGCAAATGTACAAAGCCAAACGCTACTTCAATAAATCAATGCTTTCAGTTTAGGGTAAACGTACTGATGATTTGACAGTGCAATTTTGGAAACTTTGTGAAAAGTTTCCTTCAAAATGGAATAACTCTGCTTAGCTGTGATTTGGAGCTACACCTCTTGAAGCTGTTTTTGTATTCCAATGATAGGAAACATTGGAACAATAACCAGTACACCCAGATAAGGAAAGAGCATTTAACAGTCAGTTTCCTGTTTCTGACAAGAAAGGATCTCTTGACAATTTTTCAGGTATACAACATTCAAAACTGCTGTTACTTGGTTATTTATTGCAAAAAAAAAAGTCAGGGTCTTCTAGAGGTAGAAGGAGTGGATTTAAGTGCTTCAAAATGCCCTTCCAATAATCAACTATGGGGCAGGGGGACAACTGTCCTTCCCAGACCTTGGTTCCCATCCCCCCCCCCCCCCCCCAGCTTAAATTTAATTGTTTCAAAAATCTTGTCAAAACTAACATAAGCCTGGATAATTCAAGGATCAACAGAAATGAATTGGTTTCCCTTTAGTATATATACTTTTATAGTATGATACAGTAGGCTATCTTTGTTAAATTTCTAGTGGGCTATATAATTTAGCTAGGATGAAAATGAAAACATCATTTGATGTCTTTTACTACACTCTTTCATATTTCCAGAATTGCTTTTGGGGCTAGTTGCATCTTTAGTCCTTAAAGGGGCCCCAAAGGCATTTAATTTTTGTAACCACATGAAGAAGTTTCAACACTAGTTAAGTTATTGAAAAGTGGTTACAAACATATCACTAATTTAAGAATAAGTTATTCATGAGTAACATATTGCAAAAATACTTATTTATAAAAATTCAAACCTTATTTATCAGGCAACTCAAATATAAACTGTTTTCCTATTGTTTCAAGTTTTTTGAATGCTGTCAACAAAAATAGCAATGAATTTTATAATTCAAAAACATTGTTGTTGACAATTCAGAGTGTATTCTAATTCAGGGTATATATTTGCACATTGGGGGGGGGGGGGGGAGGTGGTGATAAATTTACAGTTGGCCATATAATTTAGCTAGGATGAAAGTGAAAACATTATTTGATACTTTGGTATAAATTTGGGACAAGTACTGGTCATAAGGAGAGATGTTAAGAAAACAATTCTTACTTTATGATATGTATAATGAACCTAGTTAACATATTTTCCAAGGGGAGAACCCTTATCCTGACTTCTTTCCTCTTTTTCCAACTTAAAAAAAAAAAATTATGAAAAAGCCATGAGAGCTATTCTTAAATAGGTTTAGCAATAATTAAAAATATGGTTCTACAAAATTCATGAATTTCTTAGAACCTATATATTAACAGAGTATATACCCCCACCCCCCTAATGTGCAAATATATACCCAAAATTGTACTCTGAATCTAATTTAGCCCAATGAACTTTACCTCAACCCCTAAATATATCCAAATAGAAAAAAAAAAAAAAAAAAAAAAAAAACCCCTAATATATCCAAATCAGGTAAGTTTCCACATCATGGGGGGGGGCAAATTCATTTGTGATGCAAATGAAGGTAATATTTAGATTCAGAATGTGATTTTGGGTATATATTTGCACTATTGGGGGTGGGGGTATATACTCAGTTGGACATCCACCACTCTACAAAAACCTTTTCAAGTGAAAAAAATTATAGGCAATTTCACTGTAGTATTTGTCCAGTTCCTGCTTGAACAAGTTTAATGAGTTGGCATTGATGACTTCAAAGGGGAGCTTGTTCTAGTGTTGTGTTACTCAGTTCTTGAATGCCCAGCCGCCAGTCCTTTTGGAACCTTTCCTCTTGAAGCTTGAGGTTGTGACCACAAAGATTTGTGTAACTGATGCAGAGAACATTGGTAGCCTGGATGTTTTTGTAGCCATTGTAGCAAAGCTTGTATAACTCAATGAAGTCTCCTTGGTGCAGTTGATAAGCTAGTGAAGGACCTTTGAGCTTGCAGAGCCTATCTTCGTAAGGTAAGTTTCTCAGAGTAGGACAAAATCTTTGTTATTTGTCTTTGAACTTTTTTAAGAGCTTTGATGACTTTGCAGTATAAGGGACTTGTACTGCAATGACCATATTCAAGGATTGGCTGTACTAAAGCTTTGTAGAGAAGGGAAAGGGTTTTATCATTTCCAAAAATGAAGTTGTGCCTTAAAACTCCTGCAAAAAAAATTTTCTTTCCTAATAATGCTGTTGTAGTGGGCCTGGAAGTTGAGGTTGCTGTCAATGACTACTCCCAAGTTGCACTCCTCCTGGCATGATGTGATTGGTAAGTTTACTAGTCTATACTCATAGTGGATAGTAGGTTTCTCTATCATTAGCTTATGACTTTTGTTGATATTGATTTACACCAGCCAGTTGGACATCCAACTATTGAGTTTGTCAAGGTTCTCTTGCAGAGATTGTGCATTGACAACTGTTTTGGTTACTTTATACAGCTTGGCATTGTCTGTGTACAGTAGAATCTCTGAGTTGATGCCTTCTACTAGATCATTGAGATACAGATTAAATAAGAAAGGGCCAAGGACCAAGCCCTGGGGAACACCACAGATTACCTCTACTTCAAGTGTGCTCAAAACTCCACCTACTGATACTGTTTCAGACCTTTCAATAAGAAATTGTTTAATCCAATCAACTATGGCTCCCAGACAAGGTTGTAGAGTTTGTATGAAAGGTGGTACTTTGTCAAAGACCTTTTCATGGTCTATGTAAATAACATTGACTTGATCACCCTTAACTTGTCTCCTTAGGACCAGTACTGGTCCCAAATTTATACTAGTGCTTTTTTTTAATCTCTTTGTTATTTTATATAAATATCTTTGGGGCCCCTTTAAGGGCTCAAGATGCAACTAGCACTAGAAACAACTCTTGAATGATGAATGAGAATAAAATGGCACCAAATCATATTTTCATACTAGCTAAATTATATAGCCCACTAGAAATTTAGAATATCTTACAATGCTTTTATTCAAGGCCTACTTGCATTGTGCCAAATGGGGTAAATGTCTACCAAATCATATCATTGAGTTAGGACTAAAGTGAATACACCATTTGATGCCTTTTTCTATGCTGATTAAAAATATAATAATCATTTCTATTGGAAATGAATTTCAGCCCCCCCCCCCATATATATTCCAATTAAGGGTTAGGTTAGGTATATATAGGGGGGGGGGCTGAAATTCACTTCCAATAGAAATGATTATTATATTTGTAATCAGCATAAAAAAAAGGCATCAAATGGTGTATTCACTTTAGTCCTAACTCAATAATATGATTTGGTAGACATTTACCCCAAATGGCTATATTTGCAGTTTTTATCATCATTTTTACATGATTTTGGAAAATTAGCTCCAATTATGGTAAATATCTACCAAATCATATTATTGAGTCAGGACTAAAGTGAATACACCATTTGATGCCTTTTTTTATGCTGATTACAAATATAATAAACATTTCTATTGGAAATGAATTTCAGCCCCCTTATATATGCCAATTCAGCGTTAGGTTAGGTATATATATGGGGGGGGGGATTTATTTGATAGAAATGCTTATAATATTCATAATCAGCATAAAAAAAGGCATCAAATGGTGTAATCACTTTATTCCTAACTCAATAATATGATTTGGTAGATATTTACCCTAATTTTGCCCCTTCCCCCAGGATTTCGACAAAATTATGCCACTGTGTAGACCCATCACTGTAAATTTTATTTTTTCTAACCTAACCCCTTTCCAAGACAGCAAGAAGTAGCAAAACTACAATTTTACCCCCTAAGTGTAATATTATTGCTATTTTTTGTAATTATTAGGAAATACATACTTTTCAGAAGATTTTTCAATATTGAATTGCTCTCTGAATAAGTGTTTACAATTTTTATTTTATTTCCTCTTGCTGTTTGCAGGTTGCCAAATATGAGTGTTTTTCCGTGACATTCTGTTTCAGCAAATAGTCATCAATATTTAGTTCTTTTGGCAGCAATTTATATCGGCACCCATAAGGGGGGGGGGGGGTTGAGGGGGCACTAGCTCCCCTGACTGAATGACGGTGTCATGATATTTGTATTAATTTAAAAAAAAATTCCACCGAATAAGTTTTCAAAGAAAAGTAAATAGTTCTATTAAGTCAAAAATGGGCAGATATAAAGTCAAATAATCTTCCAAGCACAAAACTATCACAAATCACTCTCAACAACCAAATGAAACTTAAAAACGCGATCAAAAATTATAATAAATAGCCCATTTAAACTAAAAAAACGAGCAAACATTGAAATTACTAAGGCTGATAACCCTTATCCCTTCTAAAGACCAGAACATAAATTAGGCTTTACTGAAAAAAAATTACCCTGGATTGTCAGTTTAATATACCTATACTGATATTTATTCCTTAAAATAAAAAAGGGTAAACAGAAATGAGTTGTTGTTGTTGTTGTTTGGGCTTTGACGCGTTCGACCAATCGGTCATTTGCGTTCGTATCACTCGATTATTCTGTGCCTTTTGTAATCACTAGCTTGCTTGGGTGTCACTTTAGTCAATATTCATTGAGCCATGTCAGGTATCCCTTATTGTGCTATTGGTAGGGGGTAATTCACCTCTAGCAAATGCCTGCGTCGAAAAACAAGAATCAGAGCAATTCAGCACTGCTTTGTCATAAAACAATTAAAATACAATTGCAACACAATTAAATAAATAATGCCAATATAATTATATCATTCCTGTCACATACGCCACAACTAAAAAAAAAACAAAAAAAAAAAACTGATAGGACATAGATAAAGGAAAAAATATACTAAGTGTGATGACTCTAAAATGAGCTAGTATAAGGGTGTAAAAAAAAAAAAAAAAAAAAAAAAAAAAAAAAAAAAAAAAAAAAAAAAAAAAAAAAAAAAAAAAAAAAAAAAAAAAAAACCTTAAAGGGAATGAACCAAACCAGTAGTCTTAACAAATCTACCTAAAAGGTTTGTGCTTAGTTGTCTAGCCCAAGGAGGAGACGTGTAATGTCCCAGAAGAGCGCATTGTGAATGCCTTAAATACCATCTCACAGCAATTCCTTAGTATTTCCCTCTCCTTTTCATATTTTCTACAGTTGAAGATGATGTGACTTATATTTTCGTACACTTCACATGCGTTGCAGTTGGGGCAGAAATGAGTGAAAAAAAGTCTCTTTTCTTATTTAAGTGAAAAAAGTGAAAACGTTTAAACATATTTTGCTTTCATTGAAACGCAAATTGTTTTCTGGTCTTGAAAAGGCATGGGGGTTATAAGCCCTACTAATATTTTGCTCGTTTTGAGTTTGACTCGGCTTTTTATTCTAATTTCTGTTCATTTTCAGTTTTTTTTTTTCATTTATTTAATGGTAATGATTTGTGATAGTTTTACGCGCTTAGAGGATTACTTGACTTCATTTTTGCCCATTGTTTGCTTAATTTAGTTTGGGGGGGGCGGGTCTTTGAAAAACCTGTTTCGTGGAAAAAGTTTTTTTAGATGAATTTTCTGTTCGTTTTTTATTGACAAGGTCATTTCCGTGAAATTTTTTTCTTATATCTTTTCGTTTTTTTCTATAAGATTCTAGTTTGACATAATTTTGAGGGTTGGACATGCCCAATATCCCTTAAGAAATAGTTGATGGACTGTTCTACTATGATACACAAAATGGTTGCCTCAAAGTTTTAATTAGATGTTTTTGGGAAATGAATCGGCTTAAGAGACGGACTGATTGCCCTCCAATCTCTTTTTAGTCTTAGAAAGAACCCTAGAACTTTTAATTTTGAATCAAACTAGCTTCTTTAAATGTTTCAATGAAATTTCAACGTATTACAGAGTGGTTTTGCCTGTGATATTGCTTATATGCCTTTTTGAAAACCTGCATGTATACAGTTTTTTCGTTTAATTGGAACGCCCCCTAAACACTTCCTAGAAGTTTCACCTTAATACTCTTGGTGTCATTATCTATAGTAACTGTAGTTTTTGTACTAAAGTATACACATAGTGTCTTCTGGCTAGTTCAGAATCAAACGCAAATTACTCTTAGAGATCTAACTTAATGATATAAGTTGTTCTTGAGATATTGCTTTGCCACCTTTTTGAAAGTCCAAATGCTCATAGTTTGTTTTGATGTAGTTCAAAATGTTGCCTATATATTTCTTATATTTTGTTTACTGAAGATATTGTTATATTCTCTTTGGACTATTGGCTGCAAAATGGCTTTCTCACAATTTCGATCGAATATATTAGGGGAAAATAGTATCTCAGAGGGGGGGGGGCTATTTTCTCTTTATCAAGCTTGACTCTTAAAATGGAACTATAACTATGCATTTCAAATCAAACGAGCCTCCTCTAAAGTTCACAAGACCACCTCTTCTTAAAAACCTTATGCCTTCCCCCCCCAAGGCATAACTTAACAACCCTTACCTCCATACGCTAGAGGGTTGTATCAGCCCCTAAGACCATGTTATGAGATCCTTATGACTATATTAAAATTTCTATCGGATACATTTAAGGAAAGTATGACGTGGGGTTGGGGCATAGCTTTCCTCCGATAAATTTGACTCTTAAAAATGACTCTTCAACTTCCGGTTTCTAATGGAATGAGCCTGCTCAGAAGTTTATACGACCAAAAACCTTAAATGCCCTTGGGACATACCTTACAACTCTTGCCCTGAGGACCGTGAGGGGGTTCTCCTCCTCAAATCCATAATTTCTGTACTTTTAAACTACGTCAAACAAAATAACTATCTTACAATTTTAGCTGGAAGTGTTTGGGAAAATGATGGGCATGGGAGGGGGGATGATTGCCCTCTAATCACTTTCGACTATTAAAGAGGGTACTAGCCCTCTCAACTACCAACCGACTGAGCCCTTTTTGAAGTTTCTATGACAACAAATGGTCATCTTGAAAATTCTATCAGATGCGTTTCGGAAAAATGCACAGTGCGTGTGTTTGTGTGTGTGTGGGGGGGGGGGGGGTATTTGCCTTCCGATCACTTTGACTCTTAAAAAAAGCACTATAACTAAAACTATAACTTAAAAAGAACTATAACTGGTTGACCTCCATAAGCTCTTTTTGAAGTTCCTATGACATTTCTTTCTATAAGGTCAAAGAAACAGCTTCCCTGACAAGAAAAACAAAATAATATATCTGGCCCACATCGCTCTTGACTTAGCAGCGATATCACACTACTTATAATATTTTGGCTTGAGATTTCAATTATACAGTACGTGAAGTGCCGATTAGACCAGGTAGACCCCCCCCCCCCTAAAAAATAGAGCCTATGGGCGCCCATGGCAATTTACCGACTAGAATTTGAAAGTTAACAGATTGTTTTCTTTATATTTGCAGAGAAAATTGGAACTAACAGATTTTTGAATCACTCTTTATACTATGTGAGGAGTAAGCTTGTATAAGGTTTCAACCCTAGAAGGAAACCTACAAGCCTGAACCATGAATATGTGTGCAGTTTCAACGGTACATGGCTTACCACGGCCAGTAATCGATTGATAAAGACGGTTAATGCCTTACCAGGCAGGTTTTTGAGGCAGCACCTATTTCCTGGGCCAATCAGAGATGTTTGTACTAACGGTACTCCACACACAGTAACTTCATTAGTATAGTAATTGGATTCAAATATAAGGAGTGATTTTTCATTGTAGTTTATACTAGTAAGAAAATTCAATTCAGAGAGAGAAACAGTTTATTATTATTTGAGAGGATATTAGCAAAAACAAATGAGTGGTACGTTTACACTATTGGAGCTTGATAGTGGAGCACATAGCAGCAATGATACAATGGCGTGAGTACCAAACGTGGCAGTGGAAATTGCACAAGGATGTAGACTAAGCCTTGAATGAGGACAATATGTACGCAAGATATGTGCTATCATTGAGTAAATTTAAATTGGAGGAGCAATTATGCTTTGCAGCGAAACTGAACATGTGCCTATAAATAGACTTCAAGTTGCGTTAGATACACTAGTGAAATATATCGTGGAAAATAAATTGAATCAGTGATTATTATTATGTAATTATATTCAATAAAGTTGTTTCTAAATCGGATATTTTGTCTATAGTAGGTTAGCGTATATTTTTTAAGTAGAAAAAAGCATCCTGGTTCATTATATTCAATAAAAATTCTTTCTAAATCGGATATTTTTTCTGTAGTAGGTTAGCGTATATTTTTAAAGTAGAAAAAAGAATACTGGTGAGTCTGAAGTTTGTTGTGAGAGTGTTAGGGACATCTAAAAATGGTAGATTTAGAAAGAAAAAGATAAGAGAAAACCAAAGAAAAATCTTAAATCGGATATTTTTTTATTTCTGTAGTTTTGTTTATATTTTTAAAGTAGAAAAAAAGAATACTGGTGAGTCTGAAAGTTTGTTGTGAATCTCTAAAAAATGGATAGATTTTGAGAAAGAGAAAATCTTAGGGAATCTTTTGTTTATGGAAAATTTTTTGAATCTAGATGATGATTTTCCCTCATTAGATTATTGCATGAAGCTTTTACGTCGTGGTCCAAAGGCATTTACACAATTTATTGACATATTAATCACGACAAGGCAAAATGGTATTGTGTATTTGCTTTTAAATACAAACTAGCTTAGAAATTTGAGACTATGATTTTTTTAGGGAATCTTTTGCTTATGGAAAAACTTTTGAATCTAGATGATGATTTTCCCTCATTAGATTATTGCATGAAGCTTTTACGTCGTGGTCCAAAGGCATTTACACAATTTATTGACATATTAATCACGACAAGGCAAAATGGTATTGTGTATTTGCTTTTAAATACAAACTAGCTTAGAAATTTGAGACTATGATTTTTCACGAAAAAGATTTTGTTCAAAGAGGATTTACACCTCTCTCTCTTTATCCTGCTCAATTGTTGATCGTAGTTCAGTTTTATTTCGGCGGTGAGAGTGTTAACACATAAAAAAAAAAGTTCCATATGTGTCCACTATGCATGTATACACTGGGCAGCTGGTCATCATGTGAGAATTGTACAATGATCGATGAGAACGATGATAAGAGCAGATTATGCAACCCGTCTATATTGTATAGAGGATATGCCGTACAAATTAAAGGTTGTAATTTCTGTCTTGAAGGGGGAGTCTCATCCTAAAGGACACCTATGCTCTAATTGCCGCTAAGATAAATGTAATCGGTGGGAGAATACATATCCTGGTTTGATTGGTAAGAACCCTAAACGTGATTTTAGTTTATTGCTATGAGATAGGTATCGTCATGGCTTTAGATTGTTTTGGGAGGAGGAGCCTGGTCTAAGATTCGACTGTTGCAACAACAAAAGAATTTGGTTTCTACGTCATCGTGGTGAAGACAATGGCTACTATGATTATAAGCCTTCTGATTTTATTTGGCTGTTAGGGAATGTGCTTTACCAATTGAACACACTGTATGAGAAATTCCTTTAAATAAGCAAATTGAAAACATGTGAATTTTACAAAATGAATGAAAATAGTATCATTGACTATACAAAGAGATATGATAAGAGTGAAGTTACATTATAGTGTAGAAAATATGACCCTGACATTGCAGCACATTAGGATCAGTATACAGAGAATTGAGATGATTTACCTGCTTTAGTTGTTCTCGACAAACACCTATACATAGTAAAAGAAGAAATCTAAAGAGTAGAAAAGTCGTTTTGATCATGTATATCCATTATTTTTATTAATAAACAATTTAACATGCATTTTTAGAATATTTTATTCGTAGGGCACTAAAATCAATATCAAACACACTTGAAGTATATTTTCCACTAGAAAGTCGTTCAATCGAGGAAAATCAACATCAAAACTGGGAAACTGATTGTAGGTATAGCCACGACATATGAACATGAAAAAGGGTTAGCGCATGAAAGCCACATGTCTTAGTCAATAAATCCTGTACTTTGCTCTGATTTTGAACAATAGTTTTCCCATTGCTCTGAATAAAGTTGTTGATGTGTGGAATGTAGAATTTATATGATAGACCAAGAGGATCACAAAATTCGATATTCTTCACTATTTGAAAGATGCATAGCCAATGGCCTGTCTTTAAAGTACCAAGGACACCAAAATGAAAACATATTTAGCCCTCTTAATCTATTTGAGGTCTATTCATACCTGAAAATCCGGGTTTCCTACGAGTTTTTGTTTAACTGCTATAAGCATTTTTAGTTTAAATAAATTCGCAAAACAGTGTTGTCAATAATAAAACAATGATAAATTGCACAAATGAAAAATATTAGCGGAAACTATTTCCTGTGAATCCGACAGTGTTTTTCATTTGTGAAAATTCAAATTTAAAAATCTGTTGATTGTTATATATATTAGTGAAAATACATTTTGTGAAAAAATATGACTTCAAGTTCAGAAAGTGACTATTCTGATGTGTCAGAAAATATTTTTGGTGATGACCAAGCGCTAGATGGTATGCAAGATACCATTTCAGGATATTTGTTCCAGCCTCTTGTGACACCTAATGTAGCTTCTCTTGCTGTCCAAGATCATAGCGCAATTCCCGAGGAACCGAGAAGTTCATTTGAAGATTCATCATCATGGTAAGCAATAAAATAAAAAAAAATGCTTCATTTTATGTAGATTAGCCTATGCCTAGCCTATAGAAATGTAGGTAACCAAGGCCTATTTCACAATTAGATTCATTAGCTTACAAAGGAAAGGCTATAGTTTTAGAACATCTTTGTGTTATTTTTGTGCTTTCACCCTTTATAAAGAAACACTATAAGATTCTTTAGACTAGGCCATTTCAAAAGAGATAAATTTTCTGATTAGCCTAACCTCATATTAAGATGGGTAAAGTTCTACCAAATCATATTATTGAGTTAGGAATAAAGTGAATACACCATTTGATGCCTTTTTTTATGCTGATTACAAATATAATAATTATTTCTATTGGAAATGAATTTCAGCCCCCCCCCCCCCTTATATACCTAACCTAACCCTGAATTGGCATATAGAGGGGGGGGGGGGCTGAAATTCATTTCCAATAGAAATGATAAATATATTCATAATCTGCATAAAAAAAGGCATCGAATAGTGTATTCACTTTAGTCCTAACTCAATAATATGATTGGGTAGAACTTTACCTTAAGATGGTCTGGCCTAAAAAATAGACACACATATAGTCAGAATTGGATTGTGAATCCATATATAGCTAAATTTATCAAGAACCCCCTCCCTCCCTCCATAATGATGAAAAATATACCCTGAATTATAAATCAACACCATATTTTTGGTACATAGCCTAGACTGCAGTTTTCAACAAAATTTAGCTTTTCAGCACAATTCAATAATGAGTATTTTTCATGCTCTTTTACAATTAAATACTCACTTGACAGGGACTATTAATTTTTTAGCCCTGAAGGGCCTAGAAGGCTCAGAACAGCCCATAGAAACCTAGTAACCCTATGCTCAAAAATTTGCTTCTTTAAATAACTGGCTAGGGAGAAAAATAGGTCATTTGTAGCTGACTAATGATTGAAGCTGACTTAAGCTATATATTTCCATATTAGGGGGGGGGGAGTAAAGTATAGGCTCATGGTATCAACTTCAGAGTCTATTAACTATAATAATTTATTTATTATGAAGTAACTAAGTAAGAGTCTTTTATTCAGGCTCCTCACTAAACAAATATAACCCAGTTGTGCTGATGATTTGTATCTAGTAATTATGTCAGTGATTCCAATTCTCAAAATGTAAAAAGGGCAAAAATAACCAGTTAGCCATGATAAAATGAAAAGTAGCAAAATAGAAATAAGAAGGTATTTTTCAAAGTCTAACTGAGGCAACTGCTCCCCCTCCCCCTTACCAAATTGGCACCCCAAAATTATATGGCCTAATGCTGAATTAGAATAAAAAGTGTACATTGGCAAGTACAAACAATACAATAATATATTGTATATGATTCATAATACACATATAGTGTATATATATTACATAGTAACAATGACAGATAATGATCTAATAGTATTGCTTTATTTTATCAACATTTGTCATTCAGAGAAGCCATGACTCTCTAATTTTGTTCTTAATATAATTCCTGTTTTTGTTCCATTAAATTTTTTTTGGTACTGTTCTAATATCTGGGCAATGTGCAAGAATGCAACTTGAGAAAAGCAAAGATCAGATAACAATACCCAGTAGTTTCCTATCTATGCTCTATAAACAAGGGGATTCTCACTCCAGGAACTATATTTAAGCTTTAGTTTTTTTGGGGTTTAGGAGGAAAAAAAAGGTACCTAGGTTAGTTTAGGTTATGTATTTATTATATGCTATGCTTTACCACCACCCCCCTAATGTGCAAATATATGGCCAAAATTTGTTTCTACACTATTATATTTTTATCCTATTTTGTTTTATTTCACTAGCATTAACCAAACTTCACTTCTTGCATGTTCCCCAGATATTAGAACAGTACCTTTTTTTCTTGTGTTGCTCTAGTATAACAGTGTGACATCCTTTTCACTAGTAAATACCCATAATTTTTAGAAGGCCTATAGGATATATATTCTGAAAATCCAATCCATTATTATTACGGTTGCTGGTTTGCCTGTGAGTCCAGGCAATTTGATGTTCATATGTTAATCCTAAAACTCAGCTGCCCTTGCCTGAGACTATAGGCAGGCAGACCTTATGTCACTTGTTCACCTGAAGAAGGATCCAAGTAGGGGGTACGCAAAACTGTAGTCCAGGGAATTTCAATTTCTGGGTGTGAGATCTATTATAAACACTAAGCTTAAGTTCCAAGAGACACTAGGTTGGAATAGGGGATGCAAAAAAGCTCTTATAGCTTTTACTCCTTGTTTTAGGGTTTTTTTTTTTTCACCTAAACCTTAGGCTATTCAAAGCTTATTCCACAAATTTTATATTTTTGGGAAGGTCATTGGAGTTCTTAAATTTAATTACTCTTAGATTATTTTATTCTTTAATAAATTTTATCCTTTATTTAGACAGACCCAGCCTTACTAAAACGAAATATACAGACAAAACTATGAGACCAACCACCAAATAGAATAAATTCTAACAAAATCTTGAGTTATTTACAAGGGTGATCTCAGCCCTTTTCTATCCTCTTATCAATTTTAATTAGATCATGTATCTCTTAATTAATCAGAAAAGATCCAAGGGTTACCTCGAACCATCTGTAAGGCTCAAACCTTTGAAAAATCAACTGGCAAGTTGGGATTCCAGCAAAGGGGATTATTACTTTTACTGAAATTGAGTTACTAAATTTACACAAAAATAAGGCCTCCTTACAACTTGAAAAAGTCAGGAACACATGGAGTAATTGCTACTAGTAAATAAACCCCTACTAGTAATGGATTTTTAGATTTGTGAAAGAGTAGTTGTATTTCCTTTTTCTCTTTTTTTTAGACGGATGAGGTACATTGCCTACAGGCAATTTGTCAGGACTGTATATACTTATCTTGGAGAAAGGATCAGAGTTCCCCTTCCATCCTGTGTTTACATGAAGATTAGAGAGAAATTCCCTGAGTCAAGTGGCCTCTATACTGGGTTCCTTGATGCATAGAAGTTGTTTTTTATAAATGTTTCTTTAATTGATTTCTTTGTGTTTATAAGTATTTAATTAGTTGATGAGTGTTTTTTATGCATAGAAGTCGTTTTGTAAGTGCCTCTTTACTTAATACAATTGATGTAACAACAAAATCTTTCATGCATTTTAAAGTTAATCACTAGAATATTTTTTCATATTTTTCAGAAAAGGAGTTAAAACTCCTCTAATACAGGTTGTTAACTTGATGGAAATTTTATATTTTATAGGGCTTGGACTTCTTCTGAAACTATATTGATCAAGGTTGAGTAAAACAACAGAAAATATTGAAATTAGGGCAAAATATATATATATATATATATATATATATATATATATATATATATATATATATATATATATATATATATATATATATATATCTTGGACAAAAATTTTGGTATTTAGCCAAAAAAAAACCTGAAAAGGAAAATATTCTGATTATTCACAATGAGTATTCATTTTTCAAATTTGTTGGCCTTGAAAAAGACCTTTGGTTCTACAGATAGGAGAAGTAGGTAGATGTAGATGAATCCATTCTGTGAATCCATTTCCCAATTCCAAGATGATTGTCAGTTGTGACTTCTGCAATCTCAAGGCCTTCATTAGACGTAGCTTTCTCTTGACAAAAATTGAATCAAATAGCTCACACTCACTACATAATTGGTTAAGAAATCCAGCCATGTATAGAGGCATTGGCAGATGAGTATGCCAATATTCAGAAGAAGTTCCCCATACCAGCAAAGTTTATTGCACCCACTTTCCCCCGATCCCTCCCATGGAATTGGTCAAGTCCCATAAAAAATAATGAGTTCTCAAAGTGGAATAAAGATTTAACCCCCATTGCTTTTGTCCAGAAAAAATTTGCAGAACTTAATACAATTACCTATAAAAATCACTTCCAAATATTTGTTGATGGGTCAAAAATGAATGAGAAGGTTGTAAGTGGTGTTTTCCTTCCTCACCTGAAAATTGCAATGGGCGAGAGATTATATAATAATTTATCTATAATGTCTGCTGAGTTAAATGCCATAATCATGGCATTAGAACACCTTAAGGAAAACCAACCTTTGATTGCAAATTCAAATAATATTATCATATATTCCGACTCTCTATCAAGCCTTGAGTTGCTGGCCTCAGCTCCTCAATATAAGTTGGACATTGACACTTATCATTGTCTCAGTATTATTGATAATCTTGCTTCAAGTGGCATAAAAACTTATTTTCAGTACATTCCTAGCCACTCTGGCATAAGTGGTAATCATCAGGTTGATGAAATAGCAAAAAATGCTATAAATATTGACCAGCCAAGTGGGAGACCAATTCCAATTAGAGATATTTACCAATGGAGGCTATCAGATATAGGTAGATGTAGATGAATCCATTCTGTGAATCCATTTCCCAATTCCAAGATGATTGTCAGTTGTGACTTCTGCAATCTCAAGGCCTTCATTAGACGTAGCTTTTCTTGACAAAAATTGAATCAAATAGCTCACACACACTACATAATTGGTTAAGAAATCCAGCCATGTATAGAGGCATTGCAGATGAGTATGCCAATATTCAGAAGAAGTTCCCCATACCAGCAAAGTTTATTGCACCCACTTTCCCCCGATCCCTCCCCATGGAATTGGTCAAGTCCCATAATAAAAATAATGAGTTCTCAAAGTGGAATAAAGATTTAACCCCCATTGCTTTTGTCCAGAAAAAATTTGCAGAACTTAATACAATTACCTATAAAAATCACTTCCAAATATTTGTTGATGGGTCAAAAATGAATGAGAAGGTTTTGTAAGTGGTGTTTTCCTTCCTCACCTGAAAATTGCAATGGGCGAGAGATTATATAATAATTTATCTATAATGTCTGCTGAGTTAAATGCCATAATCATGGCATTAGAACACCTTAAGGAAAACCAACCTTTGATTGCAAATTCAAATAATATTATCATATATTCCGACTCTCTATCAAGCCTTGAGTTGCTGGCCTCAGCTCCTCAATATAAGTTGGACATTGACACTTATCATTGTCTCAGTATTATTGATAATCTTGCTTCAAGTGGCATAAAAACTTATTTTCAGTACATTCCTAGCCACTCTGGCATAAGTGGTAATCATCAGGTTGATGAAATAGCAAAAAATGCTATAAATATTGACCAGCCAAGTGGGAGACCAATTCCAATTAGAGATATTTACCAATGGAGGCTATCAGATATTAAGTTTAATAAGATTAATACTATCCTTTCCCCCTTTCCCAATAAGTATCTTTCTAAAATTTATCATAGAATTCGTTCTGGAACAAATGGACTAAATTTTCTTGCATTCTCATATAAGTTTTCTAATTCAAGTGGTTCAATTCCCCTGTCCCCTCTTTGCAGGCATTGTAATATGAATAATGAAACAATTGACCATTGCCTATTTGAATGTAATATGCTGATGTCTGCACAACATACCTTGCTCTGTAAACTGTTAAAATGCTTCAAACACCACAAAATCTCACTATCAGCCAAGAGCCTAGCCAACTATACCTGCACACAGAGCACAGAAATCGATATCTATCATCTTATATTTGAACTCCTTGAGTCAAAAGATCTACTGAAAGATATCTGAGAATATCTAATAAATAAGAGACAACCAAGCCAGTAGCTCTGTAGCCCACAGAGTGAAGCAAAAAGAAAAGGGCTAAATAGTACCAACTGAATAGCCCATCTGCTGTGAATTAGAAGAAGAAGAAGGGAGACAAGTATTTGTTCTTGGCTAGTCCATAATGCTCTCACTCACCAATCTTGCCCACTCTTCAAACCCCTTTTTGGGTATACAAACTAATGGGATTGATTCTCTTTTGCTGCAACAATCAGGAAATCAACACTTCCTAAGGTTATATGCTGATTTATTGTTTTTGCTCATTTCCTGCTGTTTATCACCCCACGTTTTTTATTTTTGAAATTGGCTACGAACTTATGTATTGGAATACATTATGTAAACTGGTGATCTATCTCCTTAAAAAATGAATTATCGGTTTTTCATACTAATTTAAGACGTATATGGCTGTGTAAGTTTGCACTTGACCAATTTAATGAATTAGTTTCATTTTAGGTGTCCTTGGTACTTTAAATATTTTTGTTATTTCAAGCACAGACGGTATCCTATCAAGATAGTATCCAGAGGGGGGGGGGCATAGGGAGCTATTATATTTAAGTGATAGTACCTTGATAGTACCTGTTTTTAATACAAGATATCTTTTTAAGAATCCAAAAGAGCAAAAAAAAAAAACAAAAAACAATCAATATCAAAGTCACCCATTTCAACTGTTTTAAATGTGATAGGCAAAGGGCATTATAAAAAAATTAAGCTTCTAAGTTCAAAGCTATATTCAAAGTTTTCTGATTAGCCTAATTTAATATCAAGATGGTCGGCCTAAAAAATAAGACACACGTATAGTCAGAACTCCATTGCAAATCCATATATAGCTAAATTTATCAAGACCCCCCCCCCCTCCCTCCCTCCATAATGGTGAAAAATATACCCTGAATTATAAATCAACACCATATTTTTGGTACATAGCCTAGACTGCAGTTTTCAACAAAATTTAGCATTTCAGCACAATTCAAAATAATGAGTATTTTTCATGCTCTTTTATAATTAAATAATCACTTTACAGGGACTATTAATTTTGAGCCCTGAAGGGGCTAGAAGGTTCAGAACAGCCCATAGAAACCTAGTAACCCTATGCTCAAAAATTTGCTTTTTTAAATAACTGGCTAAGGAGAAAAATAGGTCATATGTAGCTGACTAATGATTGAAGCTGACTTAGGCTATATATTTCCATATTAGGGGGGGGGGGGGGGTAAAGCATAGGCTCGTGGTATCAACTTCAAAGTCTAATAACCATAATAACTTATTTATTATGAAGTAACTAAGTAAGAGTCTTTTATTCAGGCTCATCACTAAACAAAATATAACCCAGTTGTGCTGATGATTTGTATCTGGTAATTATGTCAGTGATTCCAATCCTCAAAATGTAAATGGGGCAAAAATAACCAGTTAGCCATGATAAAATAAAAAGTAGCAAAATAGAAATAAGAAGGTATTTCTCAAAGTCTAACTGAGGCAACTGCTCCCCCCTCACATAATTGGCACCCCAAAATTATGTGGCCTAATGCTGAATTAGAATAAACAGTGTACAATGGCAAGTACAAACAATACAATAATATATTGGTATATGATTCATAATACAATAATATATATTACATAACAACAATGACAGATAATGATCTAATAGTATTGCTTTATTTAATCAACATTTGTCATTCAGAGAAGCCATGACTCTCTAATTTTGTTCTTAATATAATTCCTGTTTTGTTCCACTAAATTTTTTTTGGTACTGTTCTAATATATGGGCAACATGCAAGAATGCAACTTGAGAAAAGCCAAGAACAGATAACATTACCCAGTAATTTCCTATCTTATGCTCTATAAACAAGGGGTTTCTCACTCCAGGAACTATATTCAAGCTTTAGTTTTTTGGGGTTTAGGAGGAAAAAAGGTACCTAGGTTAGTTTAGGTTATGTATTTATTATATTCTATGCTTTACCCCCACCCTCCTAATGTGCAAATATACAGCCAAAATTAGTTTCTAAACTATTATATTTTTATCCTATTTTGTTTTATTTCACTAGCATTAACCAAACTTCACTTCTTGCATGTTCCCCAGATATTAGAACAGTACCTTTTTTTCCTGCATTGCTTTAGTATAACAGTGTGGCATCCTTTTCACTAATAAATACCTGTAATTTTTTGAAGGCCTATAGGATATATGTTCTGAAAATTCAATCAATTATTATTATTGTTGCTGGTTTGCCTGTGAGTCCAGGCAATTTGATGGTCATATGTTAGTCCTAAAACTCAGCTGCCCTTGCATGAGACTATAGGCAGGCAGACCTTATGTCACTTGTTCACCTGCAAATCCAGGCAACTTGTTGGGTCAACCAATTTTGAATGAATTTTGTGTTAATGTAACTGTCTGAGCTTATAAACTGGGTTGCCTGTCTAAGACTTTAGGCAGGTAAACCCTATGCCACTTGTTTGCACACAAGGCCAGGCAACTTTTCAGTCAACCAATTTTCAATTAATTCTGTTTTAGTGTAACTGCCTTGGCTTATAGATTGGGTTTTCTGACTGAGGACTGCAAGTCCAGGTGACTTAGTGGTCATGTTAATCCTAAAACTTGGTCAAAAGGCCTTAGACTCTAGGCGGACAGGCCTACTTGGAAAGTCTACTTGAACTACAATAGAGATGACTAAGATTTTTGGGCTGACTCACAACAGACAATGTCCATGTTTATCATTCTCCATGTTTAAAGGAAACACAATATTGCCTATTGTTTTGATTTTATAGTGCTTTGTATATAAGAGTAAAGACAATATTTATTGCTTAGAGTATAAAGAACCAATGACTTTAATAGGCCAAGTCAAACAGTGCTCACCCAAGTAATTTGTATTTCTAATATAAAAAAAGCATAAAAGGTATATGCTACTATTATATAGTAACTATGAGGTAGATTTATATCAAAATATTCAAGCAAATCACACAGCCTACTAGGTGTCTTACCTTAGCCTACATAAGGTAGGCTATCAGTGGAAGTCATTAGGTCTGCAAAACTACCAATAGGGTAGCCTATATATTGATACTTTCTTTTAGAATCATTAATGTTTACCTTTACACTGCTTCATGGTTAAAAGATCCTGGAATGCCAAAAATCCTAGTAACATCAAGACCAGGCCTAGTCAAGCCAAGCTCTTTTCAAGAAGCATTCCTTAAAAAGTATTTTTCAAAGAAAAGAGCTTTGCTGAACTAGGTTCCGATTTCTGTTTTACCAGAACATACAAGAAAACAACACTTTCTAAGGCTATATGCTGATTTATTTATTTTTTGCTCATTTTCTGCTGTTTATCAGCACACGTTTTTTATTTTTGAAATTGGCTACGAACTTATGTATTGGAATACATTATCTCAACTGGTGATCTATCTCCTTAAAAAATGAATTATCGGTTTTTCACACTAATTTAAGACGTATATGGCTGTGTAAGTTTGCACTTGACCAATTTAATGAATTAGTTTTCATTTTAGGTGTCCTTGGTACTTTAAAGTCAATGGACTGCTATTAACAATGATTAGGGTTTTGTTAACCCATGGAATTTTTTCAATGAAATCCAATGGTATGCAATAGAACTTGTATTGGGACATGTATAAATCCATATTAAATACGCTGATTATTTGGTTTGTGTTCATGGTGCTAGGTCTAGTAAAACACTGCCGTCGTGGATGATTTCCCAATAGGCTTCAAATTGACTCAATGATCTTTGCGTTATACTCTGATTCAAAGCATTGGGAAATGTGCACTCTAAACGTATATTCCCTGTTCGCACTATGCTCATATTTTGGGTGCCAGACAATTCCGAAACAATTACACCATGGTTTTTTGAGGAAATTGAATTTGTTATTCCATTTTTCAAATAGTTTAGAGTTATGATCTAGGGATTGCATGGTCAACTCATAGAGAGTTCTATAGGATTTTTTATCAAATGATAGAGTGTACAGTGGAATTCCATTAACTTTGCACACAAGACTAGATAGACCGAAAAAATTAAAATCATGGGGGGATGCAGTTTCAGAATCCAACAGCACTAAGACTCTTCACAAACGCCCAAGTGAGTTTTGATGGGATTTCTCCATTGATAAACGATGAATCAGTATAACTAAGAGAGCCAGTGGTAATGTGACGTTGATTGTGATCGTATTGGGGGACAAGAAGTTTAATGTTGTTACCATTGGCTCTTATCTCTTTCCACTGCCAATGCAACAGAGCTCATAACCTGTTGTTTCCGAACATGAAGAATTGCTGAGGAGATGACATTTGCATCAGGTGCAGCAGCAAGTGTTTTTCTCAAAATGAAATTCGATGGAGTTAGTTCTAACTTTATGTCAATCTTGACATTGGGAGGCAACCATTGCGATATATCGAATATCTCAGGATTTAATTTACCAACTAGATGATACTCCTAGATCACTGCAGCTGTTAACTCACCGTCAGTATCAAAACCCGATCTATATTCAAAGCCAAATACCTGTCCTCTCAAATCCTTATACAATTTTGGTGTCATCATCATAAATTGATAATTTATGGTAATATTGCCAGTGCTCACCAATGTTCCATTAATGAATACATTAATGTATTTGAATAAGTTGTGTAGGATACAGTTTTCATTGGACAGGCAATCAGCAGCAGCGGGAGTTGTATTGTCTGACTTTTTCTTCACCGCACCATTTAAATCAATAAATGTTGATGATAAATCAATGAGATAGTCTTCATTGGAAAATATCTGAAAGTGTATATTTTACGAGAGGGGTTGTTGAGGATTAAAGTGCTCATAGTAGCCGTACTTGACACTGACATCAACATTGAATAGACAACATTGAACATCAGCATTGAATAGATCCAATGAGGAGCTGATCGATGGATGCAATTCTTTGTGGGGGAGATAGGTCATATTAAGAGAAGAAATCCATCTTTGCTCTAGCAATCTTTTCCTTCTTCGTCTTCTTCTTCTTATTGGTCTTCTTTGTTTTATTCCTCAAAGTCAGTGTTGATTTCCTTCGCTTCCCGCCTGGGTAGAGACTGATGAGTGAATGATGACCACGCACCCTTTTTAACCCCTTCCCATTTTGCTGTTTTTTAAATGCTCGCCAACGGCTCTTTCTGAAAATCCAATATTATCCTTAACACTCTCATTGATATTTTATATTCAATCCTCAGTCCTGTGGTTTTGAGGCAGCAAAATTTGATGCAGCAGGTACCAGATATTTTCTGGCAAGGGGTAGTGCAGAACGAAATAGCCAAGCAAACCAGATACCAAGACCACAGCCAGACATTTTAGTAAGACCCTTGTAATAGTCCAACCCATGACCTATTTGATGAGGACTCAGAGCAGCAACATAGCAGTTGATGTCAGTACAGACAAATGGAATTCTTCTATTGTTCATCTTAGGGAGTGACGATGGGTCAAAAATTACATGTAATCACAGCTAAACCTTTTTTTTATTGCTAGAGGATCACCTAATTCAGTTCTTAGTGTTAACTGACAGAGTTCCAAATGTGGAGTGTTTACGGGGATATAGTGAAAGTGCTTTATATTGTAATGATGAATATGATCTTGATTGGTTTTTCGTTCAAGAACTCGTAAGAGAGGGACATTGCTATTGCCAGCTCTGGATGTTTCAACAAATGAGGCTTGGAGAAGAAATATACAAGTGTCCTAGGAGAACGCTGGTGTTTACTTAGCAAAAATAATATTAGTCTTTCCGGCACTTTTATCATGGATTATATTAAGTTTAAAGCCAAGTACATCTTTTAGATTATCATTGAGAATAACCTTTTCATTGGCAATGGCGTGAACTAATGTATATCCTCCCCTCTTCCTTTGATAGTTGAAATGAAAGGCTCCTTTTTTACAAGCGGAAACTCTTTTACTGATAGAACGACATAAATCATTCATACAAGTGAGTTCCTCGTATGGAACTCACAACAAATGGATCTTTTGAATCTTTTGAATTTTATGTTGTTCGCTAACGGCTGGTGGCCAATATTGTGGTCTAATTTTTATATTATATTTGCGATTTTCCTTCAGGATATCATAGGTATTTTTGAGAATACAATCGACAAGAGCTACTTCATGCGCACCGTCGAATTTAATGACGGGGGAGAGTTTCGTAAAAAAATCACTTGTTTTAATGAACTCATTGTAGAGAGGATTGGAGACGTTGGAAACAAATATTACAAACAAATCATTGGGCATTGTTAATGTCACCACCACCGATTCAAGAATCAAAATCAGAGCTGTATCCTGGCCACCGAACAAATAACTGTTTCTTGCCCCTGCGAGTAAGAGTCTTTAATATCATTTCTATTTGATAAATGTAACTAGTGTTTCTAACTTTTTTGTTGTTGATAGTCATAGAAACCGCCGAGAATCTCTTCATATTTGATATCTCGTAGACAATAAGTTATGGGTTTGGTGTCTAGGATTTTTGCCACTTTAAAAAGTTCAGTGGAACACAAGTAATTACCTTTTTAAAAAATTAGTTGTTCTATTAATTCGAACAGTATCATAAACATTGAATTTTTTCTTCACAATCATTTCATTTGAATATTGTTTAAGAAATGTATCCGTTGAAAGAAAACTTCCGTTGGGGTTGAGTTGGACAATGATCGACGGGGTCGTTGATTAAAAAATCAACAAAATTTTATCTAAACCATGAATGAAAGCAGGTGTATTTTTCAATGTACAATATCTTGAAACTAAAAGTCGAATAGTTCTTATCAATCGTTCGGCCAATTCAGCCTTTATAGGACTATGATAGAGCATTGTATTATATTTCATTAGTAATTTTTCGACATGTGGATTAACTAATTCACTCCCGCGATCTCTTTTAATTTTTTTATATGAATCTTGTTCGAGAATACTTTCTATAGCTTGAGCAACTTCAACACCTCTCTTTGTGCGCAATGGAATGGCGTATGCAAAGCGACTAAAAAACACTGATTGCAAGTAGATTTTACTAATACGGTTTGTTGTGACGCTGTTGAATCTCATCTAGGGTTAAGATATCTGCTTGCATCATGTGCAGCGGAGAAAAGACTTTAGTTTTTTCGATAATGATTAGCACGAAGCCTATGATTTCTATGCAGAGTGCAATTTGATTCATTTTGAAGATAGTCTTGTAGACTTTTAGTGGGAACACTAGTGACTTTGGAAGAGCGGTGGGGGAACTTAAACTTCCAGCTTTACCAATATTTTCATAAACACGTTTCAGAACTTCAACCATTTGACTGTAAACACGTAGTGTAACATCCACTACTCTTTTGTATACTAGCGGGTGTTGGTGGTTGTGACGTTGAGCTGATATCAATACGTCTTCACTATTGTCTTGCTATCAACGGTGTGCTCCTCCTCATTGTCAAATCAATGTTTTCACTAGGTGTACTATTTTTTTCCAAGATCGATTTAAAATCTTCTTCTTCTTCTTCATCTTCTTCTTCCAGTTTTAATGAATGTTGACGATGAGGAAGGAGCATGTTCATTTAATTTTTTAGAATTGGCCTATTGCTAATAAGGCTTTTGGGGAAGTTTAATGTATTTAGAAAGTTGTATAGATGAGTATCAAATGATAAAAATCCTTTATGATTTGTAACCATATCATAGATTAAATCAAGTAGATTATAGCTCTTCCCTTGGATTATATTCCTTTCCCATTTCTATTAAATTGAATATGATCTTTACCTCTTTCTATGAGGTATGTTATGAGTCGTTTACTTTGTTCACGATATGAGTCTGGCATTAGATTTCCAATGCTCTGATTCTATTGAAAACAATTCCTTATTCTTTAATTGTGTTCCAGCAGTAGCAGAAGAATCCTGAGGAGATGCTCCTTTTTTGTAATCAATGAAATTTACATTGACTGGTCTTGCACGATAAGGCTTAAGTTTGTCCACTTGGCGAAGTGCATCTTGAAGTAAAAGTAGTATTTTTTTTTATCATCGTCAATATTCTCATAGTCAATGAATTTACTCAGATTGTCCTCAAAGTGTGTCACGGGTGAAAGAGCGAGTACTATTACCGTCAATTTATAGAGTTTCGCCACTAGAGAAAACTGTGCACAAGTCCTGAAATTATTGGCAGTAAAAGTGTAAAAAAGCTACCGCCCGCTTGAAGTAGATAAAACCTTTTAAAGTTGTTCCTTTCTTTTTACAGGCCAATCCACGTACAATAGAACGATGTTACTTTGCCCTGTTACTTAACTACTTCTGGCACTTGAACATTGCCCTCGGTTAAATTTAAACAAAGTTCAGATATTAGATTAATGAAATCGTTGTCAATACCATGTTTGAGTATGGCTTTTCTAAGTGGGGGTTTTGAAGTGCTTAGAACGGAAAATAAATGTTTATTTTCATGTAGTTTCTTCAGTGTCATGATGGCAACTAATAGCCTTTTTTTACTGTTCATGGGGAGATATACTGTGATTTCATTGTCAAAAATATCTGTGGCGACACATAAATCCTCGGGTGTATTTTGGTTAAGTTCCAATAGGATGTAGCCGTAGGCTTTATTAGTTGCCTGATTGTACGCTGATAGTAGAAATTTAGGGGCGCCGGGGTATATTTCTTTATTGAGAGTTATTAGCGAGCTGGAATCACAAATAACTCTGTAGATGATATAGTAGGTACAGCTCAAAGCAAGTGTTCGCATACACTTGCTCTGATGAAAGAGATTGTGTCGAGCTAGAGTAACGGAAATCTGTTCATTATGAGAGCGAACAGTAAACAATTTTAGCATTTCCTGGGACCATTGTTCAATGGATTCAGCTAAATCGTCAATAATCAGCGGAGAGTTTGGTTCAATAATGTCGAAAACATCAAGTCCCCTGTAAGAATTGTATCTGCACTGATGTAGCAATAGCTTTTATTTTATCGTTTGACTCCTGCCAAATACTGCAGTAATGTTTTATTTTTTGGGCTTTTCCATAAACATTTTATCACAATTTTTAATTGTTTTAGATAAGAGTGTCGTTTTGCGTGACATTAATGGACCACACAGAAACGATCTAAATGGTGTTTTAAATTGATACATATTGCAGTTCCCTTCAAAAGCTCACCTACAACTAACTGTAAGTTATAGATGTCTAATGACTAAATAATTTCACTATTAGTACTATGCCGTTCAATAATAATAATATGAAGAACAAAATCAATAAAGAATCATATTTTCTTTTATTTTTAACATAAAAGCAGCTCTTTACAAATAACGCAATTAGAAAAAAAGCACTTTAAACAAAAAAAATACACATAAGGTTTGTTTTTTTATTTATTTATTTACAAGAATAACATAAACAACATTTATTAGAAATAGGCACTAGGAAAAAAGCACTTTATAATTAATAAATATACCTCTCTTATAATAAAAATTACAACATTTATTCAAAATAAACACTAGGAAAAAACACTTTTTATTAAACAATACACTTAAAATATTATCAATTTTTATTTACAAAAAATATATATTTTAATTTGAAATGATGTCCCCCAGCTCCCCGGGGGGGCTGCTGCGGCAGCCAAAGGCCGAGGCGGTCACTGCAGTGGCCGTGGAGCGTGGCGGGCCCGCTACAGCGGGCCGGGAACATTAAATTATGAAATAATTATGTATACTTTATGAAGAAATATCTCTGCCTTGCACATATTGAAAATTATTAATTTTAATAAAAAAGAAATTCCCAAAAACACCCAACACCTCCCATCCAGCCACCTTGTACCATTAGAGAATTTAAGTTAATTTTTCCAGACGAAGTTGTTTTCTATACTCTCTACACATTCAACTCGGTCTGAAATTAAATAGTGACCGTGTGGTGGTACCTTCACACCATCCTCAAGTACATAAAATTTGTCTGATATGGCCGACATGGCGTTTTTTCTCAGCTCTAACTGTTTTGTTTTTAAATTGTAATGAGCGAATCTCCATGACTTTCCCTCTTGGGACTAAACTACTTTCCACAAAGTTTCTATAAACACTCATATTGAAATAATTTTTTACAAAGTGTGTGGGCACCCCCTTGCAAACTTGTTTGATTTCCTTGTTGTGTGTTTCCACACAGTATAACTTCGGCCCAGGAAACACACCACTGGATATCAGATCAATTCCCGTTTCAGATTTTAGCATTAACAATTGATTTAGGGCCTGGTGTTTCACTAGCTCTGGATAGAGAGATTCGTTCCAGTTGATGTAGTCCATCTGCTAGCTAATGTACTCTCTTTTTTCAAAATCATTCAACAAATTTTGATTTAACTTTTAACAGGAGTGAATCAGTGTCCCCATAATACACTTGAACTTGTCCCTTAATCGGCCAGTGTACCTTGCATACATTATAATAAAATGAAAAAAAATGAGTTTTTTTTATATTTCCGTTACTACACTCCCGCCTGCAATATTTTTATTTAAAATAATGTTTCTTTTCTTGCGATGTAGGAGCACCATGTTAGAGTCTATGTTTGTGAATGATGTGAAGTTTGAACCCGCAATGATTCAAGCAAAATTTTTGGAGTGGTAACAATGTCACAGCGGCTTCTCTTTTGTACGCTTTCGCACATTTTACCGCAGGCTGAGTTCAAAATGAGTATACAGAATTCCTTCTTAACCTTCATTTTAGCTTGCGAACGTTTACTGACAAAGGTGTCAATAACCGTTTTCATGTAGGGTTTTTGATCAAATTGGAGGGCTCTATGAGTCTTTGTGACTATGAAACCATTGAACACCATCCATCTCAATAACAAGCGATGAACAACGATATTCTGTTCCGGGTTAAGGTCAGCAATAAGTTTTCGCTTTGAAGGTACCCAGTTCATACTCCCATCCTCTACTAGGTAAATTGTGGGGACTCAGAGTCCCTACCCACCTGTCTGTTTATGCACGGGAAAACAAAGTCTTTTACCGAGTCATGGATTTCCATGGGTATTTCCCCGTCAATTTCAAAAAACCATCCCTACGTCCCAATCTCCTCAACGGTATCAATATTGGGGAAATTCGAAGCACAAGGATCGTTAAGCAATTTGTTATTCCCAGACGGCCAACAGTAGTGAGACATCACCGACAGGCAAAGGGAGTTCATATCCAATAAAAAACTGCATCTTATTTTTTCATCAGTGTTATGTCCGGTCGGATTAGTTTTCATAATACGTTCCCCGTGAAACACATGCCCACCCCTCATTGATCTCTCTACAAACAGGTGCTGACCCACGTCGGTGATCAGACCTATTTATTCTTTTCTGATTTTAAGAATCAAGTCCATCACCAGATGAGAAGTCGAAAAAATAATACCATAAAACCAACCCAAATTCTCCATAGATGTTATCTGTGTTTTTGCGAAAAATTTTCAGAAGAGTCAGTACACATCACTGGCCGATTATAGTTTACAGTAATCTTATCCATTTTTTACACCCATCCTTTACCCAAACCCTCTTGGCCAATTCATAGTCACCAGTGGTGCACTGACTCTCCGCAAGAGAATTGTAAAATGCTTCGATAGGCGGTGATGATACGTCATCTAGCCTCGAGGTAGAGTTGTATTAATTTATATGCACATTTGCCCTTACACGTTAATAAACCATACATTTCATCATCGGGGAATCGCTCTTTCAGCAGAGGGAAACTATCAAAATTGACGCTTCTCTGTACCTAAACCAAGTGACTTAAAGAATTTGGGAAGAAACAGAATGAGTATTAGAAATGGATCTTATTCAGGCACGTGTTACCATTGTCAAATGTTTTCAAATGAATTCTAGCAGCAGTAGCTTCCCCAATGATCTGGGTATGGTATTATAACAAAAAGAACCATCTATCCATGCGTTATCTACAACTCCCCCTTAGCAATGCGGGCCAAAGCTGTAAAATAAACTTTAAATCGTAATTGAAATTGTGTATAAAAACCGGCACGAAATATTGCTGTCTAATGTTTACATTACACGACTGATGTGCAACCCCTCTAAAGTTTCTCCCTCCAGATGTAATTTCCTTCCGTAAATGGTCATGGTTGATCACCTTCCTCTTTCCCCCATTCCTAGTCCCATCATCAAATTCTTCCTTGCAAACCCAACCTATTTTGCGACTTTTGCGCGTGTGCGTAAGAGACCCCTATGGCTTCATGTATTTTAACACGATTCGGATTTGACGAATCGTACACGTCTGTGAGTTTGGTTGCGCAGTCCAAAATGATCTTTTTGCTCTGCAGGAGCATGTTCTGAAAATTCTTAAAACGTAATATCACCCTATCTCCACTAACCGTTTCCACAGCCGTGTATCCATGTCGTTTACAGTGTTTCATGTGATGCTTTAACTTTAAATTACTACGAAATATAGAGAGACATGCTGGACAATAATAGCATACACCCGTTTTTTTACCCTCCCTCAAAACCCTACTAATATCTGTAATTGGATTAAAATATCCTATTAAATTAGGCTCTAAGGGAGGCGTGTATAGAAGCCAGACCCATATGCACAGTAAATAATTATTTTACTTACAGTAAGTAATCGTAGTAATCATATGGACATATGCCATTACACGTTAATATATCATACATTTCATCATCAGGGAATCGCTGTTTAAGGAGAGGGAAGCTATCAAAGTTGTTGCTTTTCTGTACCTGAATCAATTGAATTTAAGACTTGGAGAAGAAACTGAATGAGTCTAAGAAACGTAATTTATTCAGGCACGTGCTACCCATGTCAACTGTTTTCAAAATGAATTCTAGCAGCACTAGCTTCTACGATGATTGGGTATGATATTATAAAAAAAGAACCATCTATCCATGCGTGATCTACAACTCCCCTTGGCAATTCGGGCCAACGCTGGTAAAATAAATTTTAAATCGTAATTGGAATTGTGTATAAAAACCGGCACGAAATATTGCTGTGTAGTGTTGACATTGCACAATTGATGTGCAACTCCTCTAAAGTTACTCCCTCAAGATGTAATTTCCTCCCATAAATGGTTATTCTCCCTTGCAAATCCAACATATTTTACGTTTTTTAATGGTCAATCTGTCATTTGGTGATAGGAGCATAGGATAGCTTGTGTAACGCAGGCGAAAAATTGCACGATTCACTGTTTTAATTAGGCGGATCAATGCCGTGCGCATGCAGTCACCACACTCAACTACATCCAGCGCTTGCATGGTATTACTGGAGTCTCTTTGCAAGTGTGCGTAAGAAACCCCTATCGCTTCATGTATTTTAACACGATTCGGATTTGACGAATCGTAAACGTCTATGAGTTTGGCTTCGCAGTCCAAACGACCTTATTGCTATGCAGGAGCGTGTTCCAAAAGTTCTTAAAACGTAAGATCGCCCTATCTTCGCTAACCGTTTCCAAAGCCTGGTATCCATGACGTTAACAGTGTTTCATGTGATGTTTTAACTTTAAATTACCACGAAATCTTGAGAGACATGTTGGACAATAATAGGATACACACTCGTTTTTTAACTTCCCCCAGAACCCCACTAATATCTGTAACTGGATTAAAATGTCCCATTGAATCAGGCTCTGAGCGAGGCGAGTATAGTATCTAGACCAAATGCTTCACTGACTCAAAGGAAGGAGCCCTAACTGGAAATAATACACCCTTTTTATCAGAACTCTGACCCTCTTCAAATTCTTTGTCGTACTGTAGCATCGTAACACCAATCTTTAAATATTTATAAGCCCGCTCTAAAATATCTTTCCCTTTTAATATTAAGGGAAAGTGACCCCTTAAAAATTGAAATCTACTTTCAGAAACATTTACCCATCCCCATTAGCAGCCAATTCATCCAACTTTTTCTTAGAAGCATCTTTTTGCAGTGGTCTAAAGGCGGAAACTAAAAATGCATACTTGAAACACTGTAGCATCGCATCGAAATATTTTTGTTGGATTCCTCAACAACCCTCTAAATCAGAATAATATTTTAGTTCAATAGCCCTCCCTTATTGACAGTATAATTGTCCATTTTAGTTACGATGCTGCTAACCCAATCTAGAAAAACCTCCTCATAATTTGCCAAATACATGCGAATGGCTAACATTTCTGCATGCAATTATTTTGAATAGAGTTCGCCAACATTCTCATTTAAAAAATATAGATTTAGTGCTATTGATGCTTTTAAATTGTCCCTCCCTCTGCACACCCCCGTCTGTTTTTCAAGAAGGGCTCGAATCTTGTTAACATAGGAATGTGTGATAGCCATTGGGTCTGTTACTATACTCCCTGACATTAAAGAATTAAAGGGGTAAACGAAATTGCGGTGTATACAATAGCATAATGGAAGGCAGAGTTAGATAAGAAAAAATATGGTTTTATAATGCTGGTGAGGGTAATGTCTCACTACCCTCGTTATCCTCAATAGTGGGGGGTGGCATAGAATCTTCAATAACACCACCACCAGTCTGTTCAACTGTATTAGTGGGGCGTGGGTGAAATCACCTAATTCACTGAGGATTCCTTCCACAGTGTCAGGGGATAGTTGATCTATCCAGCCTGCATTGTCTTGTAATGGAATTTGATTATAAATCTTAGCATGAGAACCCGGTTTCGATACACTTTTCGGCCTATCCCCCAAATATTCATTTATAAACATATTTGTCCATTCTGGGTCCTCAGTCATATCTATATCAGAGGTTAGATCCTCCAAGCTAAGTATATCCCCAAAACATTCGCTTAAAACCCCTCTTTTCCATTCTAAGTCACTATCAACTTAAGCACTATCTCTAAAGTCCATTAGTGGTATTAGGATTGCTGAAGGCTCATTAAAAATGGAGTTAACAACTAAACTTTCAAATGGGATAAATCCATTTATCTAGACAGTGAAAAAAACAGGTACAAAAGTCAAGATATTTTAGTCACATATACAGCGACCGTTTTCTGTTAAAATAGATCCATTTGAAAGTTTATTTGTTCGTCTTAGAACGGCAGTGTGGTCTAAGAAAACAACACCTAATTTAAAAGTGTTATCTCAAAAATAGGTTTTTGAGTTGATGTTGATGGAGACGATATTTCCCCGACGTTAATCTATAAAAAAGGATTTATTTTCCATGTGAAATATGCACTATTTTATAAAGTGCAAAAAAACAGTGCCAATTTTTTGCTCCACCTCGTCAAAACATACGTTTCTCCACTATTATATTAACTAAATACTTGCCCACTTCAATCTAATAAAGTACCTGCAGACAACTTAACTAATTTTATATTTCGTCTTTTACCATATTGATTTCACAGAAAATAATTGAGCAGAAAAAAGTATGGTACTTATTTAGTAGTTGGTAAGCAAACAGGAACTGAAGTTTGGGTAATACCAATGGAATAAAACAAAGTATGATAACAAATATCTGTCACGGAGTTAGCAATACCGCACTAAGAACTGATAACCGGTTTTTCGTATATCATTTCTATGCACTAATAATCACATTTTTACCGGCTACTAAATAAGTACCAAAAGTTAAAACACTATCTGATTAATGTTTTTTTTTTTTTTTGCCCCATTCTTCTCTTTTTCTTCAACAGTTACCCCATGAGTAAATATAAACACGCACACATACCCCTTCTTGTCTCGTAATTGGAGAATTATAGCAATGAAAATACTTTTTAACCATTCTTGAACAAAAATGGCTATTTTTTTAACTCGGATTCATTCACTTACACATAAATATCGAGCATATTGGGAATGTAATGTTAAAAATAAGCGGGTAACATAACATCAGTAGATCACTGCTACGGTGCTACGTCTTTGATTGCTCAAAGCGAGAAGAGAGCTCTATCCTGCACTGAGCCTGGGGTGTATGATAATCGCTTCCTCGCGAGTTAAAAGTTAAACGAAAATCAACTTGATTAAAAGGCAATTTGCAATGCGAAATTATTAGTGCGTTGTAAACTTGAATAAAAAAAAAATAGAAGGTTAAAATGGATTTTAATTTATGTAAAATGGTAATAAATGTTTGTTTTTTGAACCCTCGCCACCTCTTTCCTGCCCACCCACAATTACACAAAACTATCAGATAAATGCACTTATGTCAGAAGTTGCAGATAACAAATCAGAAAAGACCTGTCAATCAGTTGACGGGGCGTAGGTGATTACAGTTCCCTTACCACGTTCAATAATCTGATTTGACCTATATCAGTGGCTTCAATCCTGGGATCGAGCTCCGGTCATTTTTGGTTTGGACATTCAGCATCAACTTCCTTGAGTAAAAATTAATTTTCAGTTTTTTCGTTAGGTAAGTTCCTTGGATAACATATAATCTTATAGACTTAAATTTCAATCATCTTAAACACATAGAAAAAAAAGAAACACCGCTCCTAGTTGGAGCTTAAACTATCTATATTTTAAACACGATGCACAAAAACTAATACAATTTGACTATTAAGTCTGTTTGATATTTATTCAGGTTACAAATGGGGGACACCGTTCCCCCTCCCCAAAACCCAAGCCCAACATATTAACGATAATTTATATATTTAAAGGAGACGCATTGGTCAATTTTAGTCTTAAAATGAGATATTTCTGCAATTTACTTAGAAACGATTTAAGGCTAAATACCCTATAACTGAACGGGTGTCATAAAAGATGTGAATTTTCGCTAGATAATTGCATTAGTGCAATGAAACCTAGATGACAGACAATTTTAGTTTTACATACTAGATATTCCTGCAAGCGTTTTTAGCCAAAATATCCTTATATCTGACCACCTGTTACAAAAACATATGAATTTGCATTACCTATAAATCAGGGTACCTGCAAGACTGGGGACCTTGCAGTCAACTCTATTCCCACTTGAGGAGTGGCGCCCCTCGAGGAAATTATAGCCTAGTAAACGACACAGCATTCGCACGGGATTCTGACTAATGGACAATTCTTCTGGGCTTGGTATGTTTTGATGGGTGTCTTTGGGCTGAAAAACCTCTTCCTAGCTAATTTATCTATTATGGGTTGCCTCCCCGTAGTAGCATAATATTTGTAGGCATGAATATATAATGAGTCGGAGGTAATAGGCTTGATACTGTCTGTGCAGGACTTCGACTCTTGTTGATAGAAGAGCATCGCCAAGTGCTGAAAACCATGTTGTGACCAAGATGGGCCCAGGATTGCACAAAGCCTCCATTCATGGAGGTCCCAGGGACTTCTTGCTGTCCGGTTCTAAGCCGGCTTAAGCACTTCGGTGTAGACTTGAGAAGATGTGTGATCCCCGTCCTGCACTGGTATCCGGGATCATTGCTTTTCCTGAGGCGAAAATAATTTCAATGATTTAAAGAACATGAAAATTGGAACTTGGAATGTTACGACATTAAAAAATGACTATCGTATCGACATTTTGACTGACGAATTCAGACGATTTGAGCTGGACTTATTAGGAGTTTCAGAAACTCATATCCCAGGGGTAGGAAGCATGAAATTAGGTGATATAGAATTTGTTTACTCAGGCAGGAAGTATGAGGTACATAGACAGGGAGTAGGGCTCATAATGAATAAGGAAGCTGGTAAGTCTTGTTTAGGCTGGGAAGGTATTAATAATAGAATACTAATTGCTCCTTTTATGACTAGAAAGTTCAGGGTATCAGTTATAGTAGTATACGCCCCTGTAGAACCGACTGACGGAGACACTGGTGACTCAGATGAATTTTACTTAGTTACAGGAGCAAATAGACAAGGTTCCAGGTAGAAATATGATGTTATTACTCGAAGATTTTAACACCCAGGTTGGTAGAAATAGGGATAGATGGTATCCCAGCCTAGGTAAATTTGGTGTAGGAAAAGAAAACAGTAAGGGATACAGACTTTTGCAATTTTGTAGTGTCAAGGGTTAATTTAAAGCTGCAATATCGGAAGGGTAACTACTTCCCGGGAAGTTATGATGTTCGTAGACTCCAGGATGAGAATTTGAGAGAAAATTTCCAGGAACAGTTGAATACTAAACTTGAGTTTAAAATTTGATAATGTGAAAGATGGTTGGGATAATTTTAGGAAAATAATTTGTGAAGTTGCTGAAGGTGCATTAGGGAAGAAAGCTAGAACTGCAGCTAAGAATATTAGTGAAAAAGCTTTATGTTTAATAGAAAGGAGAAAGGACTTGTACAAGAATTATCTGAGTGATAGATTGTATGAAAACAAAAGAAATGTAAAGCAAGTGGAGAAAGCATTCAAATATGAACTAAGGAGGTGTGAAGTGGAGGCCATGGATAAAATTGCCGAGGACCTGGAAGATGCAGCTAGACGGCATAATAGTAAAATATTGTACTGGCACGTTGAGAGGATTGACTACTCCCTCTCAACAAATTGAGAGGGACTAGTCAATCCGGACTTGTCGCAGTTAAAGATAGGAATGGGGTCGCAATTAGTGATAAGGAAAAAACTAAAGCGAGATGGGCCGAACATTTTGAGAACTTGCTTAACCGAGATAGAGTTACAGGAAAAAATATAGAGGAAAATGAAAAAGTTTGTGTACCTTGGATGTGAAGGAAGATTTGTTTTGTGAGGAGGAATTAGCAACAGTACTAAAAGAAATAAAGAATAATAAGGCTCCAGGTGCTAATAAGGTGGTAAATGAGTTTCTTAAATATGGTGGTTTCGGAGGTTAGAAATAAGTTATTGAAGATTATGAATATGATTTTTGAAAAAGGGAAGTACCTAACGATTTTAGGAAAACTAAAATCGTTTAACTAAATTAAGCCACTTTATAGGAAAGGTGATAAAAGTGAGTGTGGTAATTATCGAGGCATTAGTCTGGTCTCTGTAGGTAGCAAATTACTTAGTAATATGATACTTTTTAGACTGAGAGATGATGCGTAGACAAAGTTTTAAGAGAAGAGCAGTGCGGTTTTAGAAAAGGTAGAGGATGTGTCGACCAAATTTTCACTCTTAGGCTAATAATTGAGAAGTGCCTGAGTTTTCAAACACCTTTGGTCCTCAGTTTTATACATTATGAGCAAGCGTTCGATTCTGTTGATAGAAGAGCTTTAGTAAAGGTTTATTCATGTATGGTATACCAGACAAATACATTAAAGTGATTAGTGCTATGTACGAGAATAACACTGCTGCGGTTAAGGTAGGAAATGAGGTTAGCAGCTGGTTTTGTATTAAATCAGGAGTTAAGCAGGTTGTGTTCTATCCCCCTTTATATGGATTATTTTGATGGACTTTGTTTTAAGCAGCACAGGAAAGGCAATGGGAGGCCACGGAATCAAATGGGGAGGAAAAAGTCTCCTGGACTTGGATTATGCTGATGATTTAAGCATCCTAGATGAAAGTGTGAGCAAAATGAATGAATTTTTAGAGGTTTTGCGAGTTCAGGGTGCTAGAATTGGTTTGAAAATTAATGTTAGGAAGACTAAGTCACTAAGGCTAAGAATTAGTGAAGATGAAAAGGTGACGCTGGGTAATGAAAAGATTGATCAGGTGGGCAGCTTCACTTACCTTGGTAGTATTATTAGTAAAGATGGTGGGAGGCAGGGAAGATGTTAAAAATAGAATAGCCAAGGCTCAGGGTGTTTTTTCACAGTTAAAAAAAGTCTGGAAGAATAGGAAGATAAGTCTGCAAACCAAGATTAGAATATTAGAAGCTACAGTGAGGACAGTGGTCAAATATGGCTCTGAAGCATGGACGCTCCGAAAAGCGGATGAAGAGTTGCTAGATGTTTTCCAGAGAAATTGCTTAAGGATTGTTCTGGATACCCGGTTGACTGACCGTATTTCAAACAATAGGCTATACGAAAAATGTGGTTCAATACCGCTCTCTCGGGCTATAATGAAAGAAAGGTTGAGGTGGTTAGGGCACGTTGTGTGGATAAAGGATGACATATTGCCGAAGATCGTTCTTTCGGGCAACCATCTAGGGCTAAACGGAAACCAGGTCGTCCCCGTCGGGAGTGGGAGAACGCCATAAAGAAAGATTTAAAGGAAATGGGAACTTCGTGGGCGGGTGTAAAAAGGGAGGCTTTGAATAGATTAGGGTGGAGGAGGAGCGTGCGTAGCTGTGTTGGCCTCAGGCGACTAGGTGCTGCGGTGAGTTGTTAGTAGTAGTAGTAGTAGTGACTTTGTCTGTAACTGTTAAAGAAAGTGATCTAAGTACTTGCATTTCCCGCAAGTTGCTTTAACTGTTATTATTTCATTGCTTTTCAATTTCTATGCTTTCCAAAAAAAAAAATATTATGGGTTGATATTCAAAACCATCATTAATTACAATAGTGTTAGACTATGGTCGATATTAAAATTTAAGACCTAAAAAAAAGATATTGAATTCGTACCATAAACATCGAGACCGGTCTTTTTAACGGGTCTCTAAACCCTTTAATTTATATTGAGGTGTCTCTTATTTCAGCCAGAGTGAAAAACTTTAAAAGGTCCTTGGGGGGCTAATTCCCCGTCACACTCTGCTGGAATCTCCAAAGGAAAATAGTTTAAGAAAAAATTCTCTCGCAATAAATTGCTCCTTGCGAAAAATGTCCCTCACTAAAGAAAAGTCTATCTTAGAAAATCACCTTCATCCCTCCTCTTGCAGAGAAGATTCCCGGTCTAATAATAAGTATTGAAACTTTTATTTTAAGTATTTGAATATTTTCACCCGGAAAATTCCCCCTCCGCAGGATTCTTCCCAAGGATATTCCAGCCCCCACCCGATATTTTCACTTCCTTGGGGGATCCAGTCTATAGATAGCGTTCTTATATCAAAAGATATATGAAAGACGTTACTTTTTCATTCTAGGTCAAAAAATCTCTTGGTGTCTATTCTTAACTCTATTTATTTTTTACTGTATAGGACTTAACCTACACGAGGTTGGCATTAAATTAATATATGTGCCCACCATCAGACTCCCTTCAGAGGAATTGTTTTCCAAGATTGGTTGGTTAATCAAACAGCTAATAGTAAGGAACTTTAAGTAAAGAATGAATTGGCTCAGTAGTAACCAAAACTGAAAAAACAGATTTTTATAAGAATAGATACATAAAAAGAATTGGATTTTCATTTTCATCCCAAATGTAAAAAAGTTCATTAAGTTTAATGCCACTCATCGAATGCGAAGATCATGAGAAAATTTGCCTGATTTTCAAAACAGCATAAAGCCCTCCGTAATGTCAAGAAATTTGAATGAAGATCATATCAGATTCAAAATATCACAAAAAAATACGGATGCGTTTTTAAATCTCTTTTCAGGACAGATTATTTTTGAATGAGTAATTTTAGAAGATCAGGAGAGGGCTCATTTGATCGAAAATCAAAAGTTGTATTTACCCACAAAATGATTGGTGGGTAACTATCCCCTTCCCAGGCTTTTTTTTTTCTCCGAACTCGTCAAAATAAAATTTTGAGATAGGCATTTGATTCATCACAGCCAAAAGGTCCAAAAACTATGCCTTTGGGGAAGACATTACCTTTATAGTTCTTGGGAAAAGAGCTACAAGTTAATTTGCCCGTTTTTCACATATAGTATTTGCTATTGGGAAATCTATGGATTATTTTGGAAGGGGGATTTTCACTGGAGAGTTTTTCAGGGTAGATTTTACATGAAGGGGGAAGGGGAGGAATTCTATGACATAATTTGAAAAACTGCTTGAAATTAAAATAAAAAAAAAACAAGTTTCTTCTATCAAGGTAAGAAACAAACTTAAAACGAACGAAAATTAATCTGTATAGTAGGGCGGCTTATCCCTTTCTCAACCTCTGCTCTTTACGCTACAGTTTTGACTTTTTGTCAAAATTCTTGAAGAGAAACCGCTCTAACACAAGGGCCGTTGAATTTAAATGTGATATATCTTTAAGGAACAGAAAGTCTTTAGCATAAAAAGTGAAGGCAGAGGAAGCTTCCCTCACATATAGAATATATTTTCTGTTCGTTTTAAAGTTGCTCCTTACTTTTAGTTCAAAAAGAAATTTATGGAAATAAAAACTCTTTAGCCATAATTTGCACTATTTAACTTTAGCAAACCCAAGGTAAAACTAAGCAGATTGTTGATACGGAATATCAATTTTCGATATAACGAGTGTCAAATTCAAAAAGTGAAAATATCGGCACACACAGAAATATTGAATAATTTAATTATCGCCCAACAATAGCCAATTGATTTTATTAGCACCAACAACAATATAAACAGATTTTCTCGGAGGCTGTATTAGCTCAGTGTATTTAAATTAGTAATATATAAAATTTTTACAAAATCCATTAGCAACAACATTGCCAAGAGACACAAAAGAGAGAGCTAGAGAGATTGTCAAAAAATGACGCATTTATTGCGTGTTTGGATGATGTTTGTTAATTAATTTTGTCAAAATTGAGCTGCTTTCACAGTTAAGGTAGTCTTTACTTTTTGTTCTTGTGTTGCTATAAGAAGACGTAGATAGAAATCAAATCCCTTTTCAATACCTTTTTCTTCTTGTTCTGTTTTTGTTTGCTTTAAAAATTTAGTTCCTAGCCAAAGAAAGGAAGTAAAAAGATCTGCCCTTTATTGATTCTATTAGCCTATCAGAACCAATTAAACTTGATACAAATTATATTTTTTAACGTTATAAAGCACATCAAAATTGAGAGCTGGTTAAAGCTGGATTTATGGAACTGGTTAAGGAACCGAAAGTTTGGCCATCTTACATCACCGAGGCCAATGACGCAATTAGTTTGAATTAATTTACAGAATACGTAGCAGCCCAACTGTCCCAATCCTGGGACCCTATGAGCAACGTTACACTTAAAAAGAGGGGGGGGGGTGTACCAAAGAGCTAAAAAGTAAAGATAACCTGTGCCTTCCTAAGTCCTCAATAGGACATTATTGTTCAAGTAATAACGAAGAAAAGTTACAATTTAGCAAAGACGTTACTCAGCTGAATTAAAAAATATTGCAGTATGCATAAGCAAATAATGCTCTCGCACCAAATAAACATAAACTAAGCAGTTTATTTAGCTTTTACTAAGACTGTCAGTAATGCGTTACTGTAGAAGACAGTAGTGCACTGTTAACACTTCGGGTGGATGATTGTGAGTTTAATAAGCTCGGATTCTTTGCCAGCTTTACCGTTTATATTAAAGTGTATATCCCCCTTCAACTTCCTTCAACTCCCGCACCCATCATAGGAGACGAAATCTCGCAGTTAAACAACGCACTATTCCAACAGCCCCATGCATAGCGTCATTCAGTTGTATGTGATTTGAAAATGACGTCTTACAAATCAAAACACCCTTTAGTTTACCATTGTTGAAACTTTATACAGGAAAAATGCAACTCCCATGAAACAAAAGTCATGAAACAAAAAGAAAAATCACTTTTTTTTACATGGGCAGCAGTGATATTTCCTCTTATTTTTCTTCGTCACTATTGAAGTACTGGAACTTCTCAGAGAACTTTTCAAGGACTCGTAAAAGATAAATCTTATGTCTTGTCTTTTTATTTTTTATATACCTAGACTCGATAAGGTCGTCATAAAGTGCAACATGGTGCACTAAAAGCACAATTTTGGTAACACTTTTAGAATGGAAAGGCTGTACAGGAGGCATGAATATAATAGAGCTAATTAGGGGCTCGTTTATAAACTAATTTTTACATTTAATTGCTTTTTATAAATTTGACTTTATGAGGCAATCATAGAGTGACACACGGCACCCAAAAAGTGCACTTTGGGTTGTTTTTTCCTTTTAAAAATAAAAACAACAAAAACGGGCGTTGTCCAACTAAAAAAACTCGGCGGAGTCCAACTAAAAAAACTCGGTGGCACTAGCCACTATAATTTCCAATCTAATAAGCCCGTTTAGAAGTTTCTACGACAACAAATGACCATTTCAAAATTTTATCAGATGGATTTCGAGAAAATACAAGGTGTGGTTGGGATAATAAAAGTGGCTAGTGCCCTTTTTAATAGTCGAAAGTGATCGGATGGCAAATTAACACCCCTTCCACGCCAACCATTTCCCCAAACACATCCAATCAAAATTTTGGAGAGCCATCTTTTTCAACGTAGCTAAATATTCTGGAAATTATATCTTTGAGCAGGACAACCCCCCCCCCCCAGAGTCTTCAGGGCAAGGGTAATAAGTTATGCCCTGGGGGCATATATGGTTCTAATGGAAGGAATGCTCGTATAAACTTCAGAGGGCTCATTTCATTGGAAATTGAAAGTTCTAGTTCACTTTTTAAGCGTCAAAATATATTGGAGGGCAAATAACCCCCCGCCCACACCCTTTTTTTTCCCAAATGCATCCGATAAAAATTTTGAGATAGCTATTTTGTTAAACATAGTTCTTAGATCATATAACAAAAACTAAGATCATATTGCCATTTTTATCAACGTAGTTAAATATTCTGTAAATTATATCTTTAAGCAGGACATTACCCCCATAGTCTTCAGGGCAAGGGTTATAAGTTATGCCCTGGGGCCATATATGGTTCTTATGGAAGGAATACTCGTACAAAACTTCAGGGATGGCTCATTTGATTGGAAATTAAAAGTTCTAGTTCACTTTTTAAGAGTCAAAATATATCCCAGGGAAAATACCCCCCCCCCTACACACCGTTTTTTCCCTAAGCCCATCCGATTAATTTTAAAATAGCCATTTCAATAAAAATAGTTCAAAGGTCAGATAAGAAAAAATCCTGTGTCGACGAAACCCCCCAAGTGCCCAGAGGCAGTCGTTGTAAGTAATGCTCTGGGGCATATATAGTTCTTACGGAAGGGATGTTCGCATAAACTTCAAAGAGGGCTCATTTGATTGGAAATTCAAAGTTCTTGTTCACTTTTTAAAAGTCAAAAGAGATCAGAGGGAAACTAGCCCCCCCCCTCTCCACGCCCTAAATGCATCAGATAAAAATTTTGAGACATTTTGTTAAAAATAGTTCAAAGTTCAGATAACAAAAACACCGGTGTCGACACAGACCCCCCAGGGGTAGGCGTTGTAAGTTATACCCTGGGGGCATATATATGGCTATTATGGAAGGTATGCTCGTATAAACTTCATAGAGGGCTCATTTGATTGGAAATTAGAAGTTGTAATTCACTTTTTAAGAGTCAAAAGTGATCGAAGGGCAGCTATCCTCTCCCCCCCCCACTCCATTAATTTTTTCCCAGAGAAACTTCAAATAGAAGGGTTTGTCAATAAAAACTTTTAAGTAATGCTCTGGAGGCTATATAGTTCCTATTGAAGAGATGCTCTTATAAACTTCGGAGAGGGCTCATATGATTGGAAATAGAAAGTTCTCTTTCACTTTTTAAGAGTCAAAAGAGATCGGAGGGCAACTAGACTCCCCCTCTCAACGTGCTATTTTCCTCAAACCCATCCGATAAGTACTTTGAGAGAGCAATTTTTTTCAAAATGGTTCAAAGATCATATAACGAAAACTCCAGGGTCGACACAATCCTTCCAGGCCCGGGGTAAGCGATGTAAATTATGCCGGGAAGGCATATACAGCTGTTATATAAGGGATGCTCGAAGAAATTTCAGAAAGGGCTCATTTGACTAGAAATTGAAAGTTCTACTCCAGTTTTTAAGAGTCAAAAGAGATCAGAGGGCAACTATCCCCCAAGCCCTTTTTCCCCCAAATGCATCCAATAAAAATTTGAGATAGCCATTTTGTTAGAAATAGTTCAAAGGTCAGATAAAAAAAACTCCGGTTTCGACACAAACACCAAGGGCCCGGGGGCAAGCGTTGCAAGTTATGCCCTGGGGAAATATTTGGTTCTTATAGAAGGGATGCTCGTATAAACTTCAGAGAGGGCTGATTTGAGCGCAAATTGAAAGTTCTAGTTCACTTTTAAAGAGTCAAAAGAGACCAAAGGGCAATTATCCTCCCCCGCCCCAACGCCCTTTGTTCCCCAAACCTATCCGATACAAATTTTGATATAGCCGTTTTGTTAAAAATAGTTCAAACATAAGATAATAAAACTCCGAGGTTGACATAAACCCATTTTTTTTTACTTTGATATTGTTACTTTGATACCAGTTTTAATACTTTGATGAACATTTGATTTTTTTTTAAGTTTGATTTTGGAATAAGGAATTTTTAAAAAACTAGAAACTTTTTGCAATCAAAAACGAACAAAAATTAATTAAAAAAACTTTCCGAAAAATAAGTTTTTCAAAGAAAAGTAAAGGCCATTTTAAACTTATGCTCAGCACATACGAATACCTGTTAAAGTTAAAACTCAAAACAACCAGAAATTACAATTAAAGAATAAATGAAACCCAAAACGAACAGAAATTAAATAAACAATCATAGCAAAAAACACACAAGTAATAATATAAATGAATAAATAGGTCTTTAAAGCGAGTAATGCTTGGATTGAATATGAAAATCAAGCTAAAAACGAAACATTTCTTTTGCTATTGAAGTATAAATGAAACTTAAAACGAAAATAAATCAAATAAACAATCAATGTAAACAAACATAAAATATATATTAATGTAAATGGATAAATAAATTTTAAAACGAGTGAAACTAAACTGAACATGCAAATCAACATTAAAATGAACAAAAATCACTACAAACAAGAGTTTGGGTATCGCATCCTTCTCTCACTGTAAAAGTAAAAAACCTACTGTGTCATTGGCGCTTTACTGAAAACCAATTTTATTACAATATTTTCTTTTGTACTTAGCATTGAAAATAAACATTAAAATTATAGTAAAATTTTGAACTGATCTACTTTCAGCAATTAATATCATTATACATCATTATACATCAACTTCGCTGAAGTAAGGATGCTGGGACTGCTTTGAAATTTTTTTTTACTTTTTTTGGTTTTATTGGTCGCATGTTTGTTGTGAGTCTTTTTTCTTTCATATATTTTTGTCTTGCTGGGGACGGCCCTTGGACATAGGGCTGAAATATTCATTCAAATTATCTCCACTGTCTTACAAAAAGATTTCCCTTTTGTTATTCGTACTTTTGTTGTTTTGTTATGGAAAGGCAGTGTGGTCTTCGTCGCTATTTTTAAAAACCTAAAGCCTACTGCGTCATTGGCGCTTCACTGAAAAATGAATTATATTACAAATATGTTTTTTTTCCAGTTCTTACAGCATTGAAAATAAAAATAAAATTACAGTGAAATAAATTCTTGAACTGATGGATCTTTCAACAATTAATATCATTATATATCGAATGTTCAATTTGATGTTGTTTATACTTTCCACGACTGTTCAAGACGCATGTATTTTTCAGTAAAGCGCCAATGACGCAGTAGGTTTGAGACTTTTACAGTGAGAGAGGGAGGCGATATCCAAACTCTTGTTTGTAGTGATTTTTGTTCGTTTCAAGCTTGATTTACATATTTAATTTAAGTTTCACTCTTTTTTAAGTTTTATTTATTCCTTTACATTAATATATATTGAATGTTTGTTTGCATTGATTGTTTATTTAATTTCTGTTCGTTTCAAGTTTCATTTATACTTAAATAGCAAAATGTTTTTTTCATATTAAGCTTGGCATTACTCGCTTTAAGATCTATTTATTCATTTATATTATTTGTTGTATGCTTTTTGCTATGATTGTTTATTTAATTTCTTTTCATTTTGGGTTTAATTTATTCTTTAATAGTAATTTCTGGTCGTTTTGAGTTTTAATTTTAACAGGTATTTGTATCTGCTGAGCTTAAGTTTAAAATGACCTTTACTTTTCTTTGAGAAACTTATTTTTTGGAGTTCTTTTCCACTTAATTATTAGAAAAAGCACTAGATTTAGGAGGGAAACAATTTTAATTTGAGCAAACGTGGCGAAACAGGAAGTATAGTACATTATTGAAACTTTGCCATTAACTAGGCTCACCTATTTATTTGATGATAAGGTTTCGAAGGCGGTATATTTGTATAAATATTAATGTGGGACTTATTAGGAAATGTAATGGACCCCTGTTTTTCGCGATTTTATATTAAAAATGAGGATGGATTGACTAAAAAAAACATCTGTTCAAAGTAAACAAATAAGTAGAAACCTCAAACGTGCAACTGTTTTAAAGTTACTTAATAATTTTTCCCCCAAGTTATAGGAAGGGGTAACAGCCCCCCCCCCCCCCTATCCTTACCCCCTCAACGACTGATTGTCACAAGCCAAAAAAATTAACTTAAAAAAGGAATACATTTCTCACTACGGCCCTTATTCAAACCTCTTGAATAAGGTATGTAAACTTAAAAAGAACAAAAACAACCTTCTTTTAATTCATCTCAGTCGAAGTAAAAACGACGAAAGATTAGCACTAAAATCCAGGTCTTGTTCTGTAAGAACTATCATCTACTAAAACTGAGAATTTCGCTGTCTATGAAATGGCATATGAATTTCTAATTCCTAGATGGAAGTCAGCAGTACGGACTTTGAGGACATTACGTAATGTGTCTTTTATGCTTAACTCTAGTTTATTGGATACTAGCTAAAGTTTTTTATAGGCAGTACCTACGGTAAGACGCGTTCTTACAAGAGGAACATCTTTAAACCTAAACTTTAGAATCTCCATACTAAAACCACTTCTCTCTAAGCAACCAGTGTCTTAAGTAGTGCTTCACTGGGCCAAAAAATTATTTCTAGCAACGTGTTTTTATGCATCATAGCGTCAAAAAAACACCATATTAATCGTGATTACAAAGAAGATTGAAGGATTGAAGATTCAAAACATTTTGATACTTATTCCTATAAGTCTCAACGATTTCTGCTTTATTAAGTTTAGACAAGCGAAAACGATTGAATGTATTTTGTTTTCAGTAAAGCCCAAATGACACGCTGGCCTTTAGAAGGAACAGGGGGCGGTACTTTTGTCCTTTTCGTAGTAAATTCCATTCGCTTAAGCTTGAAGTGATTAGTAATGTAGTTTATGTTCGTTTTTGGTCACTTTTATCAATTAACGATAATTTATGTTCACATTTGATTTCATTTCTTCTCGTCTTTATTTTAATATAGCTGTTTTAAAAATTTTATAAATTTTTTTAAGAGGAAAGTTTTTTTAACATACCCAGCAAGTCGTGATGTTTCCTCATTTTTGCAGCATTCTGAACGTTTACAAATTTACTGAAAACACATCATAAGCCTTACAAAATAGGAAAAGAAACTGGAAAACTCTCAAAAGTCTTTTACCAGCCATGAAATCAATACATTTTTTCAACACTATTTTAAATCTCTAAAAAAAAACTAAGAACTCAAGAAAGCTCTGGTTTCAGTAAAACATTCGTTTTTAAGAATCATTCAAATATATCGAAATGCTCTATAATATAGGGAAAGGCCCATATTGAATGAGTCTATACACCAACTAAAACATTTTGATCAGTTCTTGGACCCATTTGTGGTAAAATCTCACTGACAAAAGGACTCATAGTTTTATGTTTCAAGCGTTTTACACTAAAGTGAAACAAAAATAAACATTAAATATACTAATTCAAATATATAAAAAAAAACACGTTCTCAGCAGATTCAAAGGCATTAATGAACATAGAATATATTTTTTTTTTACACAGGATCATACTTTATACTTTTGGTTAATTTCACAGTAAACAGCAAGTAGTCAAATAGTCCGAAACACAAAATCAACACTGAAAATGCATAGAATAGACTGATACAACTGACCTTGAGTTTTTCACTATAAGATAATTTACAGCTTGAAGTAAATATATTAAATAACAGGTTCTCAGCGTTCTCATTCGTTTTTTTTTCATTTTTAAAAAAAATAGAAATTTATACTTTTGGTTAATTTCACAGTAAACTGCAAATAGTCAAATAGAACACAACAAAATATCAACACTGAAAATACATAGAATAGAGTTGTACAACTAACCCTTGAGTTTTTTCACTATAAGATAAATTACAGCTTGAAGTAAAAGGATTCTCACATACAAAGATCATAGTCGATCTGTTTTTAACATGTATGAATTCTAAATGGAGCTTGAGGTAAATGTTCCTTATATTTGTCATATTCGAAAGGTTCTTCTCCAAATAGAGATTAATCATGATAAGCTACAGCGGATTTTAAAAGGATTCTTTATTGATTGTTAACTAATTCGAAAGGTTTTTTTCTCCATGATGAGTTCTTTGATGATATTTTAAATTGGCACTAGAAGTAAAATATTTCTTACATACGTCACACTCGAAAGGTTTTTCTCCAGAATGAGTTCTTTGATGTATATTTAAATAGGAACTAGAAGTAAAGTATTTCTTACATACGTCACACTCAAAAGGTTTTTCTCCAGAATGAGTTCTTTGATGTACATTTAAATAGGAACTAGAAGTAAAACATTTCTTACAGACATCACACTCGAAAGCTTTTTCTCTAGTATGAGTTCTCTGATGAGCTGATAGTGTGCATTTCTGATTGAATGCTTTCTCACATATATCACATTTGAAAGGTTTTTCTCCAGTATGAGTTCTTTGATGCTTATTTAAATCGGGACTAGAAGTAAAACATTTCTTACATTCATCACACTCGAAAAGTTTGTCTCCAAAATGATATCGTCGATGTTTATTTAAATTGTAACTTAAAGTAAAACGTTTCTTACATACATCACATTCGAAAGCTTTTTCTCCAGAATGAGTTCTTTGATGTTTCTTTAAGTCAGAACTAGAAGTAAAACATTTCTTACACTCATCACACTTGGAAAGTTTGTCTCCAGTATGATATCTTCGATGTTTATTTAAAGTGTAACTTAAAGTAAAACGTTTCTTACATACGTCACATTCGAAAGATTTTTCTCCAGTATGAGATGTTTGATGTCTAGTTAAATCGGAACTAGTAGTAAAACATTTCTTACACACATTACATTTGAAAGGTTTTTCTCCAGAATGAGTTCTTTGATGTGTATTTAAATTGGAACTTGAAGTAAAACATTTCTTACATACGTCACATTCGAAGGGTTTTTCACCAGCATGAATATTTTGATGATAAGATAGGGTGGATTTCTGGCTGAAGGTTTTCTCACATATACCGCATTTGAAAGGTTTTTCTCCAGTATGAGTTCTTCGATGATTAGACAGAGTGGATTTTTGGCTGAATGTTTTCCCACATATGTTACATTTCCAAGGTTTATATCCAGTATGAGTTCTCTTAGGATCAGATAGGGTGGAAATTTTGCCGAATGTTTTCTCACATAAATCGCATTTAAAAGGTGTTTCTTCTGTACGAGTTCTATGATGATAGGATAGGTTGGATAATTGGCCGAATGTTTCATCACATATATTACATTTAAAAAAAAGTTCTCCAGTATCAAAATCCTCATGTTTTGATACATGATTTTCAGCAAATACATTAATGTTACTTGACATCTCATGCTGACAATTCAAATTCATTTCTTTTTTAAGTCGTGTATTTGCAAGACCATGTATTGCACATCTTTGTTTGCCGACATCCTTATCATATAACATTCCGACAGGGAGAGCTAGAATAATATAAAATTTAATCAATATAAATCACCAAGTGTTACATTTTGTTGTAACCTAACTTAACCTGCCCTTTTTTTTCTGGTACGCAATTCCGCTTTGAACATTTTTAACGTTACACAATTACTATGAATTTAACTGCAAAGACTCTTCCGTAGGTAATTAATTTATAACAGCCTATTTTAAGTATTATTCTCTTTCCTCAACGAATTCTTTATTCCACTGTTACTGAATAGAGCCGAAGTGTATTTTTTGTAGTTCCCAGTAATTTTAAAGCCTTAAGCTTAAGGTTTTACAGTAATCTACTTAAACGTCAGTTTGTCCGAGATATATTTTTATACTATGCTATTCATGAACTCACCACATAGAATAATTGTTTCTTTTTCTGATAACTTATGATATTTTTCTTATACTATATAGTTTGTTTTTTTTTAAATAATCTATATAATGTCCAAGGAGTTTGTCAGAGGTGGAGCAAATAAAAGATTTCTGATAAAGCTCTTTTTAGTCAAATCTTCCAAAGACACACTTGTTTTATATTTTTTAAAATATTTTAATTGTAGAGGGTAGGCTATCTAGTGTGACTCCCTCCTAATTTTTACTATCAAAGATGTATGAACTATTTTTTTTATGTTAGTTACCAGTAAAAAATTGAATCAAGTCACTATCAACTCCATTTACCTACAGCATAACAGCTTAGATAATTTCGGAGACAACACTGCCTTTCCATGACAATAAATAAAAGTTCAAATAGGGATTAAATCCTTTTAATAGACAGTGTTTCACAAACAGTGATAGGAATTCACAAAAAATACCAGATATTTCAGTCACATATGCAGTGACCGTCATCAGTAGTAAAACTCTACTGATGTCGGTCACTGCATATGTGACCGAAATATCTGGTATTTTTTTGTGAATTTCTATCACTGTTTGTGAAACACTGTCTTTTAAAAGGATTTTATCCCTATTTGAACTTTTATTTATCAGCATAACAGGTAAGAAATCTGTATTATGCAAATTGAAACGATTACGATAATCCTGGTAACTAACAATCTGTCTTTCAAATCAAGAGTCTTCGTGACCAAGTACGCTTCTAAGAGAATCATGAAAAGATTCTTATCATTTGAGCATAAGAAACAATTACAGAACTATGTTAAAATCACTGGCGACAGAAACTAAACATAAACTATCGGAAATCTTTCCAAAATCCTGGCCAAATAATGCCAAGGTCACACTTCAGTTTTGATTTCAAAAGAGTATAACATAATTTGATCCATGTTTATTTGTTTAAAGTACTCCTTGTGAAAGTAAGGCTAATTACACCGTATAGCTGGGATCCTGGCAAACAATAGGTCAACCTGGAGGCACCTAGTCTCATCGTTCTCTACGCCTAACCCTCGGCAAGAGCCTTAAGTCAAGTCAAGTCAGACTTCTTCGACGCTTAGTAATAAAAATAAATTGAATTAAAATAATTGAAAATAAATAAAATAATTAAAAAGCATTAAATTAAAATAATTTAAACCTAAATGGTTTTAGGTTCCTAAATCATTTTAATTTATTTTCTTCATCATGGTTGAAACAAGAGCTGTTACCTAAGCAAAAAGCACATCCTAGCTCATAGTAACAGATAGTTTAAGACTTGTTTTGGATAAGAAAAAGCCTGTTCTAGAGAGAAAACTGTGACATTCAATGCTTATTGGTGACTCAACACTCAGTAGAATCCGCTGATCTACCGAATTCTATCTAAAAGCTTACCCTGTACTTTTAACTTCCTTCTTTAGGCCTGACGTTCCCAGCAGCCCCATTAAGCTTAAAATTATTTTAATTAAAATTGCTGAATTATCTCATAAAATTTCACAAACCCTACAAATTGGTACCCAATGGGAATGAAAACAGCCAAAGGCAAAGAACATCACCTGAGATTTGTAGCCATTTTAGCAGAAAAAAAAAAAAATACCAAAAGACATTATTTTAGCCTATGTATCACAAATGTGTATTTCTGTACAAAATGTGTCCCTTCGATATAAAGGTGTTTCAAGAGTGGAAGAAAGTGAAAAACAAAATGTGTATTTTGCAAAAAAAAAAAAACCGCCAAATCAAAAATGAAAATCGTTTAAGGTAATATTTTCCATCTGAAACGAACGGTTCTTAACAAACCTGCAGCTCTAACTTATGGGAAAGTAAAAACACATCAAAAACGATAAATTGTGCCAAATGTTTTTAAAATGTCAGAGGATAGTTTAAATAAGATCCAAACAGTCGTTTATGAGCTATTTTTCCATCAAAGATCCAGTTTAGGCACAAAAGTATCACATTCTGGCCAATCTAGACTGAAACTAATTAAGAAATAAACTTAATTCTACATATACAACCAGTAGACCTATATTTTCCAGTCTACTAAATTGCACACAATCAACTAAAAATATTATTCAGTTTCTACCAGATTCTCACCACGCGTTTGAAATACAGTATTTTTTTATGGCATGCAAATACACGATAAGATACGAAAAAGTATACAGCACTATAACAGCAATAGTTACAACACTACAACAACAACAGTTAATCTAAAAAAACATTTCTTGGCAATTCTAAGAAAGAACTTGAAGCAGTTATGACTTTTTCTTTCTTTCTTTTTTCTAATGCACTAAAAGAGCACAAGAAAATTGTATATGATTCACATATCACACAATATTTGTCTGCCACACAACAAATGTCACACAAATAAAATGCAAACAATAAAATGTTATGCGACACCAAGAAAGGACCTAATGTGTTAATGATGCTATGGACAATAGAGAGCGGGAAGCTTATGAGCTTTATCTAAAAACCCTTAACTGGATTTTTAAAGTATTTCTTGAGACCTCCCTTTCCAAGTAGACCCATTAAACGACAATTCAACGAGCTCTAAAATAAATGCCAAGCAAAAATAGAAATGAAATTCAAAGTTGATCAAAAATCCTTTAAAAGGAACTCACAGTCTCTCGCTTTGATGATGGCAACAGTAAGAAAAAGCAATTTTTTATTGCTAATTTAACTGGATTTTTAAAGTAATTCTTGAGACCTCCCTTTCCAAGTAGACCCATTAAATGACAATTCAACGAGCTCTAAAATAATATACCAAGCAAAAAATAGAAATGAAATTCAAAGTTGATCAAAATCCTTTAAAAGAACTTACAGTCTCTCACTTTCAACAGTAAAAAAAAAAACAATTTTTTTATTGTTTTTTCTTTTTTGGTAATTTATAAGCATTTAGCTTTTGCTTTGAGCCAATATTTTGGTTTAGTTGCAGGAATTTTATATTTTAATTTGTTTCTTTGTCTATTCCTTGTTGTTATTCCTGTAATTAATACACTTAGGCTGGCTTTGTCAATAGAGCAAACTAAGTCTGTTGTAAATATAGTATTAAATATGATAAAATAAAATTATAATAAAAATTAAGCTATAATATCAATATTAGGTGCCTCTACACTGGCAATCAAAAGAAAAAGTTTAGTAGAGGTTTAAAATCTATACCATCATTATCGATGGTACCATTTATATAGTCGAATCTGTATACAAAACAGCAATTGATTGTAACATACATTTTTAAGATGTTGGAAAAGAGCTCAAATAAGTGGTCAGTCTTGCTGCACAGACAACCAAGTCTATCAGCCCAAAGCTTGCTCGAAAGTATTCAGTAACACTTAGAAACCTGGTTCCAATATTCAAAGAGCATGAATATGATTGGGCTTACTTCAAAATAAAAAGCTTAGCACTAATACTGAGACGAGAAGAAAACAGACAGAAGCAACAGTGACCTAAATTGTAGACTCTACAACTTGACCAAAGAAACCTTGCAACCCCTTGTCTTCAAATGCGTGGCAAGTACTCCTTGAATTAACTGTATGCCCTATCTCAAAAGTATAAACTTCCACCAAAAATTAACCTGATTGTGAATGCGCCATTAACAGCTTCAGTTGAAAAAGTGTTTTACAGATAGGAAATTGATATTTAAAAAAAATTCAGATGTGCCCTGATGTTGATGACCTGTTCTGTGGAGGTTGATTGATGAGTACATTTTTTCTACGTTTTTTTCTTCAAGGAATTGCGTTTATTATGTGCATAGTTAACTAGTGATGAAGAAAGCTAGAGCGAGCAGGAAGAACCGTATTGGTAACTGCCTGCCATTAGACTTTAAATTACAGGGAACAAGTAGCCTAAGTACTTGCACTTTCCACAAACCGATCAAAATATGTATGACGTCATTAAATGTATTTAAATCTTGTTTTATGTGTTTTGTGCAATGTAATATGAATGTGAAAATGTGCACCTGGAAGCCAAAAGGAGCCAGTTTGGGATTCTAGGTACTTTTCTTATGAAGAAGAACAAGACCAACAATCTCATCATATGAGCTATTGAATGTAATATGCTGACGTCTGCACAGCATACCTTGCATTATAAACTGTTAAAGTGCTTCAAACACCACAAAATCTCACTATCAGCCAAGAGCCTAGCCGACTATTCCTGCACACAGAGCACAGAAATCGATATCAATCATCTTATATTTGAACTCCTTGAGTCGAAAGATCTACTGAAAGATATTTGAGAATATCTAATAAATAAGAGACAACCAAGCCAGTAGCTCTGTAGCCCATAGAGTGAAGCAAAAGGAAAAGGGCTAAATAGTATCAACTGAAAAACCCGCCTGCTGTGAGATAGAAGAAGAAAAAGAATGAGCTGGTATTCAAACAGTTCGTGGTAACAAACTGTTTGAAAGGAGCAACAGAGCTCAATAGTAACAGAGACTCTAAAAAAAAAAAAACGGAATTTTGATACCAATAGATACATCGAAAAAAATCAAATTTTTATGCTGATTTCAAATATATAAGTTTCACCAAGTTTAGTCCAACCAATCAAAAGTTATGCGCCTGAGAAAATTAGCCTGATTTTTGAAAAAAGAGGGAAAACAGCCCCTAAAAGTTATAGAACCTTAATGAAAATCACACCATCAGATACGCTGAATCTGTTCAGCGTATCAGAGAACCCTACTGTAGAGGTTTCAAGCTCCTATCTGCAAAAATGTGGAATTATGCATTTTTTGCCAGAACAAAGATGCGTGTTTATTTAGTTTTTTTTCCAGCAGTGATCACATCGACCCAGTGGTCCTAGAATATCACGGGAGGGCTCATTCAAGCGGAAATTAAAAGTTCTAGTGACGCTTTTAAGTGAACAAAAAATGGAGGGCAACTAGGCCCCCTCCCACGCTCATTGTTTCCCAAAGTTACCCGACCAAAATTTTGAGGGCAGCCATTTTGTTCAGCATGGTCGAAAATATAATAACTATGTCTTTTAGGATGACTTAATCCCCCAAAGTCCCCTGGGGAAGGGCTGAAAGTTATGAACTTCACCCAATGTTTACATATAGCATTGGTTATTGGGAAGTATACATATGTTTTCAGGGGGGGGGGGGTATTTTCTGGTAGTGGGGGGGGGAGGTCAAGGGTTACGTGGGAGGATCTTTCCATGGAGGAAGTTTTCATGGGGGAAGGGAGTGGGGTTGAGGGAGGCTTAAATAAGAGCTTTATATATATATATATATATATATATATATATATATATATATATATATATATATATATATATATCTATATATATATATATATATATATATATATATATATATATATATATATATATATATATATATATATATATATATATATATATATATAATAATCTATATATATATATATATATATATATATATATATAGTATATATATATATATATATATATATATATATATATATATATATATATATATATATATATATATATATATATATATATATATATATATATAATATATATATATATATATATATATATATATATATATATATATATATATATATATATATATATATATATATATATATATATATATATATATATATATATATATATATATATATATATATTATATATATATATATATATATATATATATATATATATATATATATATATATATATATATATATATATATATATATATATATATATAGGAGTTTTATTTCGGGGGAAATTGTTTGTAATCAGGAGGTTTACTATTAAACCCAAATACTTCAGTTTCCATGTGGGAGGACCAAAAAGTGTTACAGTTTAAACTAGATGAATTATTGTCACACGTCAAAAAGTCACACTTTAGCGGAAAGTAAAAGGGCTTAAGAAGGGCCAGCCCCCTTCTTAAAAAACTCAGGTTAAAAAGTTCTCCCCTCCCCTTTGTAAAATTTTTCCTAGTAAATTCTCAAGGAAAATTTACTCCTTGCACCACATTCTCCCCGCTTAAAACCCCCCCTATCCCCCTAAAACATTAGTGATACACAGGCTACAATAGGATCCTATTGCAGCTGAAGATTTCTGTGCTGAAGATTGCAAACAGTGATTTATCACTGCGTCTACAATATTTAAACTTTTGTTTTTTGGGGTTTAGGGGCAAAAAAGTACCTAGGTTAGGTATGTAATATATGCTATACTTTATTAACCTAACCTAACCTAATACAAAATTCCTCATTTTTGCATATAGGAGCTTGAAACCTCTACAGTGGGGTTCTCTAATACGATAAACAGATTCGCCACCGAAGAAAGATCATGGGTGCGTGTTTTTTTTTTTTTCTTGTTTTTTTTTTCCAGCAGTGATCGCATCGACCAGTAGTTCTAGAACATCGCGGGAGAACTAATTCGAACGAAAATTAAAAGTTCTAGTGCCGTTTTAAAGTGACAAAAGAAAATGGAGGGCAACTAGGCCCCCTCCCACGCTCATTTTTTCCCAAAGTCACCCGAGCAAAACTTTGAGATAACCATTTTGTTCAACATGGTCGAAAATATAATAACTATGTCTTTTAGGATGAGTTAATCCCCCATAGTCCCCAGGGGAAGGGCTGAAAGTTATGAACTTTACCCAATGTTTACATGTAGTAGTGGTTATTGGGAAGTATACATACGTTTTCAGGAGCGATTTTTTCGGTAGGTGGGGGGGGGGGGGGTCGAGTATTACGTGTGGAGGATCTTTCCAAGGAGGAAGTTTTTAATGGGGGAAGTAGGGTTTTACAGTAGGGTTCTCTAATACGATAAACAGATTCGCCACCGAAAACGAAAGATCATGGATGCGTGTTTTTTTTTTTTCAGCAGTGATCGCATCCACCCAGTAGTTGTAGAACATCGCGGGAGAGCTCATTCGAACGAAAATTAAAAGTTCTAGTGCCGTTTTGAAGTGACAAAAGAAAAACTGGAGGACAACTAGGCCCCCTCCCAAGCTCATTTTTTCCCCTAAGTCACCCGAGCAAAACTTTGAGATAGCCATTTTGTTCAACATTGTCGAAAATATAATAAACTATGTCTTTTAGGGAAGGAACATTGCTATGAAGGGGGCACCGGATTTCCAGCATTATTTAAAAAAAATGATCAAAAAATCAAATAAAAAATAATTTTTTAATGAAAGTAAGGAGCAACATCTAAACTTAAAACGAACAGAAATTATTACGTATATGATTGGGTTCACCCCTAGCAAATACCTCGCTCTTCACGCTAAAGATTTTTTAGTACATTCATAAGAGCTATTTATTCTAATTAATGGCCTTTGTGATTAAGGGGTCATTTTCAAAGAAAAAACTGGAACAAAATTCAAACTTTAGCGTAAAGAGTGAGGTATTGACTAGGGGGCGAACCCCTAATATACGCATTAAAAATATTTGAATATAGAAGTTCGTTCGTTACGTAAGTTAATTCGTAAATTATGTATATTTATTACTAATAAAAACGTTCGTAAATAAAATTAAACAACTTTCGAGAAAGCCATTTACACAAAGAGAAGTTAAATTAATATGCAAATTTTTTTAATTATTCATGTACGGTGAGCCAAAATAAAATCTATATTAATTCAAAAACGTTCAGAAATTAAGTAAAAAAACAAATTTTTTTTTTTCAACTGAAAGTAAGGAGCGACATTAAAACATAAAACGAACAGAAATTATTCCGTATATGAAAGGGACTGTCCCCTCATCAACGCCCTGCTCTTTACAATACAGTTAGACTCTTTTCACAACTCTGTGTTTTAAAACAATAAAAAACTTTAGCGTAAAGAGCGAGGCGTTGAGGAGGGTACAGCCCCTTCCATATACGGAATAATTTCTGTTCGTTTTAAGTTTTAATGTCGCTCCTTACTTTCAGTTAAAAAAAAACTTGTTTTTTTTTTTATTTAATTCTTCAAAGATCCAGTTTAGGTACAAAAATGGTATGCCCCAAGCATTTCAGTCTGTGAAGCCACTTATGAAATAATATGCTTCTTTACTTCTACAAATTCGACCAGTGGACTAATAGCTTTCTGGTCTAATTGCTTTGAGACCATCCACTAAATGCATTTTTGAGGTTGATGGTGGAGTTTTCCCAAGGAGTTGGAAATGCAATACTTTCTCTTGGCCCACAAACATATAAGAAGGAACAAAAACTATACCACCATCCCATATTAATATTTGGCTCCAGTTTTAGACGGTGGCCATCAGTTTCAAGCTTCGGGGATGCATCTGTAGAAAAACTCTTCTCAGGGAAAACTTCGTCGTTAGGTAATAATACTTCCAAAGGATCAGTTCTTCCAAACTGACTTTTATCATCATTGGGTAATCCATCTTCAAGGTCTAAAGAAATTTTATAGCTATAAGCCTATACCATAAATATTACAGATACCATTTACATTTCTGAATCTGTATGCAAGATAACAATAGACTACAACCCATTTTCAAAATGCTGGATAATAGTTTAGAGATAAATTTATGTTTTCCAGTCTTCTAGCTTGTAGACTATCCATTAATGGCTTGTTTACAATTTAAAAAATGTGATTCCAAATTTAGAAAAATGGTAAAACCAGCTTAAATTATTAGGTAAATGGCAAGGAGGGGAAGAATAAATCTGTCACTATTGTTTATTTTACTGAAAAAAAAAACTAATTCTGTAAAAAAAAACATATAATTTGATTCAACTAAAACAAACAAACTAATACAACAAAGGAGGGGTTTGAACCCTGAACACCTCCATTGCATACAGAATCTTTGCTATTAAACATAGAATGTCCTTAATTAAGAGCGGAGGAGCTTGGAAGAGGGGCAACTCTTTACAAACACAAATTTGATAAAGGACAGATAGGAAGATTTAGACAAGGGAGCATATAATATAATCCAAACACAGGTACAAGCAGGACACAGGTATAAGCAGGAAATAGAGCAGGAAGGCATAAGCAGGATAAGAAGTAGAAAGAGAAAAATAAATGAGAAAAAAAGTAGAAAGAGAAATGGTAGCACTAAGGTAGAAAAGCAACAATGTTACAAATTACTTACATCCATGAATAGTATTATCAATGCACTTTCTTAGTTTTAAATGCCCCCGATCGTAGTATCAAGATTGATATCTTTTCAAAATGATAATCTCATCCTTATTTGACACTTTACGGGCACTTGTGGGTCCGGTTTTAACCATAAAATTTCCATCAGTGGTCCAGACATTTTACAGTCCAAATTCAGTTTTTGCGTATGCGAATAACTCACGTTTAGCTTTTGTTAGGCATTCAGTGACAGACATTCTAGACCCCTTGAGTCGCTTCCTATTTTTTAAAATCTGCGACCGAACTCTAAGGTTTGAAAGTGTCACTACAGTCGGTCTTGGCAGATTTGACACTTTGCGTCCTATTCTTCGGGCAAAGACAATATCAGAGGCATCTAAAAGAATGCCCGGAAATTTCTGCACACATAGTTCCATAAGTTTGTTTTCTACGTTCTCTCTCCCTAAAAAGGTTTTCTTTATGCTTAAGACTGCTTAGCTCTTTTCTAGAAGTATTTTAGAATGAGCTAAACAAAGAACAATGTTAATTGATGTATTTTCTTTTATTACCAAATTCTATTTAAAAACATTTGAAAAAACCACTGTAATCTTGAAGCAAGAAAACCAAAACAAAGCCATTTCATTGTTTTTCACTGATGCTAGCACATGCTGTTTTCTAATAAAGGAGGAGAAAAAGATAAATTTACATGATAATAGAGGCAAGAAAGCAGATTTATATTTTTTTTACTTTATATACCTTTACTTCATATTTTTTTTACTTTATTACTTTATAAAAACTGTATATATTTTTTTTTTACTTTTATTATATTTTTATTTACTTTTTTTTACATTGCCATAATTTTGTATATAGAGTTATATCTTTTCAAATAATTTAGTTAGAATAGTTATTAAAGTCTGAGAAATACCCTGGGTTTCTCAGTTTAATAGAATATGGTATATACATCAATTAGAAGTAAAACAAATTTATCATAAAGACAAGAGCATAAATTTTGGGATTCCTCTAGTGCAGAGGTATCTATTCTGTCACTAGGTAAGACTAGCAAGACATTGATTTGAAAAAAACTTCTTTGAGGAAGAAGTTCTTCCACAATTAATAATAAGCAGGTTAGATCTGTTTTTCACACATTAGTAGCAAAATTAAGTAAGCCAGTGACTGTCCAAATTTTTGAGTAAAACAGTACTAAATAAGGATAACAAAAAAATATAAAAGCAGCCCAAATAAGCAATAAATTGACACAATCTACAATAATGCCAATTACCTTTCTTAATGGCAGTGATGCCAAAGAGGCCAGGTGTTTCCATGTTTCTTCAATTTAATCAGCTTCACTTCACTAATTTCAATATTATATCTTCAAAAGATAAGTAGAAAAAAACAAAAGTCTAGAAAATAGTCAGGTAAATTAGCAGTTTACAACATGATTTAGCAAAAGCGAAATTAAATATTGTCTGAAGCATTTTTATGCTCTTTCAAAACTCAATAATTGTTTTTGGGGGAAATTGCATCTTGATTCCTTAAAGGGGCCACAAAGGTAACTGATTTTATAACCAAACACAAAAGTTATAAGCCCTACTAAAGCTTTTGGAAAGTGGTTAAAAACATAACATTAGTTTAAAGATAAATTTTTCAAAAGTAATATACTGCAAAGGTATATTTTTATGTTTATAACAATAAAATTCCACAAAATTAAATTTCAAAATATGTAAATGTTTTCTGGTGTCCGTAGAAAAAAGTGCATTTCCTCTGCACAAAAACAAAAATTTTGTGATTCTATAAGATGGGAGATAAACAGAAGAGGACTTAGAAAACAATAATGTGTTGCTCAATTGTTGAATTTGCCATAGAAATGAACTCTAAAAAAAAATTCTGGGCACAGTTTGTTAAGATGGTCCTTGCATTATCTCTTTTTGCAGATGCAAAGACCATGGTCCTCTCTTGGTCAGGTGAACAAGGACAGAGAATGCACACTGATTTTTGTGGCCAAAATATGAAACTTCAGTGTCTGAGCTACTTGTAGACTCAATTCTAACAATATTGGGCTCTAAGTTTCAAAGTTCTTGAGGGAGGGAGTTAACAGATACTCTAACTATCAAGGTTTCCTAAGGGACAGTGTTAACTATGTGGGAACCTGTTGGCACTGAAATGTATTTTCTTGAATTCTTGTTGTGCTGACAATTATTTGTGTGCTTACATCTGCAATATCTAGCATTGCAAAGAATTTTGCGAGTGGCCAGTATTCAAACCACAATTGAGAAGGTAGTTGGCATATATGTGATCCCAACTGTCAGTAGCAGATTGATTTATGTTGTAAAACTTGACTATCTCCAGTTTGCCTGAGTTTGCATCTATTGTGTTTATGCATTGAAGAGATTAAAGTTTACAGTTTTGTTTCTTCTTAGGCATATACTATACAATAGTTTTTTTTTTCTTAGCAAAATCAAAGATTGCAGAAACCAGGCTCACAATCCCTGTATGGAAGAAATTGCTACTGGGAACTTGCACAACTTCTTGCTAAGAGTTCCGACTACCCTGGATGGCCCTTGAACACCACATAATTGTAATATTACATTGGAAGACCAAGTGTGTGAAGTTAAAAGTGGCTGCTTGGAATGTTTTGTTTCTGCCATCTTTACCAATAAACATACTCACAAGCTTCTTCCACCACCTTGCAAGGGGAACAACCTCTTTACTGAAAATATTCAGGGTCCAGGGTTACTGTACATCTGAAGAAAAAAATTGATGGCCATTACTTCCTCCTTTTTGTTTGTTTCAAGCTCTATGACATCTTCTTTGATATCCTCTTCAACCTAAAAATTAGGATCCCTATTGCAACCTTCATCTTTATTTGTTAGATCTGACTGATCTTCTTTGATTTCATGGAGCTCTATCACTTCTTCCTCAGAGAAACCCTCATGGCTACTCAATTTGACTTCCTAAAACAGTAGAGAGTAAAATGGAAATGCTAAGGAGGGTAAAAAACCATAACCTTCTTGGCTACATATACTTTTGGGCCAGCAGGAATGTTATATTTCCTGCTAAAACAGTTGGAAGACCATCAGTATATGTGAATAAGAAAAGATAAATTATGGAAGTAGTGCAACTATAGTTTCCCTATTATATGTTTTGCCATTTAGTCCCTGTGACAACCATTTTTTCAAAATAGTTAACCCTGACAGTTGCTTTTTGTTACATAAATAGTTGGGTGGGGTAAAAACTACCCCAGACCCCCATTATGTGCTTTTTGGATAGAGACTGGAAGTTGACTGACTCACCAAAATTTTATAATAAATTTTGAAAAGTAATTTTAAAATTTCTTAAAATTTTAAAAAGTGATCAAATTTTAATTAAAAAGTAATCTTAAAATTTTACTGTAATTTTAATGTTTATTTTCAATATTAAACACAAAAGAAAATATTTTAATAAAATTCGTTTTCAGTAAAGCAACAATGATGCAGCGGGTTTTAGACTTTTATAGTGATAAAAGGAGGCAATACCCACACTCCTGTTTGTAGTGATTTGTGTTTGTTTCAAACTTGATTTGCATATTCATTTTAATTTTCACTTGTTTTAAGATTTATCTATTCATTATATTAATATCTATTATATGTCGGTTTGCATTGATTGTTTATTTAATTACTGTTGGTTTTGAGTTTCATTTATACTTCAATAGATAAATATTTTTTTTTTCGTTTTAAGCTTGATTTCCATATTCAATTTAAGCAATACTCGCTTTAAGGTCTATTTATTCATTTATATTATTACTTGTTGTATGTTTTTTGCTATGAATGTTTATTAATTTCCTTTTTGTTTTGGGTTTCATTTATTCTTTAATAGTAATTCCTGGTTTTTTTAGTTTGAATTTTAACAGGTTATCTGCTGATCTTAAGTTTAAAATGGCCTTTACTTTTCTTTGCAAAACTTCTTTTTCGGAAACTTTTCTTTGAATTAATATTTGTTCGTTTTTGATTGCAAAAAGTTTCAAGTTTTTAGAAATTCCTTATTTCGAAATGAAACTTTTTTTTTCAAAATCAAATGTTCATCAAAGTAAGAAAACTGGTAGCAAAGTAAAAATATTAAAATATAAAAATAGGTTTTTGGGTCAACCTTGGAGTTTTTATTAGCTGATGTTTGAACTATTTTGAACAAAATGGCTATCTCTCAGTTTTTATTGGATGGATTTGGGGAAAAAGGGCGTGGGGGGCGGGGAGGGCTAATTGCACTTCAATCTCTTTTGACTCTTTAAAAGAGAAATAGAACTTTCTATTTTCAATCAAATGAGTCATCTATAAACTTTATACAAGCATCCCTTCTAGAAGAACCATATATGCCCCCAGGGCAAAACTTACAATGCCTGTCCCTGGGCCCTGGGGGGGGGGGGGGTGTGTGTGTTGAGAACAGAAATTTAATATCTGATGTTTGAACTATATTTAACTAAATAGTCACCTCAGAATTTTTATCGAATGGGTTTGGGGAAGAAAAAGGCATGGATGGGGGGGGGGGGGCTAGTTGCCCTCCAATCTCTTTTGAATCATCAAATGAATCATCAATGACCAATCAAATGAACCCTCTCTGAAGTTTATATGAGCATCCCTATCATAAAAAACCCATATACGGCCCCAGTAGCTTGCAATGTCTGCCCCTGGGTCCTGGGGGGGGTTGTGTTGTCACCAGAGTTTTTGTTATCTGACATTTGAAATATTGAAAAAAGGCTATCTCAAAATTTTCATTTGATGGGTTCGGGAAAAAGGGCATGGGGGGAGCTAGGGGCCCTCCAATCTCTTTTAACTCTTAAAAATTTAACTAAAACTTTCAACTTCCATTCAAATGAGCCCTCTCTGAAGTTTATACAAGCATCCGTTCCATAGTAACCATATATGCCCCCAGGGCATAAGTTGCAATGCCTGCCCCCTGGCCCTTGGGGGTTGTGTTGACACCAGTTTTTTTTAAACTGGTGTCAAACTGCGGGGGAAAAGGGTTGTGGGGGAGGGGGGGGTAGTTACCCACTGGTTTATATCAAATCACCACTCAACAAGATTTAGTACATTACAATTCAAATCAGAGCTTTCAGCAAAATTTTGTATTTCTCAAATCAAATTGCCACCATAACATTTCTGTAAAAAAAAACAAGAAAATTGAAGAAACTTAAAAAAGCTTTGAAGTAATTTTGAGAATAATTTACAACAGAAATGAGTGTCATATTTGGATTCAGGATGAAATTCTGATGCTATTCTGGCGCACAGGCAGAAAATTAGGAAAAAAATATCCGCATGTGATCTACATCCACTGTGCATTGCAAAGCTTAAATTTGGCTTTATGTAAAACTAGTAGGGTAGGACTTGTTAGGTCAACCTTTGCTACTATTCAGCAGATTATATCATTTTTTATCATCTTCACCAAAAAGAATGAATATGTTTGTAGAAGCGGTTTGCTGTCGTTCGTCCTGATAGTCCCATGAGAAAGCTTGTGAAGTTGTGCAAAAACGAGATGGGTGGAGCGTTGCGATTGCATTTTAGTTTTTTTTATGTCTTAGTATTGTGCAATTATTTCCGTACTTGAGGAAATAGTTGGTAGCATACAGTGCAATACGGAAGTTATTTCAAAAGCAAATGCATTGGTTTCAGCAGCAACCAAATTTAGTTTTATGTTCACGTTGGCTATGCTAGAGTTTGTTAGTGCCATAATGCTCTCTGTCTCTAAGGCGCTGCAAGCTGAAGATTTAGACTTAGTTGAGTGCTGTCGGCATATTAAGCTATGTTCTAATACTTTACTGCAGTCAAAACAAAATGATTTTGAAATAATTTTTCAGAAAGCCTATGAGCTTGCACAAGAGGTAAATGTGGCTCCAGCTGTTCCAAGGTCTATCCGCTGAACGTCCATCAATGATAATGAGTCCATCAGGGTTTTTTATCGCGAGTCATTGTTAGAACCTTACTTTGCTTCACTTATTGAAGAACTTGATCAAAGGTTTTTGCACCATCAGGAGGCATCTTTCAAAATCTGAAGGCTTTTGCCAGCTAACAACAAGTCATTAAATATTAATGAATTTGTGAACACTGCTGCTGTTTACAAGGGATTTCATGGGGGTAGACGTGCGCTCAAATGTGAGTTAGTCCTTTGGAAACAGAACTGGCTCGGAAATTCTGAGAAACCATCAACTGTTGCTTCGACTCTTGCGTCATGCAATGCAAGATTTTTCCCATGCATTTGAAGGCTTTTGACGATTTTTCAGAAATTACCAGTGACTACCGCTTCTGCTGAGAGGAGCTTTAGCTGTCTTAAGCAATTAAAAACCTATCTGCAGAGCTCCACGGGAAAGGATCATCTGAACGGACTAGCTCACATGACCCTGAACCATGATATCCAGGTCGATGCTGACCAAGTTTTGATCAATTTGCAGCCAAAAAAGACCAGCGGCTATTACTGTGAAAGGTTAGGTCGTCTTTCGTTGCTTGTTTCTCTAAGTGCAGTTGATTCTGTTTTTAAATTTTTAATTATGCTGTATCCTCTGTAAACAACGTTAATATCAATACATTTCTTGCTTTCATGGCTGTTATAATAGGTAGACTGAGGCTCACCCCTCCGAAACCAAATTCTGGGCAATTGTCTTTGATATAATATTATTTTTTATTTATTTGGTTCTCTAAAACAAGGGTCCCATAGGCAAATATAAGGAAAAAAATGCACTTCTTTATTTTATATTTTCTAAATTCTGCTGCTTCGTGGCAGTTCCAAAACAACTACTCACCCAAAATAGAAACTCTCACTGCTTCTAACTTTTTTTTTAATTCTGACTTTGTTTGCAAAATATTGTCATCCATTCTTAAACAAAAAAGTCTACAACTAGAAATACTCATGACAAGTGTGTACTTTTAATTTCTTTACCTAGCTACCCCCCCCCCCCCCCCCCCCTACCTCCCGCCTGAAATCTTGCACTGTGATAGATAATTTTCTTGCTCACATGACTGCTATAAAAAGGTAGACTGACGCCCACCCCCAAAAAAACAAAATCCTGGATACGCCACGGCTTTAGGGGCCCTATTGATTCCAGGTCGGATAGAGCTTTGCAGCTTCAATAAAAAAATTATGAAATTGGTCTTTTCACTCAAAATTTTGCAGAAATAAGAAGCAGGACACATACTGCTCAATGTTATGCTGTTTGCATCCCTGGTGTTTTGAGAGTGCTTTTTGAAGTGTCTTCACAGACTTTCTAAATTTTGTGTATGAATTGAACAGTCCTGTGGATCAACAAAATTGAATGAACAATGATTTGGTAATGAGTATAATCATGGCTGGACAGTGTATTATAAGCTCCCCATTTATTGCTGTAAATACTCTTCCAGGCTTGATATATTTTTAATAACAGGAATTAAAGTTCCCTTGTTTCTTTGGAGGCCTTCTTGGCCATCAGTCAGGGGTACAATAATTTTTTTTTTTTGCTCTCTCTGTGTTCCACCAAAAAAACCTAAACTTGCCATAAAATCCTTCCCCTCTGTTACTTGCATAGTGTATTGCAGCTTTGGCACATTACTGTTGATGGTAAGACACCATGAGTCCTGAAAAAGTTGTTGCTTTGCTTCATCATTATTTATAAATCTGTTTATTGCAGTATAATATGACATTTCACATGACTGGCATGTAGACATTTCACATGACTGGCATGTAGATATTTTCTAATAACTGGCAATATACAAATCATTATTGTGATTTATTGTGATTAACATTAGATCTTTTCCTAATAATATCACGTTAATTGAGGTCAAAGAGAGGACTTGGGTTTAAGAAAGAACCATTGGCTGCCAGGAAATCAGCAGTATCATTATATTTGATACCTTTATGGCTTGGAACATGTTGGAAATAAATCTGGTCGCCTTCAGCCTGGAGATTCAGAGCTGTCTTCTAAAGTTGAATAAGTCTTTATCATTGGCAAATCTATTATTTTTCTTTGAGCAACAGTATTGCCGATTTTGGAGTCAGAAAGGCAAAGAATATTCTCTCTACAATGCTATTATTTATGAGAATATCTAGGGTCAAGCAAATGGCACGTAATTCAGCTGACAAAAGGGAAGATCCCAACGGAAGGGGAGAAAAAAGGTTAAGGTACAGTGATGGAACACAAACTCCTCCTCCAGCTCTCTGATCCTAGACAGATCCATCTGAGTAGATTTTCCTGTGATTAGGGTAAAACTTCGAAATCTGTTCAGTCAGAATAGTATGACTCTCATGATTGGGAATTTGGTTTTATTTATGGAATAAGTTCTGCTTGACAAATAGGTAGACTCATTTCCCAAGGCGGAGTTTCAGTAAAGGGGTACGTATAGAGGGAAAACTATCTCCACTTTGGGACCTCCAATTGGAACTGATTCCAAGATGAATGGCCATAGGTGCAAGCTGTCTTCAAAGCAAGAATATGATTATACACAGCATGCTTGCTTCCATAAGCTTGAATTCACGAGAAATATTTTTTTTTTTTTTTACTGGATACTCTTTCACTTAGGGAAACTAAACAGTTGTTTTAATTTAGACAGAGGAGTATCCCTGTGTGCAAACCCAGATCAATTCGAATAGCCAAATTTTGTAAAGATTCCAAGGTTTTAAATGCAGATGGGGAACGAAATGAAAAGAATTTGATATCATATTCTAGATTAGATCAGATATACCAGAGGCAAAACGCTATAGCGTTGCCTATGGTAAAGACCATACGGCTCCTATGTTTTATTATTACTACGATGAAGACTAGTTTTTAATAAGAATCGTGGTATTAAATTGAAGAGAATCATGGTATTAATTCACTATGTCCAATCCGTCCAAATTTGCAAGATTTACACCTTCAGGTAGAGTTACATTTGATATGGACCGCCATTCTTGCTCCAGCTTCACCTTATCCCAAATACCAGAGTAATAGTGCCCGCAGAATTGATGAAAACTAGGAACTCTTAGCTCGTAGCTAGAGCTTGGAGTCAGGAAATGGAGGAAGTTGTAGATCTTGTCAGAGAAGGAAAAACGATCAAGAATTTGTTTGATAGTTTCAATACAAAAGTCTCTTGCGGGGCGACGAATTCGGAGACTCTAGGCTACAAAACGGCCATCAACGACTTCCCTCGTTTCCAGCCCCATAAGGAGATCATGTCCTTTATATCCGATATAGACGCTGTTATCGGAGGATAGTTTGCTTCATCGTACGGGTTGATGGCGAAAGGATTGGTTACTCGAATATAGGAAGGTTTCACGAAATTCATGCCTAAAGTACACAGGAGCTTTTGTACCTGGCTTTTCAAGAGGTGAAATAAGGGTTTTTGTGCCTGAAACATAGTATTCAATTCATTCAATTCTCCTAACACATATTCAACAAATACATTTGACCTCTTGAGTAAGGATTATTTGGTAAATTTTTACCAAATCATATTATTGACTTACAAATAAAGTGAATATACCACTCGATGCCTTTTTTATGCTCTTTCCAAATATAATAATCATTTTTGTGTGGGAAATGAATTTTACCCACATCCCTATATACCAATTCAGGGCATATATGTGCACATTAGGGGATGGGGGTAAAGTTTAAACTTAACTCCCATTAACATCAGAAATAAAATTAGCCCACCCCCTAATATGCAAATAAATACCATGAATTGGTATATATAGGGGTGGGGGTAAAATTCATTTCCGACAAAAATGATTATTATATTTGGAAAGAGCATAAAAAAGGCATTGAGTGGTATATTCACTTTATTCGTAAGTCAATAATATGATTTGGTAAAAATTTACCGATTGTTCAACGTCATTCGTACGTGGTCATTTGTGTGTGAGGGATCTTCAAACAACGTAACTAGAGTCCCAAAACAACGTAAGAGCATCCAAGTGCTCAAGAATACGTGTCGCACAGTTTTAAAATGAAAGCCAACAAGTCGGAACCAAAGCAAGGAATCTGTGTTGTTCCACTTGAGTGAAAACTTGAAATTCTTTCCTATATGTATCTTGCCTTTTTGGACTGCGTCAAAAGTGATTGCAAACGATTCTGTTGTTTCATCAATAACCATCAAGAAAGGGTTCGTCTTTAGGGTGTCAAGAAGCTTACCGTGAAAATGAGGTGCCAGTGCTTGTCAGGCAATGTTGGTTGCTTTTGTTCTACCCAGACTGGCATGGCTCAGCAAATCCGGACCTGGAATACTTTTCATGAGCTTCAGCAAGTCGTCAGAAAGTGAATAGAGTAGATCATTTTCAACAGGAAATGATACAAGCTTTGCTTCAACAGTAGCCACTCTTTTGCTTCTGGAATTGCTGCAAAAGTGATGGTCCAATGGCATAGTCTTGGAACGCGAATCTATCCATACTTTTTCGTTTACTTCGTGAACTTTGCTCTGTTTGTGCCTTTTCAGGTCATATTTCCCCTTCTTACAAAGAAAGTCCTTTTTGCAATAGAGGCAGTGAGCTATATATGCATTGATTTCGTTGTTCTGCAACTTTCCCCTCTCTAACCATCCTATAAAGTCAGATTCTCTTTCCAACTCATACCTGTATTTTTGATCTGAAGACTTCCTTGCCAACTTCTGTTTTTTTGAAGAATTTGTGGAGGGTTCATCATCCAAGTCTTTAACCCCATCCTCATACTCTTGATTGAGATCAATCACTTCAGCCATTTTAATGAAGTATGTCCACCCTACAAACAAGATGAGTCAAGCAATTTGGTGGAATCACCCTATTTTCTTATTTTAAAATGAAAGGGGTCAGACTAGTATTATAAAAGCTATAAAAGCAAAAACAAAGCATTGATTATAGTGACTGATCCAACATGTCCAGTTAAAAGAGGGGTGGGGGGGGGGGGGCTTTGTCGAGAAACAAAAAGAGCAATCTTGTCTCAAGCACTCTTAGTTGTAGACAAGGTCATTTCTACCCTTTCTCCTTTTAGAAAGGGCAACAAAGATGTGCTGACAAAATCAGATTCATGCAAAACTTTTCTATAAAAAAGGTAGAAATCCAAAGATGTATATCACTAAAAAGTGTACTATTCCTTATATTTGCCTTTTAGACAACTATTTTAGGGAAGCAAATGCCTGAAAACACTAAAATCCTAAGTTTAAAAAAAGTTAGATTTAGGAAATATCTTCTTCTTGTTTTTTTTTTGCTAGTAAAAAAAGTGAGAGTCTAGGATGTAAAAGTGTTTTCTGGCATGAAATACAGTTTATGTTGGGAATTTTCTTTAAAACCTGCATTTTTCTATAGATTTGCCCATACAGACAAACATCCTAGTAATTAAGCAAATACACTTGAAAAGAGATATTAGCCTATGCTGTGAAGATTTATAAGGAGGAGAAACTTTACTGTTGTGAGGCACTTAAAACAGCTTAACAAAGTATACTGGAAAAAACTATGGCAAACGCAGCAGGCGAAATCCTAAAAGAAGTTTGGGGGTGGAGAGGCCAGTGACCACATTAAGCATTACAAAGTGTCTTTTCCTCTTGCATTTTTCTTCTGTTATACCCTTGTTTAAGTGAATAAGATGACTTCTACACAAAAAAAACTGAAAAGTTAACCAAAGAGAGAGAGAGATAAAATGGTAGAGGTGCAGATTAGGGCCTCTGCAGTAAAGAGTGCAGAGTTCAAGGCCATACCCTGAATTTTTTTTCTGAGGGGGTTTTACTTAAAGATTTTTTTTTTCGGGGGGGGGGGGTTACACAAAAAACTTAAAAAACGCATACAAAATTTGTTTTAAAAAAACAAAACCATTTTTGTTATGCTTTTTACAAGTCAAACAAATATTTCGGGGGGGGGGGGGGGGGGGGAGGAGGTTCAAAACTCCCTAAACTCCCCCCCCCCCCTCTGGATACAGCCATGGCAGAGTTACTGCCCAATAGAACCAGAATAAACACTAAAAAAATGAGTTTTGTTCTAATGGGTACCACCTCTGCAACCTTACACCCAATTGACTGAATAATTGGTGTAAGGTACCCAATTGGGTATAAGTTTACAACCACTCCAGGCCATAATGAGACATGTTAAGAAAACAATTCTTACTTCTTAGTATGTATAATAATCCTAGTTAACATATTTTCCAGGGGGAACACCTTTATCCCCACTATTTTCACTGTTGTACAATTTTTTAAAACAAATTGTAAAAAATTAACAAATTTGACTTCATTTATCTGTTTTGTAAATTGTCTATATAAGAAAGCTAAACACCATCACTGCCATCTACCAAATAGATACAAAAGGCAAATATTGATACTTTGGATAATATTAAGAGGAATTTTTCATATCATAGATTACAATTACTTTCCAAAACATATGGGAGGTAACCACAGGCCCTCCTTTGCCTATCCCCCCTCAAAAAATATTACAATATTTAATCCAAAAACTTATACAGTAAAATATTTTATTCCAAAACGTGCTATTGAGAATAATTGTAGCTAACAAATTTTGACTGTAACCCAGCTCTTCTTTACCCCAACCCTCCTAATTTTAAAATCTATACCTGAAATTTCATATTTCCCATTTCTCTGCCAATCTGTATCACTTGTTTAACCCATGTACCTGTAAATTCAATCAACTGTGACAAACAACAACTAGAAAACAGTGAAAGGCAGCAAAATGCATTTGAAATATATAATTTCGGCTATATATTTTGCACATTAGGGGGGTTTGAAGTGAAGTATGGGAGAGCGGCATGATTTTGTCCTGGTTGTGTAGGCTAAGTGGATGGTCATTTCTACCTGATGCTGCCCCTACTGCTTTTAATTAGATGGGGGAAAAATCCAAACAAAATCTCCCTGGAGAAGAAAGAGCCCAAAAGTGAGATTGAATATGTCAAAGCTTGAAGATTTATCCCTTCTGTCTGTTTAAGGAACACAGATGCATAATTGAAGCTTTGTTCATTTTTATCTTAAGGGTGCCCTACATTTATGACCTTATATTTGATGGGTGAAAAATGGTACTTTTTCAACCATAATTTGGTTGTTGCTTATTTTCTACAAAAGTTTTTTTTTTACAAATAACTCGTTTATATCAGAGGTTCATTTGCAAGCTGATGACCTACTTTAGAATCCCTAGTCTCGAAATTATATTTGAATCTTTTGAAGCTAGGAGGTGTAACCTAGGTTAACCCCGGAGGTTAACTAGGTTAACCTAGGAGGTTACTAGGTTAACCTAGGAGTATTACTTCGAGACTAAATAATATCACAAAAACTAGGCATTCACAGTGTCTGATTGTATCTTAAGTAAATACAATCCCTGATGGAGTTTTGTTGATACCTGTCTTAAAATTAATTTGTCTGAATAAAATATATTGTTTATGGGGCAGTAGTGAAAATGGCAAAATTCTACTTTAGCTACTTTTGGCTATCTTAGAAAGGGGTTAGGTTAGGAAAACCAAATTTTTAGGGATGGGTCTACAGGCTAAATATATATCCTGGGAAGGTATTTAGAAGTACCTACCTCCACTCCTCCTCTCTAGAGGGTTTGGTGAAATTCTACTTTAGCTACTTTTAGCTATCTTGGAAAGGGGTTAGGAAAATAAAACTTTCAAGGATGGGTCTACAGGCTAAAATGTGTCTAGGGAAGGTATTTTGAAATACATAGGCTTACCTCCACTCCTTCTCCCTCTAGAAGGTCCTGAAATTTGCTTACATGACATATTGAAATTTTGAAAAAATTAAATTTGGCAAAATTCTACTTTAGTTACTTTTGGCTATCTTGGAAAAGGGTTGGGTTAGGAAAATGAAACTTCCAGCGATGGGTCTACATGCCAAAGTATGTCCCAGGAAGGCATTTTAGAGTACCTACCTCCACTCCTTCTACCTCTAAAGGGAAAATTTTTTCACTAGCGACTTTAGAGGACAAATTATGTTATGGGAAGATATTTCAGAAATCCCCTTTGCCCCCCCCCCCACATCCCCCCTGCCCCCCTTTTTTTTAATATTTATAAAGCGCTAAGACATAGAGCACTACAAACATCAGAATTGACTTTAGAGGATAAATTATGTTATGGGAAAATGTTCTTGAAATCCCCCTTCCCCCCAAACTCAAAATTTTCCAAAATTCTACTTTAGAAGCTTTTTTAAGTATTTATAAAGCGCTAAGACATAGAGCACTACAAACATCAGAATCGACTTTAGAGGATAAATTATGTTATGGGAAAATGTTCTTGAAATCCCCCTTCAGCCCAAACTCAAAATTTTCCAAAATTCTACTTTAGAGGCTTTTTTTCAATATTTCTAAAGCACTCAGGCATAGAGCACTACAAACATCAGAATTGATCTTAGAGGACAATTTATGTTGTGGAGAGATGTTTTTTGATTTCCCCATCCCAAACTAAAAAATTTGTAAAATTCTACTTTACAATCTTTTTAAATATTTCTAAAGCACAATAGATAGAGTGCTATAAAATATCAGAATTGACTTTAGAGGACAAATTATGTTATGGGAAGATGTTTTTGAAATCCCCCTTCCCCCCAAACTCAAAATTTTCTAAAATTCTACTTTAGAAGCTTTTTTAAATATTTTCTAAAGCACTAAGACATAGAGTGCTACAAACATCAGAATCAACTTTAGAGGACAAATTATGGTTTGGGAAGATATTTCTGAAATCCCCCTTTGCCCCCCCCCCCCCCCCTTGCCCCCTTCTTTTTAAATATATTAAAGCACTAAGACATAGAGCGCTACAAACATCAGAATCGACTTTAGAGGATAAATTATGTTCTTGAAATCCCTCTTCCCCCAAACTCAAAATTTTCCAAAATTCTACTTTAGAAGTTTTTTTTTGAATATTTTTAAAGCGCTAAGACATAGAGCGCTACAAACATCAGAATCAACTTTAGAGGACAAATCACTAGCGTTATGCAAAAACAGTCTAAGTCACATTTTCTACAAAATCGAGTTATGGTCTCCATAACTCGGAATCAATCTACGTCTTCAAATAAGGTCACAGTTAAAATTTGAATTTTCAGTCTAAGTCCCTTTACAGCAGTTTGTAAATCGCAAAAACAAGCCAAGTGCTTGGATCCGGCAGTAACTGGACTTGGCATGTTTTTGCTTTTTGTCTGTTGCTGCAGGATTGGACTTGTACTGTTTTGATTCACCACCATCATCAGTGTCTACAAACCAAATGGAATTTTTGAAAGGAGAAAAGGGTGAAAAGATTAAACTAATAAAGCATTCTGCTAAATTTTTATTTTCTCTTGTGTTTATTACTTTAAAGGTTAATATTAACGTATTTGAGCCATTTTTCCTTCTCTTCTTTTCATCTTGTGACTGGTAGTGTTGAATTGCTTTTGTTTTGGTGTTTTCTGTAGTTCTTGGTTAGCCATTAGGAATGTCCGACCCTCCTCACTCAGGAGGTTCAGCTACATCTGCTGTTTATCATTTTTATGAGGACAAAATCTTAAAAGTCTGGTTAACAAGCAATAGTGATCTTGGTCCCCTTAAATCCCACTCTGGGGATAATCATAAAAGCAACCATGCTTTTAAGAAAGCAGACTAAAGATTTCCAAAAGGATTCAATATTGGTAGGGTCAATCAACGGTGTTAAACTGTTTGAAGGTCAAGAATCAATCTGTGTTCAAAAAGGTTCTGGAGATAAGGAAGCTAGATTTGGCTGATGATCTAATGTTAACATTTTCCTGTGATAAGGATTACCCTGTCCCAAGTTTCACAAGATTGCAGGACCCCCCCCCCCCAAGGGCTACATGCCTGAGGGGCTTGTCTTTTTTGATAATAAACCTTTAGTGAAATTTGCCCTGTACGCAGATGACTTAGCCATTTGGACCGAGGGCAGATAAACCCAGTGACAGATTCTTTGCCTGACCAAAACAGTGAAGTTACTGTGGAAGAATCAGAATCAGAATCATTTATTAACATAAAAGCTTTCGTAGTCAGGGTTTAAATCCCGACTAAATCGCGCTATTATTTACAAAGTAAACAAAGACACAAAAAAATTAATACACATGTCACATGGAAGACGCACATTCTGGTTGAAAGCGTGGCTGAAGTGCCAAGTACATGAGACGGAGAGAACGGACTGAAAGAAAATACAAAGGTTAAGAATATGTGAGTGCCAAAAATATTGTTCACCCTGCTAGAAAACAGAAGGAAGCTTTTAGAAGTTGCAGGCTGAGTTGTTCTGAAAAACTTGGCAGTGAAACGAAAAACCAGTCTGTTTGAATTGTATTGTGCTACAGGTGAAAAGGAAGAGCAACAGCAATTTCTTCTCAACTGCGTGAACAGAACTCGACTGAAATGAACCAGGAAAAGAAAAGATGATAGTAACAAGGAGCGCTATGCCTGTTACTATTATGTGACCGTTGAATCGGAGAAAGTTAAAATATGGAAGTTCTGTTTTATGTCTGTCTTTGCTCTTACCAAAGCAGAACTCGCAACAGTCCAAGGAAAGCATGGGAAGTTATCTTTTATTAGCACTCTTGAGAGACGCCAAGCTCCCACCAGATCAGTCCTGGCTGACATTTAGGTTATAAAGCAGCACATTGAATCATTTCCTGCTTATGAATCCCACTATGCAAGGTCACAAACTTCCAGGAAATATCTTTCTTCTGATCTAAGCCTTCAGAAGATGTACGATCTTTACAAAAAATTTTGAGACAGAAAAGGGGTTGCCAGCAAAATCGGTTGCAATGTACAAGAAAGCTTTCTATCAAGAATACAATCTTGGATTTAAACCTCTTGTCAGTGACTCCAGTGGAATGTGTGAGAAGCTTAAGCAACAGATTAATTGTGCTGATCCTGAAGATTCCAAAAGAGTCTTGCAAGCTCACCTTGAGGCCCATGAGACAGCCTATAGATCAGCGTACGAGTCTAAAAAGAAAGACAAAGAAGTTGTAAAGAACGACAATTCAACTCTTATGTGGGTTTTTTGATTTCCAGCATTCCCTTCCTACGCCCTTTGTACACAAACTAAAATAGATTTCTACAAAATGCAACTGTGGGCAACAACCTTACCATTCACGAAATAAGCATTTTGAAAGAGGGAAAGTCATACATTTACCTTTGGCACGAAGGAATAGGTGACAAGGGAGCCTCTGAGGTAGCCTCTTGTCTGTTTAAGCATCTGAAGGCACTGCCGTCAAGAACAAGACGGCTAGTCTTGTACTCGGATATATGTGGTTCTCAGAATCAGAATATGTATTTTTTTTTACCATTTCTTACATAAACGAACTTGACTTGAGCTTGAATTTGCAATTTGTTTTTTTGATAGATTTTGAGAAAATTCAATTCGTAAAAACCGGTTAAATCCATTACCTCAAAATATACTCCATTTTAGCGAAATCTAATGACGAATTTCAGTTCCTCGATGTCTTTTTTTTGCATATTTCATTTTCTCCCAGCAGTTTTTGTTCATAATCGATTCAGGAGACGCTTTCAACCAGAAAAATCACTCTCCTGTAAAATTTGGAAAATGTGACTTAGACCGTTTTTGCATAACGCTACGACATTAGGGAAACAAGCAGTAGCCATACTCTTGTTCGTAGTGAAAACTATAAGCGTCTTGAAACATCTTGGAAATAGCTAATAAAATTAAACTTAATTCATATGATTTGTATAATATAATACCGTTAATATTTTTTTCTTCGTGTGTTTTGTCGAGGGGAGGGGTCGACCTTGGAAGAAGGGTTAGGGGTCAGCTCCCATGATTTTTGGAATAAAATGTCGTTAATTAGTTGTTTGTTTTGTGTTTTTTGGGTAGGGTTTGGGGGGGCTATCGAGAAAGGGCCAGGGGTCAGCTCCCATGTTATTTGTAATAAAATGTTGTCAATTGTTTTTATTTGGGTGGGGGAGGGGGTGGGTGGTCATGCCTGGGATCACCTCTCATGATTTATTTAATAAAATATCGTTCCTAATTTTAATAAGATGAGGGGTGGTGGATGGTCGGGCCATGGAGGGAGGGCCAGGGGTTAGATCCCATGATTTTTGTAATGAAATATTGCTATTAAGTTTTTTTTTTTGGGAACGAGGGTCGGGGCGGGCCATGAAGGGAGGGCCAAGGGTTATTTCCCATTATTTTCAGAAAATTATCGTTATTAAGTTTTTGTTTGTTTTTTAGGGGGTTCGGGCATTGGAGCGCCATGAAGGCCATTGAGGGAGGACCAGGGGGTCAGATCCCATGATTTATCATTGATAAATCTTTTTTAGGGAGAAAGGTGGAGGATCAGGCTATGGAGGAACAAGGGTCAGCTTCCATAAGTTTCGGAATAAAATATCATAAATAAGTTTTTTCAGTGAGGTTGAGGGTCGAGCTTATCTGATGTTTGAACTATTTCAAAATACTCGCATAAAAAACCTTAAATGCCCCCAGGGCATAACTTACATCACTTGGCCCCGGCTCTTGGGGTTAGTGTCGACCCCGGAGTTTTTGTTTTATGATTTTCGAAATTATTCAAAAAATGGTTATCTTAAAATTTTGATTGGATAGATTTGGGAAAAGAGGAATGGGTGGGGGGCTAGTTGCCCTACTGTCCCTTTTGACTCTTGAAAAGAGAATTAGAAACTTTTATTTTCCAATCAACTCATTTGAGTCCCTCTGAGACTTATTTGACCACCTATTCCATAAAAACCTTATATATCCACAGGGCATAAGTTACTACCCTTTCCCCTGGGTTCTGGGAGATTAAGTTGACCCCAAAGTTTTGTTATATAATTGTTGGATTATTTCGAACAAAATAGCTATCTCAAAATTTTGATCGGAAGTATTTCGGGAAAAGAGAGTTGGTGGGAGAGGGGTAGATGCCCTTTGATCATTTTTTTACTCTTAGGAAAGTAACTAGAATTTTCAATTTTCAATCAGATAAGCCCCCTCTGAAGTTTATACGACCCCCTTCCATAAAACCTTATATGGTCACGGGCATAACTGACAACCCCTGCTCCCAGGCTCTGGGAGGTTGTGTTTACTTCATATTTTTTGATAGCTGAATTTTTTATCTATTTTTAACAAAATGACTGTCTCAAAATTTTATCAGATGCATTTTAGGAAAAGGGTGTTGGGGGGGGGGCTTGTTACCCTCCAATCACTTTTGAATCTTAAAAAAGGAAACTATAATTTTCAATTAAATAAGTCCCTCTAAAGTGTATACAACCATCTCTTCTATAAAAATCTTATATGCCGCCGGAGGATAACTTACAACATTTTCCCCCGGGCTCTTGGAGGCTATGTCGACTTCGGAGTTTTTTTATATCTGATATTTGAACTTTTTTAAACAAAATGATTATCTCAAAATTTTCATCAGATGCGTGTAGGAAAAAAGGCATGGGGGTGACTAGTTGCCCTCGGATCTCTTTTTACTATTAAAAAGTGAACTAGAACTTCCAATTTCTAACCAAATGCCCACTTTGAAGTTTATACGACCAACCCTTCCTTAAGAACCATTTATGCCCACAGGGTATAACTTTTAATGTCCTGGGTCAACATTCCTTCCTTTTGTTAATCTGGTGCTTCTTGACTTTAAGATTTTTTTTTTGGGGGGGGGGGGCTATCAAAGAATTCACTAAGGTTTTTAATTTCATGTTTTAATGTCGTCTGATTTTTTTGAATTTCTCTATAAATTTGAAGGACAAAGCTTTGAAAACTTTTTTCTTAGAAACCTTGTTTGAATGTGAAAGAAAACTGAGTAAAAATACCCTACAACCTGAGGAGGGGCGACCATATGGGAGACCACAGTAATAGTATTATTAAATTAGTGAGCCGTTTGTATCTAAATTTTATTTATTTTTGTTTAATATATGAAAGTTAGGTAAGCCAAAGACTAATCGGTCGTTACAGGTTACATTTTACACAGCTATTCTTTATAAACATTTACCTCAGTGGGTAACTAATTGAAGATTCTATTTTTGTGATGTTAAAATCTTTTGCCCAGAAAATATTTCGTCTTCATTTTCATAAAGTAAACCTTCATACGTCTCTCTTGAATCAAATTTGGTAACGAAATATGTGCATCATTTAGGCTTTATATAAAGAAACATTTTTCTCATTGAATTCGATTGCGAAAAACTTCTCGTACAAATGCACCTTCATAAATTTGTGCATTGATGTAGGGATTCAAAAAATTGAGTTTTTTGCATTAGACCTACAGATAAAAGTAATTTTTTCAAGAAAAATACCGTGTTAAATTCATGGTACGGTTTTGGTATCAATGTACGGTTAGAGTTGCTGAAAAAAAAACTACTAAATTCTGAAAACAACTTGGAAAAACCCTAAAGTACTTAATTATATCATTTCCAAAATCGCTTCACTTTACTTACCCTACCCCCTCTCTGTTCCTAGTGAGCAAATATAGAGCACTAGTTATAGGGACTCTCTAGAATTGAATTCGGTTATGAGTTGCCTGCATTATGTACGCTTTGTATAAAGAAACTTATTTTTTTACTGAACTTGACTGCGAAGACGATTTCCAGCCCAATTGCGCCTCTGTAAGTTTCTGCATGGTTTTAGGGATTCAAGAAACTGTATTTTTGCGAGAAACCTGTCCTATAAACTCATTGACATTATAAAATTCATCAACACTGAAATTTTAAAAAATATTCAACCACTGAGTTTTATTATTCCTGAAAGTGATTCAATTTGATTTACCTTCTGCTCCTTTCTTTAACCCTAATATACAAATATAGACTCAAAATTATTATTTCCCATGTACTCCGTTTTTCTTTTCGTTACTCTTTTTTTTAAATACATTTAACGGTGAAAAAGCCATGTCGAAGAAACGAAAAAAGGCATGAAAAATATATAATTTGGGCTGTTTAATTACGTATTAGAAGAGGGGTTGGGGAGTAAATTAAAAATAAAACCTCTTACAGGAATGATGTCAGCAAGTGCTTTTGGAATTTTCAAAAAGTCATTGTTAGAATTTTAAGTAGTATTTTTTTCACTACAGACCCAGCTGTCACTGATACCCAGTATTTGCACTATATGCGTTTGGTTCTTCAGGGGATACAAAACCCTTACCTTAGACCTTAGATCCTCCTGTTCATTCAGAGGCAATTAGGGCATCCAAGAAGAGTCGCCAGTCATCTCTTATTGCTGTGGTCACCCAGACGTCTTCTTATTCCGGTTGGATTGAGACATCAAGATTTGTGAGGTCAGCCCGGTAGTTGCCTCGTAGGGTGGTTTTGGGGCGTTGTCTCCTTCTGGTACCACATGGCAGCCAATGAAGGATTGACCTTCGGTAATCGAGTTTCGGGCTTGCGGATCCCATGAACAAGGTTTCTCCACTTCCTATATTTGATCACTTTTGTTATCAGTGGCTGAAATGTGTTTTGTCTTACACCATCGGTCGTTACTTATGGGACCAATGGATATTTAGAACGCGCCTTAAACACATGTTTTTCGAACACGAGGAGTTTCTTTTCAAGTTGTTGATCTATTTGCCAGTTTCAGAACCGTAGCTAAGCGTTGAGAGGACATTGCTGTTCAGCAGCCTCAGCTTGAACAGGAGGGAGTACGCCAAATTTGAGACAGTTTCCTGAAAGATGAATTATCCTGGCTGATGATTGACTTCTCGCTGACACGATCCTGAATTGTGATGGTACTTCCTAAGTACTTGAACTCCACTACTTGCTCTATCGTCTGGTTATTGAATCGTAGGTTGAGTGGAGATCCAGTATTCGCCATACTTTTTGTTTTGTTGACACTTATCTTAAGGCCAAAAGGTTCAGCAGCGTCTCTAATTTGGCTAAGGTAATGCTGGAGCTTTTGTTTGCAGGAATCTAGGAGGCTGGTATCGTCAGCAATATCAACATCACCGAGTCTCTATTATCCAACTGGTTTCAATGTCTGTCGCAGGTCCGGAGATCATAATCATTTAGGAGGATAAATAACAGTGGGTGATAGTACACAACTTTGTTTTATCCCTATCATGATGCAAAAGTCAATTCAAACGAGCAAAAATTAACATGGTAGGGCTGATAACCCCCAGGCTGTCCCAAGACAAGAAAATAATTTGCACTTTACTGAAAACAAAAATACGTTCAAATTTTTTCACTTATTATACATAAACAAATACAAAAAATTGAGGCTTTAAGGAATACAATGCAAACACACATACAATAGATAATAATGTAAATTAATAAATAAATCATAAAACTAGTGAAACTTAAATTGAATATGCAAATGAAGCTCGAAACGAACAAAAATCACTACAAACAAGAGTTTGGGTATCACCTCCTTCTCTCACTGTTAAAGTCTAAGACCTACTGCGCCATTGGCACTTTACTGAAAACCAATTTTACGACAAAGAGTTTCTTTTGTACTTAATATTGAGAATTAACATTAAAATTATAGTAACATTTTGAACTGATGAGCTTTCAGCAATTAATATCATTATGCATCAAATATTCAGTTTAATTTTATTAGCTCTTTTTAAAGTTTTTCAAGACGAATATAGTTTCACTACAAACAAGTGTTTGTTATACTGCCTCCTTCTTTGACTGTAAATAAAAAACCAAAAAAAAAAAAAAAAGCTACTGCGTCATTAGCGCTTAACTGAAAACGAATTATATTACAATATTTTCTTTTCCTATTCTTACAGCATTGAAAATAAAAATAAATTACAGTGAAATAAATTCTAGAAAGGATGGATCTTTCAAAAATTAATATCATTATACATCAAATATTCAATTTGATGTTGTTTATACTTTCCAAGACTGTTCAAGACGCATATAGTTTTCAGTAAAGCGCCAATGACTTTTACAGTGAGAGAAGGAGGTGAAATCAAAACTCTTGTTTGTAGTGATTTTTGTTCGTTTCAAGCTTGATTGGCATATTCAATTTAAGTTTCACTCGTTTTAAGATTTATTTATTAATTTACTTTATTATCTATTGTATGTTTATTTGGATTGATTATTTCTTTAATTTCTGTTCGTTTTAAGTTTCATTTATACTTTAATAGGAAATATTATTTTTCGTTTTAAGCTTGATTTTCATATTCAATCTAAGCATTACTCGATTTAAGATCTATTTTTTCATTTATGCTATTACTTGTTGTATATTTTTTGCTATTATTGTTTATTTAATTTCTTTTCGTTTTGGGTTTTATTTATTCTTTAATAGTAATTTCTGATCGTTTTGAGTTTGTAACAGGTATTTGTATCTGTTGAGCTGAAGTTTAAAATGGCCTTTATTTTTTTTTTCTTTGAAAAACTTATTTTTCGGAAAGTTTTTTTAATTAATTTTTGTTCGTTTTTATTGCAAAAAGTTTCAAGAATTAAAAATTCCTTATTTCAAAAATCAAACTTAAAAAAAAATATCAAATATTCATCAAAGTATCAAAAACTGGTATCAAAGTAACAATTTCACAGTGAAAAAATTGGTTTGTGTCTACCTCGGAGTTTTTTATTATCTGATGTTTGAACTATTTTTAACAGAATGGCTATTTTAAAATTTTTATCGGATAGGTTTGGGGAAAAAAGGCATGGGGAATTAACCTTCGTTCTCTTTTAACTCTTTAAAATTGAACTAGAACTTTCTATTTTCAATCAAATGTGCCCTCTCTGAAGTTTATATGAGCATCCCTTCTATAAGAGTCATATATATTACCAGAGTATAACTTGCAATGCCTGTCCCTGGGCCCTAGGGGTGTGTGTCGACTCCGAAGTTTAAATATCTGATTGTTGAACTATTTTTAACAACAAAACAGTCACCTCAAATTTTTATCTGATGGGTTTATTCATCCGATAAACTCAAAGGCGTGGAGGGCGGAGGGTCTAGTTGCCCTCCGATCTTTTTCTTTCTGAGAAAATGAACTACAACTTTTAATTTCCATCCAAATGAACCCTCTGTGAAGTTTATCCGAGCATCCTTTCATGAGAACCACATACGGTCCCAGGACATAGCTTACAATGCCTGCCCTCCGGGACCTGGGGGGTTGTTTGGACACCGGCAGTTTTTGTTATCTGACCTTTGAACTATATTTAAGAAAATGACTGACCCAAAATTTGCATCGGATGGGTTTGAGGAAAATACGGCGTGGAGAGGGAGGTTTAGTTGCCCTCTGGTCTCTTTTTGACTCTTAAAATATGAACGACAACTTTCAATTTCCAATCAAATGAGCCATCTCCGAAGATTATAAGAGCATACCTTCCATATAGAACCATAAATGCCCCAAAGCAATACTTACAACACCTGCCCCGGACCCTGGGAGAGTTGTGTCGACACAGGAGATTTTCTCATCTGACCTTTGAACTATTTTTAACGAAAGACAATATATAAAGGAGTTTTTGGGATCTTTGAACTATTTTTTAACAAAATGGATACCTCAAATTTTTTATCAGATGTATTTGGGAAAAAGGGCTTGGGGGTTAGTTGCCTTCTGATCACTTTTGGTTCTTAAAAAGGGCACTAGAAATCTCGATTTCTAATTGAATGAGCCCCCTTTGAAGTTTATACGACGACCTCTTCTATATGAAGTGCCTCTGGAAACAATCTAAACAGAGTGTGGGGAGAGGCTAGCTTCCCTTCAATCAATTTTGACTCTCAAAAAGTGAATTGCAACTTTCAATTTCCAATCGAAAGAGCCCTCTATGAAGTTTATACAAGCATCCCTTCCATAACAACCATATATGTCCCCAGGGCATATATGCCGCTTCTCGCATCTAATCAAATGAGCCCTCTATGAAGTTTTATACGAGCTTCCCCCTTCCATAACAACCATATATGCCCCAGGGCATAACTTACAACGCCTACCCCCGGGCCCTTGGGGGGCTGCGTCGACACCGTAGTTTTTTATTATCTGAAACTTCGAACTATTTTTAACAAAATCTCTATCTCAAGGTGTTTGTTTGATGAATTTAGGGCGTGGATGGGGGGGGGGCTAGTTGCCTCCTATCTCTTTGAATTTTAAAAAGTGAACAAGAACTTTCAATTTCCAATCAAATGAGCCCTCTCCGAAGTTTATACGAGCATCTCTTCCATAAGAACTATATATGCCCCTAGAGCATTACTAATTATGCCTGCCTCCGGGCCCTGGGGGGATTGCGTCGACACATGAATTGTTCTTATCTGACCTTTGAACTATTTTTAATGAACTGGCTATAATAAAAAAATTATATCGGTTGGGATTGGGGAAAAAAGAGTGTGTGGGGGGAGGGCTAGTTGCCCTCGGATATCTTTTGGCTCTTTAAAAAAACTGAACTATAACTTTCAATTTCCCATTCAATGAGCCCTCTGAAGTTTATACAAGCATCCTTTCATTAGAATCATATACGCCCCCAGGACAACACTTAAAATGCCTATCCCCAGGCCCTGGGGGGAGTTTATGTTTGACACTGGAGTTTTTAATATCTAATTTTTGAACCATTTCCAAAACTTGCTATCTAAAAATTTGAAGCAAATGGGTTCGGGGAAAAAAGAGCGTGGGGGGGAGGCTAGTTACCCTTAACTCTCTTGACTCTTAAAAAAGTGAACTAGAACTTTAAATTTCCAATCAAATGAGCCCTCAATGAAGTTTATACAAGCATCCCTTTCCTGAGAACCATACATGCCCTTAGGGCATAACTTAAAAGCCTTCCCCTGGGCCCTGGGGGTTGTATTGACACCAGAGTTTTTTCCTATCCAATTTTTGAATTATTTTTAACCAAATATCTATCTCAAAATTTTCATCAGATGGGTTGGGAAAAAGAAGGCGTGGGAGGGGGGTAGCTCCCCTTGGATCTCTTTAGAATACTAAAAAAGTGAGCTCGAACTTTCAGTTTCCAAGCAAATGAGCCCTCTCTGCAGTTTATACGAGCATCCTTTTCACAAGAACCATATATGCCCCAGGGCATAACTTACAACGCCTGCCCCCGGGCCCTTGGATGCATTTGGGGAAAAAGGGGCGTAGGGGTGCTAGATGCCCTCCAATCTCTTTTGACTCTAAAAACCTGAACTAGAACTTACAATTTCCAATCAAATGAGCCGTCTGAAGTATTTAAGAGCATCCCTTCAATAAGAACCATATATTCCCCCAGGGCATAACTTACAACGCCTACCCTCGGGCTCTGGGGGACTGTGTCGACCACGTAGATCTCGTTATATGGTCTTTGAACTATTTAAAAAAAGGCTATCTCAAAGTTCTTATCAGATGGGTTTGAGGAAAAAAGGGCGTGGAGAGGGGGACTAGGTGCCCTCCAATTTATTTTGACACTTAAAAAGGGAACTAGAACTTTCACTTTCCAATCAAATGATCCCTCTTTGAAGTTAATACGAGTATCTCTTCCATAAGACCCATATTGCCCAAGGGCATAACTTACAACGCCTGCCCCCGAGCCCTGGGGGGTTGTTTCGACACCGAAATTAGTGTTATATGATCTATGAACTATTTTTAACAAAATAGTTATCTCAAATTTTAATCGGATGCATTTGAGAAAAGGGGTTTGGGGGAGGGGGGGGGGGAGTTGGTTGCCGTCCCATATCTTTTGACGCTTAAAAAGTGAATTAGAACTTTCAATTTCTTATCAAATGAGTCCTGTCTGAAGTTTATACGAGCATTCCTTCCATAAGAACAATATATTCCCCAGGGCGTAACTTATAGCCATTGCACTGAATACTGTGGGGGTTTGTCCTGCTCAAACATATAATTTCCAGAACTTTCAACTACGTTGAACAAAATGGCTATATGAAAATTTTGATTAGATGAGTTTGGGGATATGGTGGGCTTGGAAGGGCTGTTAGTTGCCTCCCAATCACTTTGGACTATTAAAGGGAACTAGCCATTAAATTTCCAATCGAAAGAGCCCTTTCTGAAGTTTCTACGACAAACACTTTCTATGTAAACCTTATATGCCCCCAGGGCATAACTTACAACCTTTGCCGTGAGGGCTGTGGGGGGGGGGTGTTATCCTCAAGAACCTGAATTTCCTGAATTTTCAACTATGTTCATTAAAATGGCTATCTCAAAATTTTGCTGATTAGTGTTTCGGCGGAAAAGTGCGTGAGAGGGGGGTTAGTTTGACCTCCAATCACTTTCGACTATTAAAAAGGGCACTAGCCCTTTCAGTTTCTAATCGAATGAGCCCTTTTTGAAGTTCCTATGACAAAGCTTTCTATAAAAAAAAACTTATATGCCCCCAGGGCATAACTTACAACTCTCGCCCTGAGGGCTATGAGGGAATGTCCCCTCAAAAAAATTATTTCTATGTGGAAATCAACTACGCTGAACAAAACGGCTATCTCAAAATTTTGATTGGATGTTTTTGGGGAAATTTTGGGCGTAAAAGGGGTGTTAGTTGCCTTCCAATCACTTTTGACCCTTAAAAATGGTACTAGAACTCTCGATTTCCAATCAAATGAGGCCCCTTTGAAGTTTCTATGACGACGCCTTCCATATGAAGTGCCTCTGGGGAAAAAATACAAATAAATAAATCAGAGGCAACGCAATAGCGTTGCCTTTAGTAAAGGCCATACGGCTTTAATCTTTTTTTTTCCCCAGAGGCACTTCATATGGAAGGGGTTGTCGTAGAAACTTCAAAGGGGGCTCATTCGATTGGAATTGAGATTTCTAGTGTCATTTTTAAGGGTCAAAAGTGATTGGAAGGAAACTAACACGCCTTTCCTCACCCACCAACTCCCCAAACACAACCAGTCAAAATCTTGAGATAGCCATTTTGTGTTCAACGTAGTTAAAAGTTCTGGAAATTATATGTTTGAGCAGGACACTCCCCCCACAGTCTTCAGGGCAAGGGTTATAAGTCATGCCCTGAGGGCATATATGGTTCTTATGGAAGGAATACTCGTATAAACTTCAGAGAAGGCTCAATTGATTGGAAATTGAAAGTTCTAGTTCACTTTTTAAGCGTAAAAAAATGGTAACTTACTCCCGCCCCAAACGCTTTTTCTGAAATGCATCCGATAAATTTTTTTAGATAGTTATTTTGATCAAAATGGTTCAAAGATCATATAGCGAAAATTCCAGTGTCGACAAAACCCTCAGGGCACGGGGGCAGGCGTTGTAAGTTATGCCCTGGGGGCATATATGGGTCTTATGAAGGGATGCTCTTATTAACTTCAAAGAGGGCTTATTTGATTGTAAATTGAAATCTATAGTTCACATTTTAAGAGTCAAAAGAGATTGGAGGGCACCTAGCCCCCCCCACACCCTTTTTTCCTCAAACTCATCCAATAAGACCATTTTTTTTAAAATAGTTCAAAAAACCTTATAACGGAAACTCCGGGGAAGATAAAGCCCCCCAGGGCCCGAGGGCAGGCGTTTGTAAGTTATGCCCTTGTGGAATAGATGGTTCTTATTGATAAGATGCTCATAAAAATTTCAAAGGGCTCATTTGATTAGAAATTGAAAGTTCTTGTTCAGTTTTTTAGAGCCAAAAGAGATTTTAGGGCAACTATCCCCCCCCCGCTCACGCAACTTTTTCCCAAATAAATCTAATAGAAACTTTGAGACAGCCATTCAGTTAAAAATTGGTCAAAAGTCAGATAACAAAAGCTCAGGTGTCGTCATAACCCCCCGGGCCCGGGGGCAGGCGTTGTAAATTATGCCCTGTGGCATATATGGTTTTTTATGATAGGGATGCTCGTATAAACTTCAGAGAGGGCCCATTTGACTGGAAATTGAAAGTTCGAGCTCACTTTTTAATAGTCAAAAGAGATGCCCGCATAAACTTCGGAGAGGGTTCATTTGAATGGAAATTGAAAGTTCTCGTTCATTTTTTAAGATTCAAAAGAGATCGGAGAGCAACTAGTCCCCGTCCCCACGCCTTAAATGCGTCAGATGAACATTTTGAAATGGAAATTTTGTTAAATAGCTCAAAGTTCGTATATAAAAAACTCCGCTGTCGACACAGCCCCCAGGCCCCGGGGGTAGGCGTTTTAAGTTGTGCCCTGGGGACGTGTATGGCTGTTATGGAAGGGATGCTCGTATAAACTTCATAGAGGGCTCATTTGGTTGGAAATTGAAAGTTGTAATTCACTTTTTATGAGTAAAAAGTGACCGGTGGGCATCTAGCCTCCCCTTTACTTCATTTGTTTTTTTTCCCAGAGGCACTTCATATAGAAGGGGTCGTCGGATAAACTTCAAAGGGGGCTCATGCGATTGGAAATTGAGAGTTCTAAGGCTCTTTTTAAGAGTCAAAGGTGATTGGAGGGCAACTAGCCTCCCCTCCCAAGCCTTTTTTTTTCACATATATATCTAATATTCTGATAATTTGAGGTAGCCATTGCATCAGATAAAATTCTTATGGAAGGGATGCTCGTATAAAGTTCAAAGAGGTCTCATTTGATTGGAAATTGAAAGTTCTAGTTCACTTTTTATAAATAAAAAGTAATCAAAGGGACGCTGCCCCCCCCCCCTTCCCCGCCCTCCCCTTTTCCCTCAAATACATTATATAAAATTTTTTAGATAGCCATTTAGTGAGAAATAGTTCAAGGTTCAGATTAAAAAAATACCGGTGTCGACACAACCCAAAAGAGCCTGGAGACAGGCGTTGTAAGCTGTCCCCGTGGCCATATAAGGTTCTTATGGAAGGGATACTCATATAAACTCCAAAGACGGTTCATTTGATTGGTAATTGAAAGTTCTAGTTCACTTTTTACAAGTCAAAAGTGATCAAAGCGGATCTATGCTCCTCCCCACCCCTTTTCCCCCCAAATGCATCAGATAAAAATTTTGAGATAGAAATTTTGTTAGAAATAGTTCAAAGCTTCGATTAAAAACCCCGGTGTCGACATAGCCCCACGCAGCCCGGGGACAGGCGCTGTAAGTTATGCTCTGGGGGTATATGGTTGTTATGGAAGGGATTATCGTATAAACTTCATAGAGGGCTCATTTAATTGGAAAATGAAAGCTGTAGCTCACTTTTCAAGATTCAAAAGGGATCGCAGGGCCGCTATTCCACTCCAAGTTCTTCCCCCCCCCCCCCCCCAAATGCATCAAGTAAAAATTTTGAGATGACCATTTTTGTTAATAATTGTTCAAGGGTCAGATAACAGAATTTCCTGTGTCGACATATCCTTCACAGACCCGGGGACTGGTGTTGTAAGTTATGCCCTGGGGGTATATATGGTTCTTATGGAAGGGATGCTCGTATAAACTTCAGAGAGGGCTCATGTTTTTGGAAAGTGAAAGTTCTAGTTCACTTTTTAAGAGTCAAAAGAAACCGGAGGGCAATTACCCCCCCCCCCCCCCCATTCCACGCCATTTTTCCAAAATTGCATCAAATAAAAATTTTGAGATAGCCCTTTTCTTAAAATAGTTAAAAGGTTAGATAACAAAAACTCTGGTGTCAAAAAAATCCCCCAGGGCCCTCGGACAGGCGTTGTAAGTTATGCCCTGGGAGCATTTATGGTTTCTTATGGAAGGGATGGTCGTATAAGCTTTAAATAGGGCTCATTTGCTTGGAAAGGTTAAGTTTTAGTTCACTTTTCAAGAGTCAGACGAGATCGGAGAGCAACTAGCCCCCGTCAGCCCTCCACGCCCGTTTTCCCCAAATGCATCAAATAAAAAATTTAATACATAAATAAAATCAAACAAAAAATAGTTCAAGCCTCACATATTAAAACTTCTGGGTTGACACAATGCCCAGGGGCCGGAGAGAGGCGTTGTAAGTTATACCCTGAGCGAATATATGGTTCTTTTAGAAGGGATGATCGTATAAACTTCAGAAAGGGCTCATTTGATTAAAATTGTAAGTTCTACTTCACTTTTATAGAGTCAGAAGAGACTTAAAATTAATTAGCTCCCTCCCACGCCCTTTTTCCGCAAACCCATCCAATAAAAAAGATGAGATAGCCATTTTGTTAGAAATAGTTCAAACTCAGATAATAAAAACTCCAAGGTTGACGCAAACCCAGTTTTTCACTTTGATATTGTTACTTTGATACCAGTTTTGATACTGTCATGAACATTAAAAAAATTTTTTAAGTTTGATCTTGAAATAAGGAATTTTAAAAACTTGAAACTTTTTGCAATCAAAAACGAACAAAAATTAATAAAAAAAACTTTCCAAAAAATAAGTTTTTCAAAGAAAAGTAAAGGCCATTTTAAACTTAAGCTCAGCAGATACTAATACCTGTTAAAATTCAAACTCAAAACGACCAGAAATTATTATTAAATAATAGATGAAACCCAAAACGAACAGAAATTAAATTAACAATCATAGGAAAAATCATACGACAAGCAATAATATAAATAAATAAATAGATCTTAAAGTGAGGATTGCTTAGATTAAATATCAAAATCAAGCTTAAAACGAAAAAAAATATTTTCCTATTGAAGTATAAATGAAACTTAAAACCAACAAAAATTAAATATACATTCAATGCAAACAAACATACAATAGATATTAATGTAAATTAATAAATAAATCTTAAAACGAGTGAAATTTTAGTTGAACATGTAAATCAAGCTTGAAACGAGCAAAAATTACTGTAAACAAGAGTTTGGGCATCACATTCTCTCACGGTAAAAGTCTAAAACCTACTTTATCATTGGGTTTACAGAAAACTATATGCTTCTTGAACGGTCTTGGAAAGTATAAACAACATCAAATTGAATATTTGATGTATAATGATATTAATTGTTCAAAGATCCATCTATTCAAGAATTTATTTCCCTATAATTTTATTTTTATTTTCAATGCTGTAAAGAGCTGCTAAAGAAAATATATGTAATATAATTCGTTTACAGTTAAGCGCCAATGACGTAGTGGACTTTTGGTTTTTATTTACAGCTAAGGAAGAAGGCAGTATCCAAACACTTGTTTGTAGCAAAGCTATATTCATCTTGAACAACTTTAAAAAGAGCTAATAAATTAAACTGAATATTTGATGTGTAATGATATTAATTGCTGAAAGCTCATCAGTTCAAAATGCTACTACAATTTTAATGTTTATTTTCAATATTAAGTACAGAAGAAAATATTTGTCATAAAAATTGGTTTTCAGTAAAGCGCCAATGACGCGGTAGGTTTTAAACTTTTACAGTGAGAAGAGGAAGTGATACCCAACTCTGGTTCATAGTAATTTTTGTTTGTTTCAAGCTTGATTTGCATATCAATTTAAGTTGCACTCGTTTTAAGATTTATTTACTAATTTACATTAATATCCATTGTATGTTTGTTTGCATTGATTGTTTATTTAATTTCTATTCGTTTTAAGTTTCATTTATACTTCAATGGGAATTTTTTTTTCGTTTTTTTCGTTTTTTGATTTTGATATTCAATCTAAGCATTACTCGCCTTAAGATCTATTTATTCATTTATATTATAACTTGTTGTATGTTTTTTTTTTATATATAAATCTTTATTTTATTTCTGTTCGTTTTGGGTTTCATTTGTTCTTTAATAGTAATTTCTGGTCGTTTTGAGTATGAATTTTAGCAGGTATTTGTATCTGCTGAGCTTAAGTTTAAAATGGCCTTTATTTTTCTTTTGAAAAATTATTTTTCGGAAAGTTTTTTTTTAATTAATAAATAATAAAACATTGGAGCCGTACGGCCTTTACTATAGGCGAAGCTGTAGCGTTTTGCCTCTGATTTCTGTTTGTTTTGATTTTCATTTATTTGTTGGTAGTGATAGTTTAACGCTTGGAAGATTATCTGACTTTATTTCTGCCCAATTTCAACGTATTGGAGCTCTTTACTTTTCTTTGACAAACTTATTTTGTGGAAAAAAGTTTTTTTTTAATTAATACAAATATAAGGCAGAGTCATTCAGCCAGGGGGAGCTCGAGCCCTCTACCCCCCTTATGGGTGCCCATGGAACCTTCCAAAGCGTTTGACGATCTACCGTGTCGAAAGCTTTCTCAAAGTCTATGAAGACAAAGTGCAGTATATTCTGTCATTCATTTGCTTCTTCTAACAGTATTCTAAGAGTAAATACAAGATCGGCAACCGATCAGTTTGGCCAGAATTCATGCTGATCTTCCCAGAGATATTCAACACTTTGTGAATTTTGTTAAAAAAAGTATAGTTGCCTAGGTATTGATACAAGGCTGATGCCTCTCCAGTTTTGTTCTTTGCAGCGACGCCTTATAATATTTTGACGAGTGCTTTTTTTCCAATCCTTAGGAATTTATTCTGTTCTTTAATTATAGAGAAAAACGAGGTCCACACAGTTATACATGCAGCTACTGGGCATTTAATCATTTCAACCGGTATCCGGCCCCCTAAATGGGGACTTTCCAGACTTCAGCTTCTTAACTGCCTTTCGTATCTCTCCACCACAGGATGCCTCGATATCAGTGGCTAGATTTAGAAATGGCGTGTCTGGTATCTCGGTATATCTGGAGGATCAGAAGGTGGTGGTCTACTTAACAACTTTTTGAAATCCGTTTCCTAGTCTTCGTTTACTTCATCAGGGTGAGTAAGAAGTCGTTCAAACTCGTCTTTGACGGGCCATGTGTCTTACGACGTTTTTCAACTGTCTCCCTGTCTAGCAGCTTCTTCAGTCTTCTGAGCTTTTTGTTCAAGGCTACGACGTTAATCAACAGGGAGGCTCTTCTTTATAGACTTATCAAGCAAAGCATATTCTAGTTCAAGAGATTGGCTCGCATCATAGAAAAAAGTATTTAAAAGTGAATTCTTCATGTCAGGCCTCTTCTCGATCAGATCCCACGATTCGGCGGAAATCCTTTCTTCATTTGGTGATTTTTTCATACCAAGCGCCTTGTAGGCAGCATCGTTATAGGTTTGTCTGATAGCAGTCCAAGCTGCCTCTGGAGTTTCAGCTCGCAGTAGATCAAGGATTTCAAACCTGTTGATTAGTTTTAGCACAAACAGTTACCGGATTTCTTGGTCACTCAGCTTTTCACTGTCTTAGGGCCGCTGCCTAGTTGTCTTTACATTTCTTGGGGCTGAAAAATTTACTCTTATTTTTGAAGCTATCAAACTATGGTCTGAGAAAATATAAGGAAATCTCAATGCGCGCATATCACATAGCGACATCTGACACTTCTTACTAATAAGAAAGTGGTAGATATGTTTTTTTTTGTGTCCATCAGGTGAAATCTAGGAGTACTAGTGTATATCTTTATGGGAGAAGAGAGTGCCACCAACAACCGATCTGAAGGACTGAGCCACATAGAATGTTATGTCTGGGTACATCTTTAAAGACAGATGTCATTTGATTGTAGAATGTCTCTTTCTGATCGTCTGCGGCTTCGTTAGTGGGTACATAGCACGCAACTAGGGTCATTTTGGCATGTTCCCATGAAATCGAGCAGTCATAATGCGGTTGCTGAAAACTCAGGATCCGGTTACTCACGGGTTTCCAGTTAATTAGTGGTTTTGCCACAGATTTTGAAATGACTACGGCCACTCCAGTTTATTGTCTTGTTTCATGGCTGCTGAAGATTAAGGTGTTTCCACCACTTCCCGGCCATCGCACTTCCGAGATAGCCATAATGTCTAGCCAATAGTGGGTCATCTCCTTCTCTAGCTGTTCTACCTTCGACAACTGTGCTAGCGTTCGAACGTTCCAAACCCAATTTACAGTAGTATTCTTGCATTCGAAAATCCTGTTCGTTGGGTGGGTACAGGGGTCGCCATTGATAAGGGAATTCCGGTCGTATTTTCCATCGATGTTTTCTTTTAGCAATAATTATTTTCAGGGGCAGGTTGCCAGACTACGGCAAAACCCTCCTCCTTTATCCAGGCTTGGGGCTGGTTGTAGTGGAGAAACAACCCACGTAGCAACCTTTACAGTCACTCTTGGCGATCACGATAAATTTTACTCAAGTCTAAATTTAACATTCCCAGTGATGTAGTCAAGCTCCCTGTACAATTAAATAAAATAAAAAGCTTCATCACTGAAAGTAAGGAGCAACTTTGGAACTTAAAACGAAAAGAAAGAATTATTACGTATATGATGGAGGTTGCTCCCTCCTCAAAACTCACTCTTGACGCTGAAACGCTATAGTACTTTTAAAAAGTTTCTTATTTTTCTTATTTAACGATCTTTGTGTTTCAGGAGTCGTTCTTAAAACATTGGGACAAAGTTCATACTTGAGCGTAAACAGCAACTTCCAAACTACCAGTTTGTCAACCGCATTCATTTTGTCCTTGCATCAAAACATACAGAACATATTGATGGCCTTTATAAACAGTTCACACTTGAGCTGTTTGAATCCTAGGTTTCGTGAAGATGAAAAAAATGGGACTTTAGGCTCTGAATAATAAGGAAGAGCAAACAATCCAGAAAAAAACAAACGTGGAAGTATTTCTTTGCATAAGAAGGAAGTTACAGACAAAATAATACAATTCACAATATATTCCTAGTCCCTCCACATAAAACGGGGAATTCTTTCAAAAGAACTGTTGGCTGTTCGGTGTTTCTTCTTAACTTCGAATGTTTTATGATGGGTATTCCATCTGAAAATAGTAGGAATTTGTTTTGTAAGTATGTCAGATACATACAAAAATTCTTTTACAAATTTTCACTCTTAGGCTAATAATTGAGAAGTGCTGAGTTTTCAAACACCTTTGGTCCTCAGTTTTATAGATTACGAGCAAGTGTTCGATTCTGTTGATAGAAGAGCTTTAGCAAAGGTTTTATCCTTGTATGGTATACCAGGCAAATACATTAAAGTGATTAGTGTTATGTACGAGAATAACACTGCTGCGGTTAAGGTAGGAAATGAGGTTAGCAGCTGGTTTTGTATTAAATCAGGAGTTAAGCAGGGCTGTGTTCTATCCCCCCGTTTATATGGATTATTTTGATGGACTTTGTTTTAAGGAGCCAGGAAAGGCAATGGGAGACCACGGAATCAAATGGGGAGGAAAAAGTCTCCTGGACTTGGATTATTATGCTGATGATTTAAGCATCCTAGATGAAAGTGTGAGCAAAATGAATGAAGTTTTAGAGGTTTTGCGAGTTCAGGGTGCTAGAATTGGTTTGAAAATTAATGTTAGGAAGACTAAGTCACTAAGGCTAGGAATAAGTGAAGATGAAAAGGTGACGTTGGGTAATGAAAAGATTGATCAGCGTGGGCAGCTTCACTTACCTTGGTAGTATTATTAGTAAAGATGGTGGAGCAGTGAAGATGTTAAAAATAGAATAGCCAAGGCTCAGGGTGTTTTTTCACAGTTAAAAAAAAGTCTGGAAGAATAGGAAGATAAGTCTGCAACCAAGATTAGATATTTAGAAGCTACAGTGATGACAGTGGTCAAATATGGCTCTGAAGCATGGACGCTCCGAAATGCGGATGAAGATTTGCTAGATGTTTTCCAGAGAAATTGCTTAAGGATTGTTCTGGGTACCCGGCTGACTGACCGTATTTCAAACAATAGGCTATACAAAAAATGTGGTTCAATACCACTCTCTAGGGCTATAATGAAAGAAAGGTTGAGGTGGTTAGGGCACGTTGTGCGGATGAAGGATGACATATTGCCGAAGATTGTTCTTTTCGGCCAACCATCTAGGGCTAAACGGAAAGCAGGTCGTCCCCGTCTGGGACGGGAGGACGTCCATAAAGAAAGATTTAAAGGAAATGGGAACTTCGTGGGCAGGTGTAAAAAGGGAGGCTTTGAATAGATTGGGGTGGAGGAGGATCGTGCGTAGCTGCGTTGGCCTCAGGCAGCTTGGTGCTGCGGTAAGTTGTTAGTAGTAGTAGTAGTAGTATGTCAGAGCTTTTATATCTTTTAACAAGTTTATGGAAGGAGTTTTTGCATCGCCTGTATTCCCAATTTCTGTGTTTGGTAAAGTCTTAGGTGGAGTTCCTTGATATCATTGATTACTACTAGTTTCCAAAACTTATGGTAGCTGACCCCTGGACCTCCATTGCTTAACTCTCCTTCCCTCCAAAAAATATTAAAAAATTTTATTCCTAAACTTTATACAGAATAATATTTTATTCCAAAACTTACTATGCAGAATAATTGTAGCTAGCACATTTTGCCTGCAATCCTGCTCTACTTTACCCCAACTCTCCTAATGTGCATGATATATTTTCCATTTATTCTGTCAATCTGTCTCCCTTGTTTCAACCCATGTGCCTATAAATTCAATTAACTGTGACAACCTGAGAACTGGAAAAACCGTAAAAGGCAGCAAATGGATTTGAAATATATAATTTGGGCTATATATTTGCACATTAGGGGGGCTGGGGGTAAAGTGTAAAAGAGCTGCATGATTTTCCCCCGGGTATGTAGGCTAAGTAGATGGCCACTTATACCTTATGCTGTCCTTACCGTTTTTAGTTGGATGGAAAAAAAATCGAAAGAAATTCTCCCTTGAAAATAAAGAGCACAAAAGTGAGGTTGAATCTGTCAAAGCTTGAAGGTTTGCCCCTTCTGTCTGTTTTAGGAACACAGATGCATAATTGAAGGTTTGTTTCTTTTCTATCTTAAGTGTGCCCTACATTTATGACCTTACGTTTGATGGGGGTAAAAAGGCACTTTTTCTTTACTAATTTATCTTGTTTGTTTCTACAAGAGTTTTGTTTTAATTTTTAAGTTAAAATACTTTTTTTTTTACAACCAACTCATTAACATCAGAGGTTCATTTACAAATTGATAACCCACTTTAGAATCCCTGGTCTCAAAATTATATTTGAATTTTGTTGAAGCTAGGAGGCATAGACCTCCTGCCTGTTGAAAGAAAATAGATTCACCAAGCTTATTATGCTTAGGTAATTTTTCGTCTGTGAGTCCCAGCAAATTCAGTCCAGCATTTTGCAAACTATTCCAATGGACATTGTCCTTCATCATTCAGCCCACAAATTTTCCATCATCATCCCTTAGTTTTGACTTAGGACGGATGTATGAATGATCGAAAATCTATCAAAAAGTGAAAGGGCATTAGTTTTCTACAATCCAGAAAAATGTTCATGCACGATTTGCCCTCCAGTTAGCCATGGCTTGATGGGAACTTGATTTTAATTCAAGTGGGTATTAGAGTCCCTCACAAATCATTTGTGACCACAGCAATATGCCCATGGTTTGTTTTTGGCTCTTTCTAAAATGCTTTAAAGCAGCAGGTATTTCAAAACAAATTTACTGAATCTGATATATGAATATTTACATAATTTTCTAAAACAGTACTTTTTTAAGGCAAATTTTTCAACAAAGCAAATGCACAGCTTAAATTTTCTTCTATTTTCCATCTATGTCAAACATAGCTGTGAGGATCCTGATGTGACATTGTCTGCTGGATACACCTTCTAGCTGGATTTTATTGTCAGAGTCACTTTCCTGCTGTAGCGAGTCTAATGCTTGTCTTACTGCATCAAGAACTATTCTTTCCATTTTCGTTGTCGTTGAAATTCTATCTGGCTGATTGAAATTCTATCTGTGGTTGGAAATTTCATCTGGCTAAGGAAAGCTCTTATACGAAAAAAAAAAAAACGCAATATAAGAGTAAAACTGAGAAGATCTTCGTAGAACTGAGAACGATGGACGACGAAAAAGAATACAGCTAATGTATATGAAAGATTATAAGAGTAAGATTGGTTTTTGCGTTGGACTCCTCCAGGAGTTTGACGGAACAGACGGCAGAAGACTTCACTTGGACAATGCCTAAAAATTAGACGCAGCGCTCTCAAGAACATCCTTGATGAATTTTGGTCAAAGACGCCGGAGAGGTCATCTTGGAGAGGTATTGTTGCCATCTTATACGCCAACCCGTGTCGGAAGTCCTAACTCTAAGTAAGTCTGGTAATTACCGTGGAATTAGCCTGGTCTCTGTAGGTAGCAAATTACTTAGTAATATGATACTTTATAGACTGAGATATGCTGCAGACAATGTGATAAGAGAAGAAAAGTGCAGTTTCAAAAGGGTTAGAGGATGTGTGTCGACCAAATTTTCGCTCTTAGGTTAATAATTGAGATGTCCCTGAGTCATCAAACACCTTTTGTACTCAGTTTTATAGATTATAGCAAAGGTTCGATTTTGTTAATAGAAAGGCTTTAGCGATGGTCGTATCCTATTATGTTTATACCAGACCAACACCTTAAAGTGATTAGTGCTATGTACGAGAATAACACTGCTGCAGTTAAGGTAGGAAATAAGGCTAGCAAATGGTTTCATATTAAATAATGAGTTAATCTGGGCTGTGTTTTACCCCCCTTTATGTGGATCATTTTGATGGACTTTGTCTTAAGGAGCACAGGAAAGACAATAAGAGAACATGGAATCAAACGGGAAGGAAAAAAACTTTCCTAGACTTCAATTAAGCAGATGATTTCAGCATCCTAAATGAAAGTGTGAGCAAAATGAATAAACTTTTAGAGGTTTTTCGAGTTCAGAATATTAGACTAGGTTTATAAATTAATGTTAATGAGGGTAAGTCGCTAAGGCTAGGAATTAGTGAAGATGAAAAGATGATGTTGGGTAAGGAAAAGATCAGGTGGTCAGCTTCACTTACCTTGGTAGTATTATTAGTAAAGATGGTGGGAGCAGTGAGGATGTTAAAAGTAGAATAGCCAACGCTCAAACTTTTTTCACACTTGAAAAAAGCTTGGAAGAATAGTAAGATAAGTCTGCAAACCAAGACTAGAATATTGGAAGCTACAGTTATGACAGTGGTCAATCAGGTTCTCACACAGGGGCACTCCAAAGGCAGATGAAGATTTGGTAGATATTTTTCAGAGAACTTGCCTACAGATTGTTCTGGTACATGGCTGATTGAACATATTTTAAAATAGTAGGCTATACAAAAACGTGAGCTTCATTTCCGCTTTCTAGGACCATAATGAGAGAAAGGTTGAGATGGCTTGGGCACGTTCTGTGGATGAAGGGTGACAGATTGCTTAAGATTGTCCTTTTCGTCCGGCCGTCCAGGGCTAAACAGAAATTCGGTCGTCCGCGGTTGGGTGTGAGGATGTCATAAAGAAAGAATTAAGGGAAATGGGAGCTTCCTGATAGAGGTTCAAATAGAGGCTTTGAATGGATTGGGATGGATGAGGAGCTTGCGTAGCTGTGTTGCTCTCGGGCGTATTGATGCTGCGTTAAGTTGTTAGTAGCAGTAGTAGAACTGTTGGCTTTACGAAGCTTAGCAAAAGGACCAACGAGAGTATGTAGCGGAGTTGCGGAAGGAAAGTTCAAGCAGGGAGTTACCAGTTTTTGTATCCCGACTCCTTTCCTGCAGTTTTCACTTCCGTAAACAATAAGCCAGGAATGAGGAAGAAGCCCCTTTTGCTGATAACTATTGCACAACTCTTGGAAGGCTGTTAATCGTGGAAGTGAAAACAAAGTCGAGGCTTATGATGGATGCTACTCCTTTAAAGTAATGCTGGCTAAGGAGATCAGACTTTAGAGGAATACGGTAAAGATTTCCTTAGAAGATTCATCTCTCTGCTAGCTAAGTGTACCATAACAATGTTAGGTATTATATTTGACGAGCTTTGGTACGTCACGGGTGGAAAGGTGTTTGCTTCAGAGAGGGCTCATTTGACTGGAAATTGAAAGTTTCGAGCTCACTTTTTAATAGTCAAAAGAGATGCCCGCGCATAAACTTCGGAGAGGGTTCATTTGAATGGAAATTGGAAAGTTCTCGTTCATTTTTTAAGATTCAAAAGAGATCGGAGAGCAACTAGTCCCCGTCCCTCCACGCCTTAAATGCGTCAGATGAACATTTTGAAATTTTGTTAAAATAGCTCAAAGTTCGTATATAAAAAACTCCGCTGTCGACACAGCCCCCAGGCCCCGGGGGTAGCGTTTTAAGTTGTGCCCTGGGGATATGTATGGCTGTTTATGGAAGGGATGCTCGTATAAATTTCATAGAGGGGCTCATTTGGTTGGAAATTGAAAGTTGTAATTCACTTTTTATGAGTAAAAAGTGACCGGTGGGCATCTAGCCTCCCCTTTACTTCATTCGTTTTTTTCCCAGAGGCAATTCATATAGAAGGGGTCGTCGGATAACCTTCAAAGGGGGCTCATTCGATTGGAAATTGAGAGTTCTAAGGCTCTTTTTAAGAGTCAAAGGTGATTGGAGGGCAACTAGCCTCCCTCCCAAGCTTTTTTTTCACATATATATCTAATATTCTGATAATTTGAGGTAGCCATTGCATCAGATAAAATTCTTATGGAAGGGATGCTCGTATAAAGTTCAAAGAGGTCTGATTTGATTGGAAATTGAAAGTTCTAGTTCACTTTTTATAAATAAAAAGTAATCAAAGGACGCTACCCCCCCCCCCCTTCCTCGCCCTCCCCTTTTCCCTCAAATACATTATATAAAAATTTTTAGATAGCCATTTAGTGAGAAATAGTTCAAGGTTCAGATTAAAAAAATACCGGTGTCGACACAACCCAAAAGAGCCTGGAGGCAGGCGTTGTAAGCTGTTCCCCGTGGCCATATAAGTTTCTTTATGGAAGGGATACTCATATAAACTCCAAAGACGGTTCATTTGATTGGTAATTGAAAGTTCTAGTTCACTTTTTACAAGTCAAAAGTGATCGAAGCGGATCTATGCTCCTCCCCCACCCCTTTTCCCCCAAATTTATCAGATAAAAATTTTGAGATAGAAATTTTGTTAGAAATAGTTCAAAGCTTCGATTAAAAACCCCGGTGTCGACAAAGCCCCACGGAGCCCGGGGACAGGCGCTGTAAGTTATGCTCTGGGGTGATATGGTTGTTATGGAGGGATTATCGTATAAACTTCATAGAGGGCTCATTTAATTGGAAAATGAAAGTTGTAGCTCACTTTTCAAGATTCAAAAGGGATCGCAGGGCTGCTATTCCACTCCAAGTTCTCCCCCCCCCTAAATGCATCAAGTAAAAATTTTGAGATGACCATTTTGTTAATAATTGTTCAAGGGTCAGATAACAGAATTTCCTGTGTCGACATGTCCTTCACAGACCCGGGGACTGGTGTTGTAAGTTATGCCCTGGGGGTATATATGGTTCTTATGGAAGGGATGCTCGTATAAACTTCAGAGAGGGTTCATTTTTTTTGGAAAGTGAAAGTTCTAGTTCACTTTTTAAGAGTCAAAAGAGACCGGAGGCAATTAACCCCCCTCTTTCCACGCCATTTTTCCCAAAATGCATCAAATAAAAATTTTGAGATAGCCCTTTTCTTAAAATAGTTAAAAGGTTAGATAACAAAAACTCTGGTGTCAAAAAAAATCCCCCAGGGCCCTCGACAGGCGGTGTAAGTTATGCCCTGGGAGCATTTTATGGTTCTTATGGAAGGGATGGTCGTATAAGCTTCAAATACGCTCATTTGTTTGGAAAGGTTTAAGTTTTAGTTCACTTTTCAAGAGTCAGACAAGATCGGAGGGCAACTAGCCCCCGTCACCCTTCCACGCCCGTTTTTCCCCAAATGCATCAAATAAAAAATTTAATACATAAATAAAATCAAACAAAAATAGTTCAAACATCACATATTAAAACTTCTGGTTTACACAATGCCCAGGGCCGGAGAGAGGCGTTGTAAGTTTATACCCTGAGCGAATAATGGTTCTTTTAGAAGGGATGATCGTATAAACTTCAGAAAGGGCTCATTTGATTAAAATTGTAAGTTCTAGTTCACTTTTATCGAACAAAAAGTTACTGTAAACAAGAGTTTGGGCCATCACATTCTCTCACGGTAAAAGTCTAAAACCTACTTTATCATTGGGCTTTACAGAAAACTATATGCGTCTTGAACGGTCTTGGAAAGTATAAACAACATCAAATTGAATATTTGATGTATAATGATATTAATTGTTCAAAGATCCATCCATTCAAGAATTTATTTCCCTATAATTTTATTTTTATTTTCAATGCTGTAAAGAGCTGCTAAAGAAAATATATGTAATATAATTCGTTTTACAGTTAAGCGCCAATGACGTAGTGGACTTTTGGTTTTATTTACAGCTAAGGAAGAAGGCAGTATCCAAACACTTGTTTGTAGCGTTGTAGCGAAAACTATATTCATCTTGAACAACTTTAAAAGAGCTAATAAATTAAACTGAATATTTGATGTGTAATGATATTAATTGCTTAAAGCTCATCAATTCAAAGTGCTACTACAATTTTAATGTTTATTTTCAAATATTAGGTACAGAAGAAAATATTTGTCATAAAATTGGTTTTCAGTAAAGCGCCAATGACGCGGTAGGTTTTAGACTTTTATAGTGAGAGGAAGTGATACCCAACTCTGGTTTATAGTTATTTTTGTTCGTTTCAAGCTTGATTTGCATATCAATTTAAGTTGCACTCGTTTTAAGATTTGTTTACTAATTTACATTAATATCTATTGTATGTTTGTTTGCATTCATTGTTCATTTAATTTCTGTTCGTTTTAAGTTTCATTTATACTTCAATAGGAAAAATATTTTTTTTTTTTTCGTTTTTTGATTTTGATATTTCGATCTAAGCATTACTCGCTTTAAGATCTATTTATTCATTTATATTATTACTTGTTGTATGTTTTTTTTATAATTCTTTACTTTATTTCTGTTTGTTTTGGGTTTCATTTGTTCTTTAATAGTAATTTTCTGGTCGTTTTGGGTTGTTTGAATTTTAACAGGTATTTGTATCTGCTGAGCTTAAGTTTAAAATGGCCTTTATTTTTCTTTGAAAATTTATTTTTCGGAAAGTTTTTTTTTTAATAATAAATAATAAAACATTGGAGCCGTACGACCTTTACTATAGGCAACGCTGTAGCGTTTTGCTTCTGATTTCTGTTTGTTACTGGGCATTTAATCAAACAGAAATCATTCAAACAGATTAAACAGATTTCTGTTTGTTACTGGGCAGCTGCTGGGCATTTAATCATTTCAACCGGTACCCGCCTCCTAAATGGAGACTTTCCAGACTTCAGCTTCTTAGCTTGCCTTTCGTATCTCTTCACCACAGGATGCCTCGATATCAGTGGCTAGATTTAGAAATGGCGTGTCTGGTATATCTGGAGGATCAGAAGGTGGTGGTCTACTTAAAAACTTTTTGAAATCCGTTTTCCTAGTCTTTGTTTACTTCATCAGGGTGAGTAAGAAGTCGTTCAAACTCGTCTTTGACGGGCCATGTGTCTTACGACGTTTTCCAACTGTCTCCCTGTCTAGCAGCTTCTTCAGTCTTCTGAGATTTTTGTTCAAGGCTACGACGTTAATCAACGGGGGGCTCTTCTTTATAGACTTATCAAGCAAAGCATACTCTAGTTCAAGAGATTGGCTCGCATCATAGAAAAAAGTATTTAGAAGTGAATTCTTCATGTCAGGCCTCTTCTCGATCAGATCCAACGATTCGGTGGAAATCCTTTCTTCATTTGGTGATTTTTTTCATACCAAGCGCCTTGTAGGCAGCATCGTTATAGGTTTGTCTGATAGCAGCCCAAGCTGCCACTTGAGTTTCAGCTCGCAGTAGATCAAGATTTCAAACCTGTTGATTAGTTTTAGCACAAACAGTGACCGGATTTCTTGGTCACTCAGCTTTTCACTGTCTTAGGACCGCTGCCTAGTTGTCTTTACATTTCTTGGGGCTGAAAAATTTACTCTTATTTTTGAAGCTATCAGACTATGGTCTGAGAAAATATCAGGACCTCTCAATGCGCGCATATCACATAGCGACATCTGACACTTCTTACTAATAAGAAAGTGGTAGATATGGTTTTTTTGTGTCCATCAGTGAAATCTAGGAGTACTAGTGTATATCTTTATGGAAGAAGAGAGTGCCACCAACAACCAATCTGAAGGACTGAGCCACATAGAATGTTATGTCTGGGTACATCTTTAAAGACAGATGTCAGTTCATTGTAGAATGTCTCTTTCTGATCGTCTGCAGCTTCGTTAGTAGGTACATAGCACGCAACTAGGGTCATTTTGGCATGTTTCCCATGAAATCGAGCAGTCATAACGCGGTTGCTGAAAAGTCAGGATCTGGTTACTCACGGGTTTCCAGTTAATTAGGGGTTTCGCCACAGATTTTGAAATGACTACGACCACTCCAGTTTATTGTCTTGTTTCATGGCTGCTAAAGATTAAAGGTGTTTCCCCCACTTCCCGGCCATCGCACTTCCGAGATAGCCATAATGTCTAGCCAATAGTGGGTGATCTCCTTCTCTAGCTGTTCTACCTTCGACAACTGTGCTAGCGTTCGAACGTTCCAAACCCAATTTACAGTAGTATTCTCGCATTCGAAAATCCTGTTCGTTGGGTGGGTACAGGGGTCGCCATTTGATAAGGGAATTCCGGTCGTATTTTCCATCGATGTTTCTTTTAGCAATAATTTTTTCAGTGGCAGGTTGCCAGACTACGGCGAAACCCTCCTCTTTTATCCAGGCTTGGGGCTGGTTGTAGCGGAGAAACAACCCACGTAGCAACCTTTACAGTCACTCTTGGCGATCACGATAAATTTTACTCCAGTCTAAATTTAACATTCCAGTGATGTAGTCAAGCTCCCTGTACATTAAATAAAATAAAAAGCTTCAACTTAAAGTAAGGAGCAACTTTAGAACTTAAAACGAAAAGAAACTATTACGTATATGATGGAGGTTGCTCCCTCTTCAAAACCTCACTCTTGACACTGAAATGCTATAGTACTTTTAAAAAAGTTTCTTATTTTTCTAATTTAACGATCCTTGTGTTTCAGGAGTCGTTCTTAAAACATTGGACAAAGTTCATACTTGAGCGTAGACAGAAACTTCCAAACTACCAGTTTGTCAACTGCATTCAATTTTGTCCTTGCATCAAAACATACAGAACATATTGATGGCCTTTATAAACAGTTCACACTTGAGCTGTTGAATCCTAGTTTCGTGAAGATGAAAAAAATGGAGATGAAAGATGAAACATTCATATCTCTTGTGAGAAAAAAAAAAAGCTAATTTGATTAATCACACAGTATTTTCTTCATAATTGTAAAATGAACCGTATTTTACCCAAGTCAATGCGACCTTCACTTCACTTAAACACACGTAAAACGAACGGCAATTTACAGAACGTATAGAATTTGGTAACTTATTTAATTGCTGGTTCGTTTTGTTTTTCGAGTGAATGAATTGGTTCTTTCTCTTTTTCAGTTGTTCGCTAGTATCCGTCGATGGCAGTTCATATTTTTTTTGGATTTTGTGCAAATCGCGGATATTGGCGAATAACTCGCTTTTATGGTTATTAGGTAGTTGGTTTTAATTCTTTTAATTTTTGGCTTTTACTGATACATCGTTTCGTTTCGCGCTGAAGAAGAGAGGCGTTTGTCCTCTCGAAATATTCGCTTTGTTTTTTCAGTATCTTCATTTGGCCTATAAAAACCCCATTTTTGCTCGTTTTTCTTTCTTTATGTGATGTCAGGCCAATATGGTTTAAGAAATTATCTTCGTCATGCTTATGGGGAGCATTCAACCAATGTTGTCACTACATTCATATCTCTTGTGAGAAAAAAAAGCTAATTTGATTAATCAACAGTATTTTCTTCATAATTGTAAAATGAACCGTATTTTACCCAAGTCAATGCGACCTTCACTTCACTTAACACACGTAACGAACGGCAATTTACAGAACGTATAGGGTTTGGTAACTTATTTAATTGCTGGTTCGTTTTGTTTTTCGAGTGAATGAATTGGTTCATTCTCTTTGTCAGTTGTTCGCTAGTATCCGTCGATGGCAGTTCATATCTTTTTGGATTTTGTGCAAATCGCGGATATTGGCAAATAACTCGCTTTTATGGTTGTTAGGTAGTTGGTTTTAATTCTTTTAATTTTTGGCTTTTATTGATACATCGTTTCGTTTCGCGCTGAAGAAGAGAGGCGTTTGTCCTCTCGAAATATTCGCTTTGTTTTTTCAGTATCTTCATTTGGCCTATAAAAACCCCATTTTGCTCGTTTTATTTCTTTATGTGATGTCAGGCCAATGTGTTTAAGAAATTATATTCCTAGTCCCTCCACATAAAACGGGGAATTCTTTCAAAAGAACTGTTGGCTGTTCGGTGTATCTTCTTAACTTTGAATGTTTTATGATGGGGTATTCCATCTGAAAATAGTAGGAATTTGTTTTGTAAGTATGTCAGATACATACAAAAATTCTTTTACAAATTGTCACTCTTAGGCTAATAATTGAGAAGTGCCTGAGTTTCCAAAACACCTTTGGTCCTCAGTTTTATAGATTACGAGCAAGCATTCGATTCTGTTGATAGAAGAGCTTTAGTAAAGGTTTTATCCTTGTATGGTATACCAGACAAATACATTAAAGTGATTAGTGTTTTGTACGAGAATAACACTACTGCAGTTAAGGTAGGAAATGAGGTTAGCAGCTGGTTTTGTATTAAATCAGGAGTTAAGCAGGGCTGTGTTCTATCCCCCTTTATATGGGTTATTTTGATGGACTTTGTTTTAAGGAGCACAGGAAAGGCAATGGGAGACCACGGAATCAAATGGGGAGGAAAAAGTCTCCTGGACTTGGATTATGCTGATGATTTAAGCATCCTAGATGAAAGTGTGAGCAAAATGAATGAAGTTTTAGAGGTTTTTTGCGAGTTCAGGGTGCTAGAATTGGTTTTGAAAATTAATGTTAGGAAGACTAAGTCACTAAGGCTAGGAATAAGTGAAGATGAAAAGGTGACCTTGGGTAATGAAAAGATTGATCAGGTGGGCAGCTTCACTTACCTTGGTAGTATTATTAGTAAAGATGGTGGGAGCACTGAAGATGTTAAAAATAGAATAGCCAAGGCTCAGGGTGTTTTTTCACAGTTAAAAAAAGTCTGGAAGAATAGGAAGATAAGTCTGCAAACCAAGATTAGAATATTAGAAGCTACAGTGATGACAGTGGTCAAATATGGCTCTGAAGCATGGACGCTCCGAAAAGCGGATGAAGATTTGTTAGATGTTTTCCAGAGAAATTGCTTAAGGATTGTTCTGGGTACCCGGCTGACTGACCGTATTTCAAACAATAGGCTATACGAAAAATGTGGTTCAATACCGCTCTCTAGGGCTATAATGAAAGAAAGGGTTGAGGTGGTTAGGGCACGTTGTGCGGATGAAGGATGACAGATTGCCGAAGATTGTTCTTTTCGGCCAACCATCTAGGGCTAAACGGAAAGCAGGTCGTCCCCGTCTGGGGCGGGAGGACGTCATAAAGAAAGATTTAAAGGAAATGGGAACTTCGTGGGCAGGTGTAAAAAGGGAGGCTTTGAATAGATTGGGGTGGAGGAGGATCGTGCGTAGCTGTGTTGGCCTCAGGCGGCTTGGTGCTGCGGTGAGTTTTTAGTAGTAGTAGTAGTAGTATGTCAGAGCTTTTATATCTTTTAACAAGTTTATGGAAGGAGTTTTTGCACCGCGTGTTTTCCAAATGTCTGTGTTTGGTAAAGTCTTAGGTGGAATTCCTTGATATCATTGATTACTACTAGTTTCCAAAAGTTATGGTAGCTGACCCCTGGACCCTCCATTGCTTAACTCTCCTTCCCTCCAAAAAATATTAAAAAATTTTTATTCCTAAAACTTTATACAGAATAATATTTTATTCCAAAACATACTATGCAGAATAATTGTAGCTAGCACGTTTTGCCTGCAATCCTGCTCTACTTTACCCCCAACTCTCCTAATGTGCAAGATATATTTTCCATTTATTCTGTCAATCTGTCTCCCTTGTTTCAACTCATGTGCCTATAAATTCAATTAACTGTGACAACCTGAGAACTGGAAAAACAGTAAAAGGCAGCAGAATGGATTTGAAATATATAATTTGGGGCCTATATATTTTGCACATTAGGAGGCTGGGGGTAAAGTGTAAAAGAGCTGCATGATTTTCCCCCGGGTATGTAGGCGAAGTAGATGGCCAACTTATACCTTATGCTGTCCTTACCGTTTTTTAGTTGGATGGAAAAAAAATCGAAAGAAATTCTCCCTTGAAAATAAAGAGCACAAAAGTGAGGTTGAATCTGTCAAGCTTGAAGGTTTGCCCCTTCTGTCTGTTTTAGGGAACACAGATGCATCATTGAAGATTTGTTCTTTTCTATCTTAAGTGTGCCCTACATTTATGACCTTACGTTTGATGGGGATAAAAAGGCACTTTTCTTTACTAATTTATCTTGTTTGTTTCTACAAGAGTTTTGTTTAATTTTTAAGTTAAAATACTTTTTTTTTACAACCAACTCATTAACATCAGAGGTTCATTTACAAATTGATAACCACTTTAGATCCCTGGTCTCAAAATTTATATTTGAATTTGTTGAAGCTAGGAGGCATAGACCTCCTGCCTGTTGAAAGAAAATAGATTCAACCAAGCTTATTATGCTTAGGTAATTTTTCGTCTGTGAGTCCCAGCAAATTCAGTCCAGCATTTTTGCAAACTATTCCAATGGACATTGTCCGTCATCATTCAGCCCCACAAATTTCATCATCCCTTAGTTTTGACTTAGGACGGATGTATGAATGATCGACAATCTATCAAAAAGTGAAATGGCATTAGTTTTTCTACAATCCAGAGAAATGTTCATGCAAGATTTGCCCTCCAGTTAGCCATGGCTTGATGGGAACTTGATTTTAATTCAAGTGGGTATTAGAGTCCCTCACAAATCATTTGTGAAAGCAATATGCCCATGGTTGGTTTTGGCTCTTTCTTAAAATCTGCTTAAAGCAGCAGGTATTTCAAAAACAAATTTACTGAATCTGATATATGAATATTTACATAATTTTCTAAAACTTAGTACTTTTTTAAGGCAAATTTTCAACAAAGCAAATGCACAGCTTAAATTTTTCTTCTATTTTCATCTATGTCAAAACATAGCTGTGAGGATCCTGATGTGACATTGTCTGCTGGATACACTTCTAGCTGGATTTCATTGTCAGAGTCACTTTCCTGCTGTAGCGAGTCTAATGCTTGTCTTGCTGCATCAAGAACTATTCTTTTTCCATTTTCGTTGCCGTTGACATTCTATCTGGCTGATTGAAATTCTATCTGTGGTTAGAAATTTTCATCTGGCTAAGGAAAGCTCTTTACGAAATAAGACGCAATATAAGAGTAAAACTGATAAGATCTTCGTAGAACTGAGAACGATGGGACGATGAAAAAGAACACAGCTAATGTATATGAAAGATTATAAGAGTAAGATTGGTTTTGCGTTGGACTCCTCCAGGAGTTTGACGGCACAGACGGCAGAAGACTTCACTTGGACAATGCCTAACACAGCGCTCTCAAGAACAATCCTTGATGAATTTTGGCCAAAGAGGCCGGAGAGGTCATCATGGAGAGGTATTGTTGCCATCTTATACGCAACCGGTGTCGGAAGTCCTAACTCTAAGTAAGTCTGGTAATTACCATGGAATTAGCCTGGTCTCTGTAGGTAGCAAATTACTTAGTAATATGATACTTTATAGACTGAGATATGCTGCAGACAAAAACGTGAAAAGAGAAGAAAAGTGCAGTTTCAAAAGGGTTAGGATGCGTCGAACCAAATTTTCGCTCTTAGGTAATAATTGAGATGTCCCTGAGTCATCAAACACCTTTTGTACTCAGTTTTATAGATTATAGCAAGCGTTCGATTTTGTTAATAGAAAGGCTTTAGCGATGGTCGTATCCTATTATGTTATACCAGACCCAACACCTTAAAGTGATTAGTGCTATGTACGAGATAACACTGCTGCAGTTAAGGTAGGAAATAAGGTTAGCATCTGGTTTCATATTAAATAATGAGTTAAGCTGGGCTGTGTTTTAAATCCCCTTTATGTGGATCATTTTGATGGACTTTGTCTTAAGGAGCACAGGAAAGATAATAAGAGAACATGGAATCAAACGGGAAGGAAAAAACTTTCCTAGACTTCGATTAAGCAGATGATTTCAGCATCCTAAATGAAAGTGTGAGCAAAAGAATAAGCTTTTAGAGGTTTTTCGAGTTCAGAATATTAGACTAGGTTTATAAATTAATGTTAATGAGGCTTAAGTCGCTAAGGCTAGGAATAAGTGAAGATGAAAAGATGATGTTGGGTAAGGAAAAGATCAGGTGGTCAGCTTCACATTAACTTGGTAGTATTATAGTAAAGACGGTGGGATCAGTGAGGATGTTAAAAGTAGAATAGCCAAGGCTCAAGCTTTTTCACACTTGAAAAAAGCTTGGAAGAATAGCAAGATAAGTCTGCAAACCAAGACTAGAATATTGGAAGCTACAGTTATGACAGTGGTCAATCAGGTTCTCACACAGGGGCACTCCAAAAGCAGATGAAAATTTGGTAGATATTTTTTCAGAGAACTTGCCTACAGATTGTTCCTGGGTACATGGCTGATTGAACATATTTCAAATAGTAGGCTATACAAAAGTGAGCTTCATTTTTCCGCTTTCTAGGACTATAATGAGAGAAAGGTTGAGATGGCTTGGGCACTGTTCTGTGGATGAAGGATGACAGATTGCTTAAGATTATCCTTTTCGTCTGGCCGTCTAGGGCTAAACAGAAATTCAGTCGTCCGCGGTTGGGTGTGAGGATGTCATAAAGAAAGAATTAAGGGAAATGGGAGCTTCCTGAGAGGGTTCAAATAGAGAGGCTTTGAATGGATTGGGATGGATGAGGAGCTTGCGTAGCTGTGTTGCTCTCGGTCGTAGACTGATGCTGCGTTAAGTTGTTAGTAGCAGTAGTAGAACTGTTGGCTTTACGAAGCTTAGCAAAAGGACCAACGAGAGTATGTAGCGGAGTTGCGGAAGGAAAAGTTCAAGCAGGGAGTTATCAGTTTTTGTATCCCGACTCCTTTCCTGCAGTTTCCACTTCCGTAAACAATAAGCCAGGAATGAGGAAGAAGAAAGGAATGAGGGTTTAAGCAGAGAGGCTTTGATGAATTGGGATGGAGGGAGGATGAGCATGCGTAGCTGTGTTGCCCTCGGGCGTATTGATACTGCGTTGAGTTGTTAGTAGCAGTAGTGGAACTGTTGGCTTTACGAAGTTTAGCAAAAGGACCAACGAGAGTATGTAACGGAGTTGAGAAAGGAAAGTTCAGCAGAGAGTTATCGGTTTTGTATCCCGACTCCATTCCTGCAGTTTTCACTTCTGTAAACAATAAGCCGGGAATGAGGAAGAAGCCCCTTTTAATGATAACTATTGCCACATCTCTTGGAAGGCTGTTAATCGTTGAAGTGAAACACAAAGTCGAAGCTTATAATGAGATGCTACTCCTTTAAAGTAATGCTGGCTAAGGAGATCAGACTTTAGAGGAATACGGTAAAGATTTCCTTAGAAGATTCGTCCTCTCTGCTAGCTAAGTGTACATAAAAATGTTTGGTATTATATTTGACGAGCTTTGGTACCTCACGGGTGGAAAGGTGTTTGCTCAAGGAAGGCGTTCTTTCAAGGATAAATATTCTCATCTCTTGAAGATTATTGACACAAACATTAGCAACTTTTTTTTCTCTAAAAAAATCCCTCTAATCAAGACTGTAACAGCTTCTCATGACATTTACTATAGCCTGATCTACGTTATGTGTCACCATCTTTAGGAGAGGAGAAACGTCACTTTCGTCAAGAAATAAAAAAAAAATTGCAAGTTCTTGTGGGCTGCCACAGGCAAGTACAACAACAGTTAATTAGAGCTTTCTCAATTACTTTTCATGTCTTGATGATGGAGAGGTCTCCGTTGATCAAACATCAAGTTTGCTGAGTGTCATGCAGAAGCAAACTTGACAATTTGGAGATTGCTTCCAGTTCAGATACGAAAGATTTCCGTAATGTCACTAATGACACAGATATGTTCCTTCGTTTGCTTCTGGTTTTTAGAAAGCTCAAAGAAAATATTCTGGTATCAGCCTTTCGGTTGATTTCCTTGAAAACGCTTGGAAGTCCCTTTTGCGTCAAAATGTCTATACAATACATAAAATATTATATAAAAATTATTCTTGACACAGGACTTTATTTACATCAGGTTGCAAACAGAGTCGGTTGTAACGAGTTTGGTGATTGGTGGAGCTACAGGCTATATGATTGGTTTTCGGAATTGAGTATTATTTAGAAACTTTTATGGAACATTTAAAAAATGAGTTGATAACCTTATCCCCGACCACGGAAATCTCTATTAATAAGGACGCTTACAAAGGGTTCGTCAAATTTTGCATATTGCAAATAATCGTCAACTGTCCACAGAAGTTTCCCTAAAGCCTGACGCAGAGACTAGAAGATGGTAAACTCTGGGAGAAAGTTGGGTCGGTACTTAGATACATATTACTTAATACGTACTTAAGTACAGTTCCAAGTACTTAAATATATACTTAAAGACATTTTTTGAAGAGTGCTTTAAGTACATACTTAAATTCATTTTTCGTGTACTTATTGGGCTTAAGTACCAAGCACATTTTTGTCTTGAACGACTCTAAAGTCGTCTAGAAATTAGAACAAATTTCAAAATGTTGAACTTATTATAAATGAAGAACAGGATTTTTATGTTGAATTACGAAGCAGCTATTTTTTGAGGCGGCGAATTTGAATGAAAATCAATGGTGATATTTCCTGAAGAAGTCCTGGCCTACTGAATGTGTGAAAATCTAGTCAAATACGAAATACCTCATACAATTTTTGAAATGGAAAATTGGAGTTGTCAATCCTTATAGTTGGAACTGGGTAAGCCATTTCTGCATCGTGTCCAACCTCGCTAGCGTCAGGCATTTGTCATCTTCAAGGATGAAGCAGAAAAAGTCTTCTGAAGAAAAAGGAAGAAAGCATGGAGAGGGGGTCACTGTAAGATCGTTGTTCTCTTCCAAGCATAAGTAACTCTGGAAAGTTGCCAAATTATAAGAGAGAAAGAACCCCAAGTGAATAATTTTTTGAAAAGACACTGATGAAACTGAGTAAGTGCCAAGTTGATGATTTGATAGTAAACCATGTAGTTGAGTCCACTTACCCTTTAAGCATAGTTGAGAAACATGCCTTCATAAAACTAGTTCAAAGGATTTGCCTCATATGCAAACCGTAATGACACGAAAAGAGCTATATTCGTGTGTTGAATCGAAGTATATATTAACGAAAAGATCTTTGAATGAACTATTTCGTGAAAATGAGTATCTTTGCACCCACTGCTGACATTTGGAGCACAAATTGAAAAGCTACATAGAGAACTACAGCGCATTGGCTTGACTCTTATTAGGTAAGGCAGTCGGCTGCAATTGCTTGCAGACGTATTATTGCTTTCCTGCATGTGCTTCCCATGTAAATTAAAATTGATGAAGACTGTAGTTATGCCACACAAAAATAGTAAAAAAAGTCACAGAATAATGGCAGCAATTTCTCTAAGCTTTCAGGGAGTAAGCTGCTCCATCAGTGACAGAGAAGAGAGTGAACTGCCAGTTTTTTCGTGTTTTTCGGAAGATGTTGATGATGGGTTTTACTCTCTGAAGACATTGTTGCTATAGAATCTATTGGTCACATTCTTGACAACAGCATAGATCCACATCGACAGTGAAAATTATTATCTCCCAGAGTTTTTGAAATGCTGCTGTCATACACTGGACCTGGTTGTAAAAAGAAGATAGTGAGCGAGCATTTGTTAAAGTTTCATTTAAGAGGACTTTATCTATCCTCCATGTCCAAATGCCAAGCATATGGAATGCGACAAATCAGGCACAAAAGCTGCCGACAAGTTTTTGTAAATTACTGGACAGGCCACCCAGTCGTACCAAATGCTAACGCTGAAACTCTCCATGATGCAGTAAAACGTGTTTGGTAGACATGTATGATGTGGAAAAGTTATCCAGTGCCTGTGATGAGCTGAAACTTCCAAAGTTGAAGCCCTATAGAGAGGGATGTGCTTAAAGAGTATGTGCTTATTACAGATTCATTGTGCAAAGTCTTAGATTTTTTGCCAGGCAAATAAAATTGTTCTCTCAGTGCTGTTTTGCAGTAAAAGCCTATTTGACATGTTAGGGGGGGGGGGCTTACCAAAGAAATCCCTTCCATACAAATTTTCAAAACAGTCTCGGTTAAGATTAGTGATTTATTTCGTTTATGAAGATGATGATACTGTCAATGATTAAGAAGTAAATATAGACACTAGTCTCAAAAGCTGAATTATTCAAATTTCTTCAAGACAAGAGGATGACCCTCAGTTCTCCGAAAGACTAACCAAAAGTTGAAAACTGTGAAGAAATTTTATACCCTTTCCCATCATTTGAACCTGTTCAATGCTATTTTCCGCTGCAGGAGATGTATTAAACTGCAAAAAGAAACCGGTAGGAAGATGCTAAGTTTAAGAAGCTTTTGTTACTAAAAGTAAACAAAGATGTCGTGAGGCCTCGTTAAATTAAAGGACCTTTTCAGAAATCTTTTTCAAAGTAGTGGGATATTAAACTGTGCTATAGATCGTAGTAGTTAAATCAATTTTCGTGTACTTTTTGGTGCTTTAGTAATAAGTAAATTTTTGTCTGAACGAACTCTAAAGTAGTCTAGAAATTTTTCGAAGTACTCGTGACAAATGTCGTGGCAGATGTTTTTTTTCGAAGTAGTGGGATATTAAATTGTGCTATTGATCTAAGTGCTATGGCAACTGTTTAGACGAAGTTTCATGGTTTAAGTTCAATCTTCATTAACAAATTCAGGACCAATGTAGACCAGTCATATGTTGACAGATATTTCTTACTGACAAAAAAATTACCGGTCTCTATTGTTCCAGAATCTGGCACTACGATCTGTCAATAAAGACCTGAACCTCAGGTTTTAGGTATATATAATACATTGTTCACATTGGTGTGATAAGCAATGTTGTCTCACTAAATCCAAACACAATAAAACAGCCATGTAGAGCGAATACTTTGTTCATTTGACTCCCATATCTTTCTTGACACGTTGAAACCATAAATTAAGCATTCTCATTGGTGATGCAGTCGAGGAAATAGAACCGAGATTCATTTTCCTTATTCCTCTTATCACACACCATTGTGAACAATGCTTAATGCGGCGTTCAGACGGGGACATACTTTTACGAGTTTTCGGTTTTTTTGGCATTTTTGCTGACTTGACATTGGCCTTCTAATTTTATGAGTTTTATTTTGTTTTTAATATTTTTACGTATTTGACATTAACCCTTTTCCTAATTATCTGTTGTTGCTTGATTGTTTGTTTTTGTTGTTCTTTTTTCAAACTTATTTTGACGCTAAAGTGCGAATTCGGCCCTTTTGGGCTTGTGATAGCCGTTTTTCAGCAATAAATCTTATCTTATAAGACTACAATTCTGAAAGGTAAAAAGGTTTCTAAAAAAGCCGATTTGACAAGTTAGGGAGGGGGGGGCTTACCAAAAAAATTAACCTTCCATTAAAAATTTTCAAACAGTCTCGATTAAGATTAGGACATTTTTTTTAGACGAATTTGCAAGTTGCAAACTTGACAACATTAGTGATGTCCCTCTTCTTCCAAGTGAGGAAAAATATGACATAGGTTACGGATGAACTTAAATCAAGAAAAACGGCTCCCATCAGGAGCGTGCTCTTTAAAAAAAATTCCCTAGGCTAAGCATAATAAAATGCCAGGATGCAAAGAGCCTTTGCTCATAATATTTCAATGTCTTAAAGTTCCTTCTTCATTTGCCTTTACGTACTTAGAACCAAAAAAAAATTAAAAAAAAAAATATAGTGCATCTGATATGTAATAAGAAGCTTGAGCTAGCTCACGTTAAGCTGCTAGTGTCAATCCCTGTCAACCTCAGGCAGCATCACGGTTTCATTGCTTTTCGTTCGTTTGCAGTTTTTACTTGTGTTTTGGCTGTTTTGTCTTTTCTCTTTCTTTTTTTTGTACTCTTCTGTTTATTAACGGGTAAACAAATAACTATTATTATTATTATAGCAATTCTGTTTGGCAAGACATATATTTCGCCCACCCTGATACTCCTGATCCTTCAGAATACGGGTTCAAGTTTGATTCGTGTAATTTGGGAGACAACTGAATTAGAAAATCGCTCTCTTTTTAAAAAGACTGAAAAAGTAATAAGGTGCAAAATAACTTGCATGACTTGAAATTCATGAACTTCGGCTACCATAGAATGTTTATTTTATATATACTTATTATAACATATATACAAGTATTGCTCAGTATTTGATCTTTTTTTTTTTTTGAATAGTAAACCTTATAAAAAGTTTAAAACGAAGATTTGTTCAATAGGGTAGGCTAGTTTGGATGCATAAACATTTCGAGTGCGTTTGGATCCTTCACTGCATTGAAGTCGACTTTTAGTTCTCACTATAGTTCTGTTAAAGGAATAAACAGTCCCGAGCGCTTTAAAGTTATTGTATCCTTATAAATCTGGCAAAATATTACCTTTCTTACTTTAAAATCATAACATTAATTATTTACCTCCTATTTAGAAGTTACACTTAAGGATTTTGAACACGCAAAAATGCATCCGAATTTTGCAAAAATGTTACGTAATTGATCAAAATGCAGTAAAGACTGCCGTTCAAAAAAGGAAAGAGCAATAAAATCAGTATTAGCGTTTAATTTTTTTTGTTTTATTTCTTCTCTAAACCCTTGATCATACTCAACTTTTACTACTTTTCGGTCCAGCATAAAGGAGTTCATAAATTCCTCAGGAACGTTATTCCAAGGCAGGGTAGAGCTTTAAAGCAATAGTACACTGATTTTCTCGCTCAGTAATGACTGTCGGGTGAATCTAGTAGTTTTCTCCCGCAAAGAAAGCAACTTTTTGTATTTTTCACTAAGCAATTTATTACTCCTTGCTATCCCCCCTTAACTCTCGTCTTCCTAACACAGGGTAAGGAAGTACAATTTTGATTAATCTCATACGATTTTGCAATTTCAAGTTATAATGATTTTTTGTCATAAATTTTGAACAAAAGATAAAACAACACTGTGTATTATAATTTACCGCTAAATAAATTTTTTTTCCATTCATTTTTTTTGTTGAGTAATGGCTCCCTGGAAATGGAGTCTAAATAGTAGGCGGAATTTTTAATATTTAAATTTTGTTGTTATTTTTTCCTTTTAGTTTCACTGCTTTATTTAACTATTAGTATACCCGTTTTTCCATCTATACTTTCATTTATTAATTTCTGTGAAACGGAAAGGAAGTTTGGTCAAAGAAATTATTTCCAGATAATTAGAAATAAAAAGTGTTGTCAGCTTAAGATGTTTTTAGAATTCTGTATACTTTACACATTTCCGATACAATCCTTTTCCAGAAAAAATGTTTTGGATCAAATGTTTTTTATGTTAACCAGCTAAAAACAAAACTTGCTTTTTGCATAAAACATCAGCCCTCAATTAATTTTATTACAGTAAATGTAATGACAAAGTGATATTAACAATATAAACTTTTGAATATATTTAAAGAAATTGCTCTCCCGTGCATTCATACCCACTATAGTAAACAGGTGTTTTTTTTTTTTTGTACATACGATTGATTTTACACAATAACTAGCAGTGGTTAAATAAAAAACTAATCACAAACCTAAAAATTATCTGGTTAAACTTCTCAAAGGCCAATTAATTGCAGACCGATACTGACAAGAAAACAACACATTGAGACAAAAATACAAATTAAACACCAAAACCGAGGAAGAAAACAGTTTTAAAGACCATTGTATTGCAGAGATCATCTAACGCTTAGACATACTGGTCAAGTTCAATAACAAACCCCTAAATTCTTAGGTACAATTTCAGAGGAACTGACGCTCTGGTGATTTGTCAAATGCTTCAGAAAATTCTTTCAGCACATTTATCCACTTTAGTACCCATTTTTTTTGTTTTTTACATACGATTGATATTTATATGAATTTAACCATAAGTTATCAAGTGGTTAAATAAAAATAATACAAAACCAAAATATATCGGTTAAATTTGTCAAA